>VMRN01000033.1:3027836-3337732 GCA_010277015.1 Poeciliopsis turrubarensis
AATAATAATAATAATAATAATAATAATAATAATAATAATAATAATAATAATAATAATTCAGGACCCTTTTTATAATTTGCTCCAAGAAATAAAGCCAGTCTAAAAACATAACAGACTCAGTAATATAACATAAAATCAAGAATGGAAGTTTCACTCTACCAGACGCCATTATCCAGATGCAGATGTGAGACAAACGTGATCCTGAAAAGAAAAATGATGTGCAACAAGCAGACGAAGCATCATTTATCAAGTGCAAGGAAATCACCTCCTACTTTTAGTTTTGTTTTAATCCGAAGTTCAGAGAAAAAAATGTGCTTAAACAAGTCAATGTTACAAAACCTGTTAAGCAACTAGGGTGAAAAGTTTAATCAAGGGCTTACTTTTTTACTTAAACGAACAGCGATAAAGGTTTTATTTTTTTTTGTCGCACAACATCAGTTATTGGTATAAAGCAAATGAAAAAATCTTCTCTGGGGGATATGTTAGATAAGTTTATGCAAACTTATCTTTTCAGAAAAGTGCAGTGTGAGATGATATAAAAACAGTCAAAACATGACTGACAGCTGTTAAAAGTTTGTGCAACCAGTTTTTGGCAATGGGCAAAAGCTTTCAGTCTTCTGTATTAAATATTCTATAATATTCACTGGTTTACGCGGACAGACAGAAGAGTATCTTTGACCAATCTTTTTTGAACAGTCCCAGTTTAGATGGTTAAGGGTTTCGTTCTGGCTCTAATCTTAGGCATCCCAAAGTGGCGACCGGAAGGAAAAAGGTCAAACTTGCTATAAAGACGATTTTCAAGATTATTCTTCTCAGAACAATGTATTTACTTTTTCTTTGGCCAAACCACAATCGGTGACTGTTAGACTTGTTACAAAATACATACAATGCAAAACATGCTGTTGGATAACAATGGATGCAGAAGAATTCAGACTGAAATGGTATTTTAATCAAAACTCACAAAGTATATCAGAACTTGCAACGTATTTTAGTTTTGTTTTCCTTGACATTTATGAGCGATGTTCTGTTCCGGCATCTCAACTGGTGAGATAACACTGTTCACTAAGATGACATGCCTGAAAGCATGGAGATGCCATCTTCCTTTGAAAAGTAAGCATGTTTTTGTGGTCCGTGTTGACGCTCTGCACTGCGATTGAATGTTAATCTGTGACGTAAATCATTGCGTCCAAGGATACGAGTTTAGTGGTATTCTTTTGATTTAAGCAACTTTTACTTAACAATTTTCTTTTGTTATCAAATTAAATTACATATCAAAGTAAGAGCTTTGCCTTGAGTAATTGTTTATGGTCACATGACTTTTCTTAGCAGTTTCACATTTGTGGGCCATTATTTTGACCACAAATGAATACACCACATCAATAAATTCAATTTAGTTTATGTATGTTTATTGTTAGAAACAAAAACAATTGGTTCAAACGTACAGTTATTTTTCAAATAAAAGTTGTTTGATAGTCTGAATTGACATTTAGTAGTACATAGGAGATTGGCTTGTTTAAAAAGTATTGCACATCCTCTTCCATTGTTGATGATAACATATTTGGGCAAAATATTTACCCATTAACAGGCATATGAAAGCAAAAGGTGAAGAATTTTTTGAAAAAAAAAGAAAAAAAAAGAAGATGTGTTATGTCTCCATAACATAATAGACCTGATGGCAGATTAGGAAGCATTTACAGGTTATTTTGACAACACACAACTTTGCAAAGTCTCCGTCTTAGGTCTTTCAACAGACAATACATATTAAAATTGGTTGGTTTGTTTATCCTCTTCTTCGTCTAACCACTGAGGATCTTCCAGCATGTAGCCCAGACCCATTGGACGGCGAATTGAAGGTTTAATTTTCACTTGAGTGGGCACACCGACTGACTCGCCTTCGATCTACAAGAGAAATTTGTATATTAGCTGACAAGGTGATAGATGAAAATTGCACACTTTGCTTGCCTATGTAAAGCCTCACCTTTGGACTGACAACCCGTCTTACTTTACATTCTGTCCCTCCTATATAGTGAGGACCAGACCAGTCTGCTTGGTCTGCTTCATCTTCTGTGGAAAACCTCACATAGGCCATTCGATCCTTTGAAGAGCCGGAACTATTCTTGATCTTGGATCAAATCAAAATGCAAAAGGCTATAGAATCATTTCTGTAGATAAATCAGGACAAATGACAGAAAAAAGGTAAAAAATTTGGGTTTGACTCCACCTTGCACATTGTGACACATCCAAAAGGTTTAAAGTAGGCAGCCAGATAACCTTCATTTATATTGGGATTCAGCTCTGTGATGAACAAGCCATGATCCTGTTAAATGACAGAAAAACAAAGAAGCTTAAAGGTCCCAATAATATTTAGCATTAAAATGATCCATGAAGCATCAAAAATTGCTTACCAATTCATAGTACTGGTACATGGCAGTCAAGTATTTCTTTGGGACCACCATGAAAGTTCTTTTTTTAGGTGCTCTCTCACCGATATCTGAAATAAATAGAATTCATTTTCTGTCTGTTTTTTTTTTCCCCCAAGAAAAAAATTCAGGCAAAAAAAAGCTACATAAATTAAAAGTTAAAATCGTAAATGTGAGTTTTCCCCTACCAACGGCCATTATCCTGACGCAGATGTGAGACAAATGGAAAGAAAAAAATGTTTATGCCCAACATTTGTACTCTTGTGGACTATTGTGTAAAGCCCCATAAAATCTCCTCCTACTTTTAGTTTTGTTTTAATCTCAAGTTCAAAAGAAAAATCCTCAATGTCACAAAACCTGTTAAGCAGCCAGGTAAAAACGTTAAAGAGGGGATTGCTACTGTTGAGTGAACAGCAATGACATCAGATATCGCACGACATCTGATGCGGTAAACAGGAAATGGAAAAAAAAATCTTCCGTGGAGGATATGTAAAATAAGTTTATTTGCCCTTAAGATTATATAAAAACAGCAAAAACGAGACTGACAGTTGTTAATTTTATTTGCAATAGTATTTTTTGCAACCCATTTTTGCTAATTTTAGTTTTCTGCACTAAGTACTTCATAACATTTCACAAGTTTAATCAAACTTATAGGGATAACAACAGTAAAGCATATCTATTCTAGAAATGTTGGCATGTCTGATGAAAACAATTAACACAAATGACAGGACATCATTAAGGACTGACTTCCTGTCCAGGATATGCCCAAACACTTGCCCAAAAGTGCTTGAGATGACACCAAAGTCAGGGAGTTGCTACAAACCCCTCATCTGAAGTAAATCTATCTCAGTGAGATCACAGAAAAACAAAGCAATCCTCAAAGTGGTGCAAAGCAACAGCCAGACAGATGTAGCACAAATGAATGTGTTAGGTACTATATACATTAGATGTATTTGAAACATTTTTGTTGCCACTGTTACAAAAGTCCATCTGTTTTGCAGACAGAGGTTGTTTAGTAAAAGGTTTTCAACACCCAGTTCTCTGTTCTAAAGCCTTCCATATAAAAGCCTTCCAGTCATTCCGGATCTCCATCAGACACTTCAAGCTCTATTTAGTTCTCTCCTATGCATTTTGGTTTGGTATTGATCAGCAATGATAAACCAAAGAAACTCTCAGTAAAAATATTTTGATTTTTTTTTAAGATAAATGACTCATCTCAAGTCATCAATTATTTGACAGTGCACGCTTTAAAAGTGTTGTACAATTTCAAGTAAATATTTGTAATGTGTGTAATTCAACCTACTCACTTGTTCTTTGCCCAAATTACAATCAGGAATATTCTGAGCTGTGTTGTGGTTAAGAGGTTGAGTTTTATAGAGTGACTGGTCTGCGATTTTTGTTTTTCCACCAGACTGACAGGAAAAAAAAAACTTGAAGTGATACCAATATATGATTGGCTGCAGAAACCTGCAAACACCATCTCTGGAATATTTCTAGAAAGACAACATCACAGCTCAGAGAATTACTCTTGTGGACTATTGTGTAAACCCCCATGACACATTTGAAGAAGCATAATATGTGGTAAAATTTTATTTTTGCATTTTACAAACAAAAACTTTGAAGTGAATCTAAAATTACATAGTATACAAAGTATTTTATTAATAATAGTTAATGGACGCAGCAGAGTTCAACATGTAAATTAATCAAAGTACATCAAAACGTCACAAAGTGTGTTGCTGCTTTTTCTGTTTGGCATTTATGAGCAAAATTCTCAGTGTTCAGACATCTCAGTGCTGACAACAATGTTTAACGACCAACGTGCATGACAAAGTGGAGATGTCATCTTCCTCTGAAAAGAAAAATTCGAAATGCATGACAGTGCTCAGTTCAATTTGTTATTCTTTTAGCAATGATGGGCTCTGCAATTACCAGGAAAGTTTCCAAAGAGGAAGTGAACCCAGCTTACCTTTGTCTCTGACTGGAATTTGGATTATTTTTCTCATACAAATACTGCAGTTGGGTGATGAGAAATTTTTTGTCTTTACCTTCCTGAATACAGAGAAAACAGCATTTAGTTACTGGTGTCTTGCTTTTTTCACAAGCTAACAGCTCCAACTGTTGGGCTAAAATAGACCTACGAATTCAATGTTATACTTCATTGTTTAATATTGTGTTTTTTTTTTTTTTGTTTTTTTTTTTTTTTTTTTAATATTATTTTAATTTTTTAAATATTGTTTTTTTTTTTTTTTTTTTTTTTTTTTTTTTTTTTACAAGCCATATAATAGAAGACACAGAAGTATATTGTTTTAGTGCATCGTTTAAATCTATTCTAAAACTAGATTAAAAGCCAGGTTTTGCTTACATCGTCAATTTGCTTCCAACAAATCCCTTTCTTAAGATTTGTGGGATAGATCAAGACAAAACAGCTCATTGTGGTGAAGTGAAAGGAAAACATATTGCTTTCTTGTTTTGTTTTTTCCATACTCCAACACGCTGGTCAGGTTTTACTTACTCTAGACCAAAGCAGGGTTTCACTTACATCATCAATTTGCTTTTCCAACCGTCTGATAATTTTCCTTTGGCCATCTATTACCTGAATACGGAAATATATCACCAGTCTGAAAACGGGAGAAAAGTATGAAAACATTACACCACATCAAGCAAATTGCGTAATCTGGATTAGTTATAATTATGAGGACCTACAGAAATACACCAGAGGGCAGGAACAAGAAGATTGGGTTATCTGTGAAAGCATTGTAAGCTCGAATGAGCCAAGAAAGAATTTGGTGATAGTCCTTCATCCTCTCAGCCCACAGCTTCACAGACGCCAACATACTGGTGAGGTTCCTAAAAGGGCCACATCCTGATGATGGTTTGATTCTGTAAAGGACAGAGATTCTGGGAGATTACAATATTGACTTTTGAAAAGTTGATTGATAATGGATTTAAAAATTAAGAAAGCATTTGTTTTTTGTTCCTTTCACAAACTTTTGGTTTTGAACACAATATTATTTACCTTTTTATGTTATGCTCGTCAATCTTTGGTCTAGCTCAGTTTGGTTCCAAAATAGTTTTTATGTCATCAAGTTTTAATTCAGGATTAGATGGTCTAAAGTCCTTGAAAAATTTTATTGGGCCTTATTTGAATAAATCTGTTTCATGTGTTTTTGGATCAGACTTGAATTAGCCTAAGTGGAGCTGTTTTACGACAAGTGTTTTTCAATGTCTCATGAAGTATGGATTATCATCAGAGCCTAATTTGATGAGTAAATAAGCCTATCAATTGAGTAATGAGAATAAAGAAGATTCTTTCAGTCCTATACTTGTATACCACTGATTAAAACTACTGTTTTACTGGTGTTTAACTTATTACTTATATCTTTCATCAAACATATACATGTAAATACGATTCACTTTTTTTAATCCAAATAAAATAACAGCATTAAATTAATCTTAATAGTCACTGGTCCCCTCTCAGTTTTTATGGCACAGCTATGCAGAACGGCAACATTTTCCGGGCGCAATATATTCAAGTAACGTGACACTTACATCCAAATTGTATACGCAACAAAAACAGCAGCACCAAGAAATGAGGGGAAGAACAAGAGCGTAATGAATGTTGTTGTCATACGAGTTGCCCTCCAAGGCTTTTTGGATGCCTGACAGTTGAGCATCAGGCTGTTCTAGAGATGAAAACAGAAAGATAAGAGAAAGAATGTCATTTGGATTTGCATGCGTGCTTCTTGGGAATGACTCAATGGTACATGCTTTGCCAACCTTCTTCATGTAAAACAGCACAAACAGTTTTGCAATTTGGACCGCGGGGAGGAGAGGAGCAAACAACACCCCAAGCCTGGAGGCAGAAAATGGGAAATCAGTCTAAGGTAGCTCTGTTAATGATCTGCTCGATTTCAAATGTATTACAATCACCAAGTCAGCGTTTGTCCATAAACGAGTTCCAGAACATTTCGAGCAATGTCAAACACAGGCTTTCTGTTCTTTCTTAATATTTTTTGGGAGAAAATCCTGGAGGGCAGACAACATGTTGTGAGCTGAAAGTAATTTCCTCCAGGTAAAAACATTACAATGTATTTACATGACTGATGAAGCGCAGATTTACCTCCATACAAACTCGCCTAGAAAAGTGTAAAGCACTGTAAAGATGAAGTCCATCAGGAGCAGGCGATAAAGTTCCTGCCCCACAAAATTCTCCCAGCACTATGCAGACACACAAAGAAGAAAAATCTATTTGCATTTTTTTAAGAAGTTAAAAAAAAGAAGAAAAAAAAAAAAACAGCACAAGTGTTGATGAGATCACCTCTTGTCAATGTGGTGAAAGAAGCCCATATTTTTTTTATGATATAGCTATGTGGTTTCACATTTGTAATTAGCGTTGACAGGTTTAAGAATGGGGAAGCTAATAACCTTTGAAACTTGAGGGTCTTGTTCCACAGCAATTTTTCCAAGCCAGTGGTAACACAGCACACCAATAACGCTGATCTTCAGCAGCAGGTTCCTGGAAACAACATTTCCATTTAACAATGTTCCTGTATCTGTGACCAAAATAAAATAACATTATACATCATTTTACAGTAAGAATATATTTATTGTCCGGTGCAAGATTACAGTTATAATTTACCTGAAGATATTTGCTCAGGTACTCATGTCAATAAACTTTTTAAGACTGTCGTATTAAAATAACAGTCCAAACCAGAACATGATAGTACAGTGGAAGTAAAATGTTTCATTGTTTCTAAAATTTTTTGAAATGTAGTTTAGAAAGAAAGAATGAAAAAGAAAAAAAAAGAAAGGAAGAAAGAAAGAAACTAAAGATACAACTCACATTCCTGAGAATTCTCAGGAAGATAGTGATAAAGAGTTTACTACCAGGAAAATGTGCTCTGACTTCCTGTAGCTCAGAAAAGAGAATTTGAAGCACTGTTATTAGTTTATAAATCACCGAATTGTTTAGCACCAAAAATTAAAGGTCTGCTGTTGTACTCTGTGATTTCCCCTTTACAACAATCTTACAAAGTCTTGCAGTGTGTGGTGTGTTGAATATGCCCTATCTAAAATCAGGCATGTTCAACATTGTCTTGGCCCAATTACTGCAGCCTGTGGGGTTTTCCCTGACCGGGGAGCGAGAACGCAGCCTGTTGAATGTGACAGGTAGCCAATCAGAAAGAGCCGTGACATACAAATGGAGGGGAATCCCAAACAGCTGACATGACAACTGAGAGTCCAGCGGACATCGGAGGATATGTGGAAATGTTTCTTACTCTATGTAAAGGTCATTTTTATATGTGATTATGTTTATTCAGTTAAAAATGTTAACTCCGAAAAAAACATAACTCACCTCCAAATCATAGTGCAGCAAGGAGAGCGGCTTTTATCGCTTAAAATGAATCCAAAAACTATCACTACTACTTCTACGTCGTCATCTGTGTTTGATTATTCTAAATTCACGCATTGTATGTTGGGGGTTTTACTGGATTTTCTTTTGGAATCAGGATGCTCGTGAGTGGAATCTCAGTCTGTGGCGTGTTTCTCCTGCTGTGTGGCTGGACACATCAACCGATCGAACCTGTTGGACTTTTATCGGCTCGTGTCGTGTGAGGTCACAGAAGTTTGGAAAATCGGCCAACAATCCTTAAATCGTGCCGTGTGAACCAGACCTAAAACTCACAAGCTCTACTCCTCTCATCTCGTCTTGACCACTGCCCTAATGCTCTCTGACTCTGGTCGCTATGGTAACATTTACATATTCCTTCAAAATAAGATACAGATGCGGCACAAAAATGAACATTTTACTTTTGTGAAAATTTTAACTCACGATAACGACTAAAGTTTCTCTGCAACGAGACGGTCCCATCTGGGAATGAAGAGAGACAATGATGACACCCGAAGTGTTACTTATGCACAGGTTGGCCTCAACGTGGCGAAGCAGTTTGAAATAACAGCCGGTCACCATATCATGACATAGATAATCCACTTAAAGGATTTTCAAACTGCAAGATCCTCCAGACTCAAATTATACATAAAACGGAAATATTTAATCATTTCTTGCACGGACCGGTACCGGCCGGCGGCCCGGGGGTTGGGAACCGCTGACGTAAAGCACTTTCTGCTGCCTTGTTGCAATACCAAAAAGCTTGACTGATTAAATATTGCTTCTCACCTAAAGATGGAGACATAAACACGTGTGCTGGGCGTGTTATGCTTCTCGATCCAAGCACAAAAATTGAAGATCCCAGGCAGCAGCAGGTTGAAGCCAGACACCACAGCAGCCATGAACAGCAAGTCAAGATCCTGAAGCACTTTACTGATGGTCTTCTGAAGAAGAAGAATAACTCACAGTAAGGAGCATAAAGTTTAGAGCAACCTGTGATGGGGACAAAACAAGAATACATAAAATTTCAACTTTTATTTCCGACTAGTGCTTTTATTGTCCATCTAAGTTCCCATGTAATGATACACTGAAACATTGCGAAAACTTCTTAGAAGACAGCTGCATATGTGTTTATATAAAGTCTGTTTTGAATGCAATAAATGTCACATGAGAACTTCGTACCCTGCATTTGATGGTAAAATTGATAGTGTTAAAAAGTACTTCTGATAAAAATGCAGAGAAAAGCAGAACTAAATCAATGTGACAGGAAGTCTTTTCTGCATGCCTCAGTGGTGAGAAGACTCAAGGGAGTTCTCATGAACGCTTGAAATCTGTCAAGTTTCTGACTTTTCTAACCTTTGAAAGAAAGTAGACACCCAAGGCACTGATGAAAATACTGGCCAGGCAAATGAACCATGCTGCAACATGCACAAGGAAGTTACGGAACCGCTGCATGAGAGTCCTTTCCTCTTCTCCGCTGGTCAGCTCAGAAAGCTGCTCCTGTTGGAAGAGCAGTCTGCTTGAGGTGGCGCTAAATGTTAACCACTGTCATCAGTAGTTTTTAACAGTTTTTTCTCTCACACATATCGACACAAGAAAAAGGATCTTTACATCAGTGTCAGTACAGGCAAAGAGGAAATAAAATACCACACCCCAACTGCATTTACAGAATTTACACTGTCTCTATCAAAACAGAAGCTTCAATATTCAGTGGGTCTGGCGAGAACTGTTGTGTGATGCCAATAACACAACAGATGCCAATAAGGACATCAGCGATACCTAATAGCCTTGGGTATGATTGCTAGATTGTTAAGAGAAATTATTGCTGCTGCATGTCCATATGATCAGGATTATAACTTAAATTCAGAGTGATCACTAATGGGACGAAAATACTAAAGTTGGTACTCATTTAAGAAGTGGGTGTCCTGGTACATTTACCTCAATGTCCATTGAAAAAAAAAAAAGGAAAAAAAACCTACATCTTTTATGTTCCATATTTTTAGGTGGTATGACATTTTTGTTTGAAGTTTTCAAAGTTGCAAATGGGCCACAAGAGCCTTACCAATGACAAAAGAGACTAAAGTTGAAGTGTTTGGTCATAGTATGTAGTATGGGAAAAACCCAAAAACCATATTAGCACAAATATTTTTATAGCCATCAAACACGTGTGGAGGAGGAATTATTTGAGCTTGTTTTGTAGCTACATGACTGAATTTTTGTCAGTGAGAAAATTATGAACTTTGCTGTGTATTGCCTTGTAGAATTTTTCACGATATTTGAATTTATTCACATTTTGTCGCATTGCCACTGTAAACTCAAATGTATTTTGTTTGAATCTTCTGACTCAAAGTAGTGGATAAAGGCTAGATATAGGCTAAGCTAGGTTGTTTCTCCCTTCTTGCAACAACTGACACAGCTGTCATGTGAAAGAAGGAAACATTCTGTCCAATCAAAGTCCAGACCCCAATCTGTTTAAAATGCAGTAAATGTCGCAAGGATGGGACAAAACTCCTTTGCAAAGATTGATGAAGTTGTACAGAAAACGACCACTCGAACTTAACTCTTCTAAATTTGATTTGTGTGCTGTGTACAAGTTATGTAAACCTTCGGGCAAAATCATTCTCAAACAAGATGTTGACCACATTTATCTCACATAAAACACCATGCTTCAAAAGAGCAAGACAAAACCAGAGGTGTGAAAACAAATACGTGAGAAATTTCCCGTGTTAGAATTAGTTTCACAGAATTAATCTAATAGTTTTAGCAAGAAAACAAGCTCAGACTGCAAGTAGAAATTTGCTGTTGTTACGAATGTACTAATAAAAAGGTTGCATACTTTGAGCAGAGTGCTGATCTTCTCAGACTGAAGTCTGATGGAAGACTTTTTGGTGACTTTAAAGTCCCAGGAGCAGAAAACGTTTTCTGACAGATTCCCGACGGACTTGAACACCTGAAAGCTTTTCCCAAAAGACTTGGACATGCTGCAAGGAAGAAAATGACCATCACGTACACACAAGTGATAGACAAAAAAAAAAAAAAAAAAGCAATATATTTTTAGTGAATATTGTATACCAACCTGTACACCAGAATAATGCAGGTAATAAAGAAGGAAGTTGTGATGGTAAAAAAATAGGCAGTTGGTATGCAGTAAGGTACCATAGATGTTACGCTCGTAGTTTTAATCGTGATATTTGAGTAGTAACCATAAAACATCAAGCTCTGAGAAAGATAACCCTGCCAAAGATGAAACATTGAGACAAGTTTCAGATCAAATTTGTGGAATAGGAACTATAGAAACAAATAAAGTTTAATACCACCAACTCACCATGCCAGTGAAAAGTTCAATCCAAGAGAAAGACTTGGATTGATGGGAGTCAGGTGGAGGGTGAATGGCTTGAGGAAGAACCAGAAACAAGAAGGTAATAATGAAGAAAAGTAGGTTGATGATCAGGAGAGTTCGGAGGAAAGTGAAGTAGGAGAGAACGCCGGTTCCATAACGTCCGCTCAGTTTTTTCATGGATGAGTTCCACAACTTGAGAGAGGTATCAAATCGGGGAGTATATCTGCAATGGCGCCACATCTTTGAGGAAGTAAACAAACCACAAATAAGTGTTCCTCGGCCAACAAACAGTTCAAACCTTATAGGAACAGCAAATCTTTTTAACCTACCCTTGAAAGGTACATGCATGGAAGATTATGGCAAGGGAAGTTCCTGTTGATGCCCGAATTCTTCGCTAAATGGCTAAAAGAATGCTTCCTTGTGAACACAGATAAATAGAAATAGGTTACTCCAAATGTTGGCAAAATGCAAATGTAAATAACAGAAGTGATTTTACAACCTGGTGAGCACACCAAATGTACTCAGCCACAAAAAGGAATTCAAAACCTACAAATACAAAAAACAACTCTCACTGTCTCTACTAAATAATATCAACTAATGAAAACATCCCTTACTTTAAAAAGAGCTTTCTTGTCAACTTAGAATTCTAGCCACTAAAGCTGTAAAACAAAGCTGTTGATGACGATTCCAACTATTGGAGGTTAGCTAATGACTTTGTCTATATATCTTTTAACAGGAGATTCCAAGATAATGCACCAGTTCAAGGGGAGTCATTTCAGAAAAGTCTTCATTTTTTATTCGGAGATCCTTGGTACACTTTCATCCACACTTCACCTCATTAGTTACCTCCAAATGTGATTTGTGGGAAGCTGTCCCAACGTTTAGGCCAACGGTCACACCCGGTTTAAAACCTGGTGTGATAGCTCAGGATAGTCGTGCCGTGCGTGAATGAGATCTTTGTTCCATTTACCTGATTTCTATCTTGTCAGCCAGGCTGAGTGGCATGGATTGCAGCTTACGCATGCCTTCACTCTCAGAGAGGCCTGGGAAATCTGACACCAGCTGCTCCATGTTGGTTTCAGCGCACCACAAGCCTGGACCAGCCAAATGATTTGCTCTGTCTGTGGATATCATCAACACAGAAACAGTTTCACCTCGGCCTGCAAATATGAGTGTTGCCTGTTTATACTTTCCATTTGGTCAGTTCATATCTTCTGTTTACCTTCAGTACTGATTTCCTCAAACTCTGGTGAATTGATATCATCCTGGCTCACTCTGGGGATGTGGGACAAGGTCTGGTGCTTCGGTGGTGCACATGTTTGCCTGGATCTCACAGCCGTGCCTGCGGAACTATGTAACCCTGTGAAAGTAAAGAAAGAAACCATAAATATCTCAGTTGTGTAGATTAAAAATAGTCAAAAAGTGGGCTTCATCTAACCAGTTTTACGACTGGGCATGGAGGAGAGTACCCTCCTTGTAGCGGCTGACCAGTTGTTTCTTTGCAAAGATCTCTTTCGGCATCCATTTAATGATTCTTTGTCGCTTTTGCTGCTGCTTGTTGACTCGTTGTCTGAAAAACATAGTTTATTTTATTGGCATTTTAAACAATATTCTGAGTTGAAAACTTTGGTTGGAGTAATTACCAGACACGTCTGAGTTTTTTGTGAACATTTCCATCTGTACGTCTTCAGGACTCCTCTGAACATTGCATGCTGGTTCTTTGAAGAGTTGGAAAGTGTCCTGACTGGGTCCACTTTCTCCAAGGTTTCTGCAAGCGAATGGAAATAACACTGAGTAAATACCCCACAGTCTTTCAGCAAAGCCCTCCTGGATAACTTTAAGTAATAGAGAGTTTTGATTTCACCAAACTAAATTACGCCATTAAATTAATAATTTGATGCTTCAATTCTGAAAAGGAGAAAAGTCTTTAAATACTGCAAGATTTTAAAGAAACATATAGCCTTTGCTTAATGTCTGCTTAAATTTGAGATAAGACCTTTAATACTGTTCAACAGTGAATATGTCCCTAGAAAAAATACATTACATGGAAAGAAAAAAAACAACAAACAAATAAAACACTCACTCATAGTCGTAGTCCTCTTCACAAATGTTAACGCTTGCCATGACTGATGTCGATCACCGTTTGCTGTGAAACTTACATTGGCATAGTCCACATCAACCGCATATTGCTGCTGGGTGCAGTGAATGATCAGAAACACTGAAAATAGATCACCAAAGCTTACCAGTTCCTTCTTATGATGCAAAGCTGCTTAAGGAACAAGAAAAGAGTAAAAGGTTCTGTTTCTCCCTGGGATATGCACACAATAAATGCTTTTCTCTGGCTTTTTCACATGTCTGCGTTGGCATCAATGTCTCAAGCCGATAAGTAATATGTAAAAAGGAAAGTATTGACTAAATAAACTGGGCAAAAGGCAGAAATATTAAACAAGAGACAAAGTCACACTTCCTCTTTCTCTCTTACAGCTGCAGCTTATCTGCAATTAGTGTATGGTTGACATGTTCGGTGCAGAGGACACTACAGAAAAACAAGTTAATAAGATTAAATTGGTAATATTTTTAATAAAATTGGCCTCTCTTATATCTCTGCAGGTTTCTGTATGTCAAATATTAAGAGATTGACATTTTGTTCTTTGAAGTGGTACATTTGACTTTATGAGTTTGATGATTTTTATGATTCTGGCATTATACAAGTTTGTTTAAAGTTTGAACTTTACTCAGTAATTTATGCATAAACTGACTGGGTCCTCCACCACAACATGTGACAATGCAAATATTATCACTAATAATAATAATTGTATGCAAAAATTATGACTTTTTTTTTTAAATCCAATCAGAGACTTGATATCTTTGTTGGTTGTTTTCCCTTGCATTCTGAAATTCCTTGGAATCTGCTGCAATGCCTTCATACCTGAGTGCACACTGACATCCAGTGGTCAAAGTTTAGAACTGCAACTTACTTTGATAACGCCAAAAGAACACAGGGCAACGCAGAGACACGCAATCATACACGTACACGCACATAATGGACAATTTAGAAAGTCCACACGATCTGTATGTACCACCCATGCAGAAATGCCTCAGGCTGGACTTCGCATCCTGAACCTTCTTGTACAATTATATCACATGATCTTCAATCATAACATCCGATGAGATTTTCTGGGCGGCGCAGTTGTGGCACCCTCCTGTGTTCTTCACAGATAAAGCAGTGTAAAAAAATAAAACCAAAAAACAACAACAAAAAAAAAAAACATGATAACGCACCACATGTGGTTGAAGCAGTAAAGGAAGCCAAAGGTCGATGCTAAAGTGCTATTGGTTCCTGGAAACATTTATTGATATTTAAACATTCCTATATTGAACTCGCCTGAAAAATAAGTATAGATGGATTACAAAGATTTTTATCCGTGAATGTTTTTTGTTGTTGCTTTTGTGTTTGTTTCTTTTGTTTTCTCTAAATCTGAAAACCTGCTAAATGATCTTTCCGAGCTAATCATAAACGCATCAAAAAGAGGGCGGGCTTTAAAAAAAAGTTCCCAGGAAGTAGGTTGCTATAGATCGAAACTCCTCCCGAACTTTGACAGAAAGAGTTCACAACTCGTCTTCCATTTGTCTGACAGGTTTTTTTTTTTCACAGCGTGAAATAATGCAGAGCAATGCTTATGGTGCCTCTCTGGCCGGTGGGGCTTTTGATTTTGAGGGCTTTGTGAAGAAACCACAGACTATTCTGCGCTTCCTGAGCTGGGTGAGTGACTTAGACGTTAACGTTAGCAACTGTCAACCTTTAAGGTTATTAACATATGTCAGCTTCCAGGCTTCATAGAGAAATAGAGATTAAACTGCTTGTTGGCTGTATGTGCGCTTTGAATTGCACATTAAGCGTTTCTCAAGTGTGAGCCGATGATAAACTTTCAAAAAGTGTCCATAATATGTTTAAGCTGTCGTTAGTTGATTGTAGCTTGTGGCTAGCATGTGCACTGCTGTGTCACTGCAGTAAAAGAGACTAATACTGTACCGGTGGTCTACTTAATGCTTGGAAGCTACACTAATAGTACTTAACTGGGAAAGAAAAGACAAGGGAAACAAAACATGTAGCTGTGGTTTTGCACGTATTGCTGTGTTTTGTGTTGGTAGTTCACAGGAACTGTGAAAATTTACCAGCGTCATCTGTTGCTGGCTGCCTGCCTTCCTTCCTTCCTCTTTGCTTTTCTATACCAGTGCAGTTAAACTTTACATAGGAGCAGCATTTCAGAGCACGTAAAAAGGTCAATCGACTTTAAACTGACTACTGACTGATCACATTAAACAGTTTTAAAAAATCTCAAGATATTTCAAAACTTCATGTGTTATTGTTGACAAAGGGAAAGTTGCATCATGAGAGAAATAATGTGAGAAAAAAAAATGATCAAAAATGCAGTTTTTGATTAAAAATAGGGGTAATTTTATCGATTCTACGATATTTATCAATATTTAATTCTTCAAAGTATTAATTTTTTATCCGCGAGTATTGAAACATTAAATCCTACTTTGAGTTTCATGTGAGACCTGTCATGAATTAAATGACGGCTATCACAAATGACTTTTTTTTTTTATCCAAGTTGCACATGTACATCAAAAATGAGTGAATACAACAAAAAAGGTTCTTTTTCTGCATAACCAAATACACAAAGCCACACAATTAACATTGAAACAAAGAAAAGCAAATGTACAACAAAGCAACATTTATTACACCACTATTACACCATCATTTCAATTAATTCAGTTCAAGTCTATGGAACAAAACACATGTCACCAAAATCACTCTGTCCCTCTAAAATATTTCAGAAAATCTTAAAAATTTATTGAATCATATCGGATCATATTGTTTGCTGAATATTGTGTTATAGATTGTATCGTGAGCAGAACATCGTGTATCATTTTTTATCGTGAGATTAGTGTGTCACTACACTAATTCAAAATGTGGGCAACATTCAAAATGTGGGTATAAGTGACTGATGCCTAAAGGCCGCTTGGAGTGAATAATTAGCCCTGCGGTCATGTGTGTGGACTGAAGATAACCACCTTTTTGCATGAAAACTTCATGCAAAAAGCTTCCAACCTGGAATTTCAACCTGGAAGGCAACAGATTTAACCACTGATCTGTACAAAACAAAAAATCCCCCAAACTCTTCATCTTTTGTTTTTATGTTTTATATAGGGTTATAAAACAGTGACATTTAGTCATTTCTCAAATGTAGGTCAGAGATGTTCAATTAAAAAAAGGATGATTATATAAATGATTGAAGTGAAGGGCTTTGAAAAAATATGGTTGGTGCTCTTAAATTATGAAAAAAAAAAAAAAAAAAAAAGCCATACCATGTACACAAATGCAGATGTGAAGAAATAGTAGAGACAGTCAGGTACGACATTTTTTTATGAGTGCTGGAATGACTTACAGACTCGTTCCTCTTTTTCTTAAATAATGTCTTTGTTAAAACCAGGCAGGAATTGAAACTTAGTAAGCATGGTCTGCTGACTGTACTTCTCTGGGTCAGGCAACAGGCATTTTTTTTATTGGGTTTTTTGGGGACTTTTTATGGGGCTACACAAGCCTAGTAGGAACTGACCCTGCTTGTTTCTTCTTTTGCAGGTATTTTCTATAGTGGTTTTTGCAAGCATTACAGCTGAAGGCTACATTAACCCACATACAGAGGGAGAAGCCAAATGCATGTTCAACAGTAATGACAGTGCATGCAGCTATGCAGTGGGAATTGGAATCCTGGCTTTCTTGGGTTGTGTCGTCTTCTTGCTACTGGATGCCTATTTCCCAAACATCAGTAATGCCAAAGAGAGGCGATACATCGTTATTGGAGATCTAACCTTTTCAGGTGATTTTTTTTTTTTTCCCTTATTATGTATTTTTACCAGATTAAACAAAAAAGGAGATATGTATGATCAATGGTCATTTTGTTTTTGCAAACATCCCAACAAGTTAAAGTTTATCAGACTGCTATATTTCCTTCCTACCCACAGACATCTGTATCTCTTGGAAGAACAGATTTTATTTCCCTCTGGGATTAATTAAATTAAATTTTTGAATTTAATTGACTCAGGTCTGATTATGGTCACATATGCAATTTAAAAAATCCCTTAAACAGAAACTTTCTGACAGAATGAAGTTGGCCAAAATATCTCCAAACCAAAGCAAGATGTCATCCTTTAAAGAAATTTTTAGAACAAATGAAAGACAAAGTCCCTGCCATCTTTCAATCTGACGGATGTGAGGCAGTTCTAAGAACAGCTAATACTGTTGCATGATATTTGAAAAGATTATGTGTTAGAAAGTACTCCTGGCGTTAAATAGACTGAACTATATAATGTTGTCTTAGCATTAGTTTAGTTGCAGACAGTCCCAAGATGGATAAAATTGAATTCTTATGTCTATCCTAGTAATTGGTCATATTGAAAATTTAGCAATTTGGTTGAGAAACACCTTAGTTGACAGATGTAAACTAAGAGCAAATGTTTTTTGTTTACATCACATGTGTCACATCTGCCCTCCTAAAACATCTTCTAAATTCAAAGAATTCAGAGAATAATTACCAGTCAACCAAGTAGTTATTTGCAAAACTGATATTGCGTACAATTATATCAAAATAACGGTACATTTGTGACATATGTGGCCCAAACGTGAAGTGTTTTCACTGCATTTGTGTAAAACATATGGCTAAAATAGAAATAAGTTGAATTTCAGAATTTTGCGCCCTACCTACATTTTAAATGTGCATATTTTATCCTACCTACACCTTATTTTTTATTTTTATTTATTTTTAATATATATATCTTTTAATTAGGGGCTTGGACGTTCCTCTGGTTCATCTGCTTCTGTGTCCTGACCAGCCAGTGGAGCAAAACCAAAATGGAGTCTGTCAAGGCTGACGCCGCCAGGGCCGTGATCGCATTCTCCTTTTTCTCGATCGTTACCTGGGTGAGCCTCTAGGTCCCCTCAAAGGACTTCACAGAAGTTGATCTTGTTTGAATTTTGCAGAGATTGAGACCTCTTACACTTAGTTAATACAGACATCTCTCTCTGCAGGCTCTTTTGTCCTATTTTGCATTGGGAAGATATCGCCAAGGAGTGAGTGAGTTTAATCAGGATTACACAGACCCTGCCCAGGACCACTCTTCTCCTTACCCACCTGCACCGTCAAGCTACCAGCAAGCGCCTTTCACCAACAACCAAGGGCCACAGGGGGAGTATCAACCTCCAACTTACTGAAGGACTAAGATTCACACACATAAATTCTAGTGGGAGGGGATTCTTCTTAAAAATATATATATATAAATAAGAAAAAAAATGTGCCAATGGTTTTGTTCCAAATTGGGATTGTCTTCAGCACTCCCATTTTCTTGCATATTTTTGGGCACTGAGTTTTAGTTTGCTGCTTTATAGTTGCACATTGTACGGTGGGTGTTTTGTTGTGCTGTTTGACAAAAAATAAAATCTGGAGAGATTTCTTTTTTTTTTTTTTTTCATGTTCAAAGGTGACTTTTTTTTTGTTTTTTTTTTTAACCCTTTAGGACAAAGTAAGGTGCCAATGTCTGTCTTTAAATCAAGACACCTGCCACAGTTTCACAGCTCCCTTGGTTTCAATTTTGTGTACAACTGAGTTGCTTTTGTGTTAAAGGACAACAAAGTGATTTGAATTATATGCTCCTCGAGCAATGCATTTGGTTTTTTTAAGAAATAGGAAAGTGAAGTTTTTCTTCAAATGTGTTACTGTTCAGTACTTTAGTTTGTATTCTGATGTTGACGTGCAGCTGTTCCACAACCATAAATTGTCCGTTTAGCTTGGCAAATGTTTCATGAAACGGCAAATGCACATAATGTAGTCACCAGGTTTTTTTTTTAATTTTATTTTATTTTTACTAATATCCCTTCTCGAACTACTGTATTTTCTTTTTTAAGATCAACCACTGAAAAGCTTTAACCCTCAAAGATTTATTGTCTTCTTTAATTAGCAGTTTTAGTGATCTTCCTTTAGCTTGGTAGTCATGTTTTGTACCGTAAGTTTGTTTTTACATTGATTGTTATTTTTCTTTATGTTTTTGGTTGTTTTCCATTTTGCCCAAACTGATTGGTGAGCATGTTTTAGTTTAGATTAGCAATTTTTAGTATATATTTGAGGCTAAATTCATGGAAGGATTTTGATTTTGGGGAAAATTTGAAGATATATTTATTACCTAATCCTGTTTTAAAAAGAGAAACATGACAATCCAGTTTTTTTTTTCTCCTCTTGATTACTTTTTGAACATGTTTACTGTTCTTATTCAAATAAATTGTTCAAGTGCCTTATCCAGTGTTCTGTATCAGATGGGGTTTGCCTAATAAAAACTTTTCCGGGTTCTCTTGCTCAGCCCAGAATAGATATCCTGTGCAGCTACTTTGTGCAAATATTTGAGATGGGTTTGTCTTTGCGCATTAACCTGTAAAAAGACCGCCTGTTTTAACAGCTATATTTGACTAACATGTTTTTTGGCTACAGGAACCTCTTCTGAATGAAAGGAGGCCCAGCATTATTGATAAATTGTAATCAATAAATTGTGTTCAGAATAAATTATAGGATGTGCACTCATTGGCCACTTTATTAGGCATGCCTGTTTAATTTCTTGTGAACTTTTTCCAATAGTATGGCAGCCACTGAATGCATTTAGATATCTAGATGGACTTAAGACACCTGTTGTGATCAGCTGAAGATGAGTGAACTGGTTCAAGATGATAGAGGATATATATGACATGATAACGCCATCTCTGAAAATACAGCTTACTATACCTCAAAGCAGATAGGCTGCAGCAGCAACATGACATACCACAATAGGTGCCTTTGATGTTAGTGGAGAACAGGAAGCTCAGGTCACATTTGAGATGTGGTTTTAGCTTCAACAGTCAGATATTGGGGTGAAGCATTGATCCAGGCTTCAGGTTTTTTTATCTTGGCACATGTGCTAATTTATGCATTTGTTTGTTTAGTTTTTTTTTTTTTTATTTACTTAGTTTGTCTAAAATATCCTGCAGTTGGAGTCCTGTCAGTAACAAGGTCTTCACTGAAGTGGGTGACAGCATGCTAAACAACAACTATTGTTTTAAACTGAGCAGTGGTGTTGAGAAACTAGTTATATTTACCAAAGAAATATTTTTAGGGAAAAATTACATTTACAGGTACTTTTAATATGTCGTATTTTCACTTGAGTGATGTTACGGTGAAGTATTGCTAAACTAGTGTCAAATGTCTTGCTATTTTTCACATTCCGAGTAATTTCACTGAATGAAGAGGAATATTTGAAACAAAAATGGACCAAACACAGGTATACATACATACACCTACATGTTAATGAGACTTTTTGTTTGTACACAAACAGTTATTTATATATCTGCTGAAGCTGTGTTATTTCTTGTACTTGGAAGTACTGCACCCTGTTTGACATAATGAATTACCTAAATATTAGTTTAATAAGAAGTTTGAAAACAAATTGCTTGAAATTGCTTATCTTTTTACAGAAAACTTTCATACCTACTTGAGTAGCGCTTAAGACGGGTATTTTTTACTTTTACTTGTAAAAATATGTTGCTGTAGTGCTACTTTAACCAGAGGACAATTTTTGGGTAGTCTACCATCTTCTGAGACAAAACAAAATAACGTACACCTTGTGGTACGAAGACTTACTTCTCAGATTAATGTTTTCCAGGGAACTTGAACGCAACGCTAGCTCTTGTGCTACGTCATGAAATGGGATTTCCGACCCTCCCATGAGATCTGATCCATTTGGCTCAGCTGTATCTACACCGAAATTACACGTTGCTTCTGCCAACTTCTGATTTATCGTTATGAGAAATATTGGCCAGATTGTTTAAATCAATGCCTTAAATTATATTTCTATTCGAGGAAAATTTACAAAAATGTTGTACCAAGCGCGACATAACTGAGCAGGCATATTTTGTCGGCTCGGTTGAGACCGACACATCACTTTGACACGTTGCTGTCGTCATCGGCAACGGCAGGAAGTAACGACAGTTTGGTCTGTGTAAGAAAGGAGGAGGAAGCGACGCGATGATGACACCTGAAGTGCTCGAAGCCGCTGATTGCTGTCACCGGGTGAAGATCTAATATCTGAGGTGAGTTTGAAGTACATCTCAGGTGTCATCTGATTCGTCACAGCATCGAAGTGTCTCATCAGTGACTCTGGCAGGACACAAACATGATGACCCAGCTTCCAGTCATACGTGTGCGCCAGTTTGGCACTCGCTCAGATCCGTCCCTTCATCTTCAAACTGTGAAGGAAGACGTTCTTTCTTCCTGAGACCCTCAGTGAAGCTGTAGGAGTTCAGGTGTTGGGTTCTTTAGCATTGATATCTATAGGCCTGCCTGTAACTACAACGGAAATGTCTCCCGGATACAAAACCCGAAACCTCCTGGAGCAAAGCCGTCCTATTGGACAACGCCAGATCTATGACGTTCCTTGCATCACTTCATGTGTCCGATCCTACTTTTGGGAAGTCCATCTGACTCCTTGGAATCATCAGCTTTAGTGATGCTGCCCTTTGTAGAGATGTCTAGCCTCAGGTTAAATTACTGAACCAACACTCAGTTTATGAAATTGGAAATGTACAAAAAGTTTCAAGCAATCACAAATGCCTGTTAAGTGCAGCAATAGTTGTGAATAAAAGCAAATAAAGAAAGAATGTTTACAAACCGCCACAAACCAATAGCATTGTTTATTACTTTATAAAGTATGTCCTCTATTTCAACAGCAAAAATGTTTCAGATGATCAAATTTCCTCAGTTTTACACATAAAGGCAACAACTGTTTGCTGTGTGATGCCAAAAATAATGTGTTACAGATCTAATAATGCTATCTGTAACATTTTCTGAATGTTATTTATGATATAATGATCGTTCCTGGTTAATTAGTTAGGTGAAATATGCTTTGTCAGTCGGCTGGCTAGCAGACAGTGTTACTGTAATAAAAGAGATGGTCGTGCTCGTTTAAATTTCATTTATTTTTTTTTCTTGTTTGCATGTTTGGGAGAGTGAGGCTAAACATAATAAATATTAATAATAATAATAAACATTATTTTATCTTGTGAGCAAGGGAGCATTACAGGTTCCTCCTTTAAGCCATCTGACATATGGTACAACTGAGCAATAACAACATACGCACACAGCTTTTCTGTCATCTTTTGTAAATAAATAATAAAAATCTAATTAACCTTTACATTTCCTGTCTGTAAACAATAGCAACAACAAATAAAAATGTCGGTACTTGATATTTATGTACCGACATAAATGTGCTCTTAAAAAAGAAACAAAATCAAACTCATTAGTGTTCCCAATCAGCATCAAGATTTTTATTTTTTTTTTTTGTACAGGGCAATATCTGAATTAATGTGTTCTTGGCTGTAAAATCACCTGTAGGATTTCAGAGTTGTGCCTTTTACGTTTGTGATTCCTAAAGTTGCAGGAAGTGATATGCTGACTGAATGTAAACAAAACTGTTGGCAAAGTAGCTCCATGATGAAAGGAGATTTGGATCTGTGTGACCGTCATGGGTCATGCATCGGATTGTGGTATTTCAAGCTGACGGTGCTAAAGGTGGGAGTGCAAACTTTTAAGTCTCAATTTGTGCGCATGACAATTTCAAATATGAATTTGGCAATTTAATTACAAATTTTGAAAAATACATGCAGAAGTTTTGTTATATTTTTTGTTTTTTTCTATACTTTGTAGAGATGCGCATGTGTCTCGGTGAGTCTGCTCAGACTGAGAAGATCAAGCCTCTGCAGAACATGTCAGATCAGCACAAGTTTTGTTGCATTTTCATGTTCTTGTTTTTCTCCTACCTTGGTTCTGATTGGTCAGTTTTTGCCAACAATGAAACCAAAACATGTTATTAATGTCTCTATAGCATATACAAGTAAACAGACCGGCATGTGCATGTTGGGCTCATCTCCAGAGTCTCACTCATAGCCATATGAGGTTGCAACAATATTGGAAATTTGGGTTTTACTGTTGTGTGGTACAAACTACTGTACTTGGAGGTATTTAGTTAATAATTTATAAAAGCATTTATTGTTTCTCAGGGGTTCTTTTTCTTATCAGCCTCACTGATTGTGTGTCCTTTGATTATGAGCAAGAACATCTTTTTTGACCCAAAGCCTACAAGGAGTGCGTCAGTAATAAACAGAGGGTATTATAGGCCAAAAACATTAGCTGTGTTGCTCCAACCAGTGATCTGTGGCCTCAGTCAGAGTAGTGATTACATCACAGCAACTGCCATGTTATGTAAAATCCATTCAAAGGTTAGCTTTTTGTTTTCTCCTGACCGAAGTACCGCCTTTCACCTCTCACCTGGTTGTGCTCTTGTTCAGCCTGTGCCTCCCTAACTCCTGCGATTTATGGATTACTCTGATGAACGATAGCTGAATGAGCCAGGTTGTTCCAGTGTTGGAGTTGCCCCTCTGGACCGGGTCATAATCTTCCAAGTGCAGGCAGAGTTCACAAGCACTGTGCTGAAATGGCTGCAGGTCACGGTTGCATAGCAGATCGTCAGTGAGCAGAGAGGGAGTTTGGAGCTCAGATTTGACTGCAAGGGCCTCCCTTAGCAAATTTAATGATTCAGGTTAAGAACTCTGGGGGACGGAGACGAAAAGGTAAGCTGTGTTTTTCCAGCTTTCAGTGGAGGTGGGCAGATTTGTCGGGGTGGCCCCTAATGTTGAAAATATAACGGGCTGCTTTTTGGCTGAGGTCCCTTGTATGAAAGGGTCTTTCAGTTCGGGGTCTCGTCTTGGTAAAAATGCCACATGCCCTCAGGCCGAGTTAGTACTGAAGTAAATGGGGCTTTAATGTTACAGGCTCTCTAAAACGTGAAAACACACGCATTTTTGAGTTTCCTTGTCATCGTTGACTGAGATGAAAGATTACAGTAGTTTATGGGCTGTTTCAGGAGCTTTCTGTAGTGTGTCATGCCTTGTAAATTGAAAAAAAAAAAAAGAATCAAATTAAGGCCTCGACCTTTTTTCAGTTTTATTAAATCTTTATGCAAGTGAGAAAAGAAGAGCTTATCAAATGACTTTTAAATCATGGAGTCTATGCATGTAAATGCAAGTACGGATCTATGATGTCTTTTTTCCCTGAGGTACAAATACAATGTGAAAAGGCCTGTTTCTCTTAGCCATTTTTCAAAATGGGAAAGACAAGAGAACTGGTGTTTCTCTTAGTCACAAGAAATTGCTATGAGAAAACAGCAGCTGAACTCACCAGATTCAAACACACACATAGAGCAAGAAATAAGACAAATTAAAAGAACTACTGCTGTTGGAGAAAAGAAAGTTCAATTTTAAATAAGACAGAGATTACTTGTTATTTTGCCATTTGGTTGTAGTCTCGTAACACATGCAATGTGTTTTGTATTGTGGATGTGTGAGGCATCCATGACTCCAAAGATAAAACGCATTTAACTTCATGTCATTCCACCTGTTCTGTATTTTCAGATGATTATTAGACGCTCTTTTTTATTTTTCTTTGGAAAAATAGGATGAAGCAACAAACTTGATATCTAGAAACAGATTTTATATGCAGAATACTGCTGCAGAGCTGCTGAGCAACAAGTTGGCGATAATTTGATTCTCCATTTGAATATAAAAAATCAATTATTTGATGATTTAGAATCTTTCTATGTCTTTTCTATATTCAAAAATGTCTTTGTTTTGCATTACAAACCCATACAACAGCTGAAGATATTCCCTGGAGAACCAGTTTTTTTAAAACCTCAGTCTCTCTTAAACTTTCCTTTAAATAACATTCCAAACTCTTACTTGAAATTGAATATGTATAATTGAAAGAATCAGTGAGGTCTAAGTGCTCTACACCAAGAGCTGCATTTCCTGATTTACCTGTTAGAACCTCTTATTTATATTACCTCCTCCTAACGTCCACGCAGACAAAGCACATTGGTGGCTACTCTGAGTTTACCCCGCCCATAGCTGGTCTTCTTCCTGCTCCTGGTTATGCTTTAACAACCACACTTGTCAGAGCGTATAATAGAGAAAAAGTGAACTGAATACAGTCTAAACCAAAGACTCCGAAAGAAGACAGTGAGTAAGTAGCTCATGTTCGTGTTTTGAAAGGATGTCTGAATGAAACGTATTTGTTAGTAACTTCATGGCAGCAAAATCTGTTTACTTTCCTTACTGTGGAGCAGTAAATGTAGCACTTTAGAATGTAGTGATCTACTTTACGTGAAGCACATTTTATTTGTTTCTCTATTGTTATTAGTTCTAAATATGTTTTTAGGATCCAGAGTAACATCTTGTCCTGTCATCTGTTGCTTGAAAATTAGAAGTTGGGCCCGGTTTCTTCCTGTCGTTGGTATTTGAATTGGTTTATTTTTAGGGATGGTAAGCGAACAAAGCAAAATCATAAAACTTGTAGAACCAGTAGTACCCATTCACTACTTGTCGAGCCACCTTACATGTCCAGCTTAGTAAATTAGAACATCCTTGAAAAATAAAGTAACTTAAAAAACTCATTTCAAAATGTAAAACTGGCATTTGTTATATGTTGTGCAATCTATGAAAAAGTGTTAATTTCTCTTCACTTTGAAGAAAATGACATCAGCTAATGAATGAGATCTGAGCAATCAGCAGAGGATTTCTAATAGGCAAATGTCGCACTGCTTTTAAATCAATTTATTTTCAATCAAAATGTGGTTGAGGTTCCTTTTGTGAGAATTACAATATTATTGCAGCAGGTAATCACTTCTGAAGAAACTGAATTTTTGAGTCGCATTAGCTAATTATATCTCAGTGTAATAAATCTGAGTTTTATTTTGTTGACCTGTGCATTTTGATCATGTCTTTTTAATGCCAGTTTCTGAATTGTGATTTGTCTTTTTGCATAGGTCGCTCTCGGCCTCCGTCGTCCATGTCTGCTCCTCCTGGCTACACTCGACTGGAGCAGAATGAGCCTATGAACCCTTTGCATATCTCTGTAGGAGGCCTCCCCATGCTGGCTTCCATGGCCAGTCCCACCGACCCTCGGTTCCGGCTCAAGTGGAAGCCCATTGTGGCCGTGGCCACATTCCTGGTCTTGGTTCTGTTTCTCCTCATGCACTTTGGTTCAGGCCACTCGTATAGCTCGCAGGGCTGGAGACCCTGCCAAGACAGCGCAGTCAGGAACACTGATTCACAGTACAACGACACCTACCCTCTAACTGCACCTGAACGCACATCGCAGGGAATGCGCTACCGCATTGCGGTTATCGCGGACCTGGACACGAACTCTGCCAGTGAGAAGAAACTGACGTGGTTCAGCTACATGCGGAGGGGGTACCTGCTGGTGTCGCAGAGTGGAGACAAGGTGGCGGTTGAATGGGACGCTGACAAAGTGGTCCTGGAGAGTCACCTGTCAGAGAAGGGCAGGGGCATGGAGCTTTCTGATTTGGTGGTGTTCAATGGAAAACTCTACTCCGTCGACGATAGAACGGGTATCATCTACCATATAGACGGAGACAAGGCTGTGCCCTGGGTTATCCTGCCTGATGGAGATGGGAATGTTGCCAAAGGTATAAGAATGGACTTTTTAACATGCAAGTGCTTTGACAAGGTTTTAAACATAATCAAATTTTTTTTAGTTGGTGCTTCCAAGAACAAATGTTGCACCCTGACTTGGTAACGTGGTCAAAATGAGTAGTTTCCCAGAATTGCTTAAGTTCTCTCAAAGTTTTTGTTCGGAAGACATCCATAGTATAAAGTCTCTTTTGGCTGAAAGAGATTATTCTTTACATAGCACCACATTCACATTTGTACACGGCAGACAACTTGAGGCCTAGAATTAAACCTGCAACCTGCTGATTGCAAAACGTCTACTCCACTCACCGAGTCACGATTGCAGAGATATACACGTCTGAATTTATTGTTCATTTTTATTGATTTACAAAGGGTCAAAAAGATTAATTCTGGACCGCATTCAAACATACACACTCACCCTCAAAGTATTTGATTAAATATCAGTTTAAGATCATGTTGCACCAACCAATTTTGTCTGAGTTTATACCATCTGACCTAAGCTGTCACTCTAAGATGAAATAAACTGTATTCAGAAAAAAAAACAGGAACCTTCAAGTTTCAAGCTTGCAATAAACTGCACCGGGCTCTATCATGAAAGCGGTTTAGCAATGTCATGAACTAAAGCTGCTGATCTGCACAAAAATTGATACTGTGCAACTTGACTATTAACTTGCAGCTGCCCTCAAGAACAATTCAGTGAAATCTATCCAAACATTTTCTTACATCTTTAGAAGGCTTAAAGATGGAGACTTACACCCTTGTCCCTAGTGGGGTCGGGAGGTGCTGATGCCCATCTCCAACTAACGTTCCAGGCGGGAGGCAGGGTACATCCTGGACAGGTCGCCAGTCTGTCGCAGACAGGACAAACAACCATGCACGCACACGCTCACACCCAGGGAGAATTTAGAAAGACCAAATAGCCTCGACAGTCATGTTTTTGGACTGTGGGAGGAAGCCGGAGTACCCGGAGAAAACCCACGCATGCACAGGGAGAACATGCAAACTCCATGCAGAAAGAAACAGTGCTGAACAATTCAATTCAATGTCAAATTAAATATACTTGTGCTTTTGCTTGGCAGGGTTTAAAGCTGAGTGGCTGGCAGTAAAGGACGAACACCTGTACATTGGTGGCCTGGGGAAAGAGTGGACAACCACTGAAGGCGAGTTTGTCAACAACAACCCAGAGTGGGTGAAAGTGGTGGGCTTTCGGGGTGATGTGCAGCACGAAAACTGGGTTCCCAGGTACAAATCTATGAAAGTAGCTGTGGGGATTGAGCCGCCAGGTGAGGAAACTTCTATTTTTTCTTTTCTTTTTTTTTTTTTTTTTTTTATCCAATCGATTTCTGGCACTCTTCCTTACTTCATTCACACTTCATTCGTTTTCACAGGATATATTATTCACGAGTCGGCCGCTTGGAGCGACACCTTACAGCGATGGTTTTTCCTCCCACGTCGCGCCAGCAAAGAGCGCTACGAGGAGACAGCGGACGAGCGCCGCGGGACCAACCTCGCCCTGAGCTGCTCGCCCGATTTCAAAGACTTCAAAGTGAGCTCTGTGGGGCCACACATCCCCACGCACGGTTTCTCTTCGTTCAAGTTCATCCCCAACACAGACGACCAAATCATTCTGGCGCTCAAGTCGGAGGAAGACGCGGGAAAGATCGCGACCTACATCACGGCCTTCACTCTTGACGGACGCATTCTCTTACCCGAGACTAAGATTGGTGATGTGAAATATGAAGGTATAGAGTTTATTTAGAAGGCTTAAAGATGGAGACTTAGTCTTGAGGCCACTGCACTGTGGTTGAAGATTGTTTACAATCCAGACACTGTTGGACTTTCCACACTTGCTGCTTCCTGGAAATCCATCACTAAAGCCCTTATAGGGTTGTCTTCATTGCAGACAACAGACTTTAAGACTTAGTCTGCAAAAAAATGTTTGTCTTGTGAGTTTGGTAATTATGTAAGACCATTTGAGCATTGTCAGCTTGTTTTCTGGAAGATGAAATGTGGCTTTTGACAGTACTGTAGCCTTTCTTGGAATGAATGTATACATAAAATTGATTAATGAAGCTGTGAGGTTTATGTTGGGGGTTTTTTGTCAGTAAGTAACGCAAATTCATGCTCACACTGTACACTCTGAACATTGTTTTTCTCTTCTTTGCTCCAATGTAAACACTCTGGACATTTGTTTTTTTGTCTCAACACAATCTGAGGAATGTTTTTATAAAACTGGAATTCACTGTATTGGATAGTTTTGTTTTATTTTGATGGAGGCGGGGGTGGAGGGCTCACAGTAAAATATTGATTCTTCTTCTAAAAGTCTTTTCTTTTTTTACTTCAAGTCTGCATGTGACAGCCAGACATTTCTAGCAAGACTTGGTCAATAATGAATTGTGTCCTCACACAACTTCCAGATCCACTAACAGTTGTGCAACAGTTTGCTGGTTCTGTTTTGCTGTAAAATGAAACTTAGGGGAGAAAGTGGGAGTAGTCGTCTGCAGCGGCAGTATATAGTCAACGTTCCCCCTTTTATTTTACCCTTTTGCAGGAGAGTTCAGTGGAGGTTCAGAGGTGGGAAAGGTAGGCGTCTGTATTCAATAAAATGACTTGATGTACAGACATTTAGCATTATTTATTGATATAGTGTGAAAGAAATTGTTTACCTGACTTAAATCCCAGTCGATAATGTGTTTATCATGTTTCTATTTTTAACACTAGAATATGGACGTGTTCCCACAAAATCTACGTGTTGCTTTCATCATTTCTCTCCTGTATGTTTCTGGAAGAGCATACAGACTTGACATTCTAAGTAAGTCATCGAAATGGTTTGTCATTCATGTTAAGAAAACATTTTTGCCAGTCAGGAGAAAGGAAAAATGCTTTTGTGGGTAAATATACAATATATAAGTTATTGTCACGCATGTGCTGTAGGATGATAATGCTCTGGCTATTCATGAGCTCAGGGTAAACTTGGACTCTGTGAATATTTGTTTAACACCGCTATGTGTCCTTGAACTTTTTGCTTTTAGAGAGAAACTCTGAGCCAAATGAAGGCAATGTGAGACTGTCTGGTTCTGAAAGCTCTTCAGAGGGCCGTGTGGAGATCTACCATGATGGGAAATGGGGAACAGTGTGTGATGACAACTGGGACTTAGCTGAAGCCCAGGTGGTTTGTCGTCAACTCAACTTCCCCGGAGCCAAATCGGTTGTGATTGGGAAGGACTATGGAGAAGGTGTCCTGTACTTTTGATTTTTCCTCCACAAGATGGCAGTAAAATGATTCCCATCAATAGAGAGCTGTAATTTCAGTTCAATTCACTTTATGTAGGTGAAGCAAACAGTGTTTGGTATTGCGAAATGATTTATTTTAAAGCTTTCTTTTTTTCTTTTTCTTTTTTAAAAATCATTTTAGCATCTGGACCCATTTGGCTTGATGACATTGCCTGTACAGGGAAAGAGAAACAACTCGCGTCTTGCCGGTTCAGTGGCTGGGGAATAACTGACTGCACCCACAAAGAGGATGTTGGAGTTATCTGTGAATCAAGAAGTAAGTTAGAAAAATTATTCTAAATATATGTGGAAAACTATGCTTTGCGTTATCTAACTGCTGCTATTCACTCTTTTAAAAACTAGGTTGAATTTAATTATATTTTCAATATTCGAGTGGTCACCATGATTCCATTATCATATTTTCTTTTTTGTGTTTCACAGATTGCAATGTGCTTTGTGAGGCTCAGTGTTATGTTCAGTAGAGGTCCTGTCTTTCTGTATGGGCCTGGTCTAGTTTTAAAGGCAATGGAGGCATTACCAGAGTCTTTAAGGCTAAAGAAGAGTTAAAGAACAGCTGTATTTTCCTGCACTTCAAATGCTCTTTGTGATATCCGTTTGCTTCCAGATGACGTGACGTTAAGTGACTCTACACATTCACTGGACCACAGCATCGGCCTCTCTGGTGATCTCGGTCAAATCTTTGACAGTGGTACCGCTTGTGATTTCCTGATCACTTTCCAGACCCCCAGTGGAAACAAAAAGGACGATGGGACCGAAGAGATGATTGAGAAAACAATTTGCGCACACAAAGTGATCCTCATGTTATACCCGTACTTCAGTGCTTCAGCAGGGGCAAATAACATCACAGTGAATGCCAGCAAATCCTGCCAGTCATATTTCACCTCCTTCATCAGGTAGACTGAAGTTAATGTTTTTTTTTTTCTTCTTAAATCAATTCATTCTTTGTTTTGAATATTTATTTCCAAATATTTTTTATTCACAGGTACCTTTACACCCGTAAGACTGATGTCACCTACTCCTCTGCAATGTGCCTCCACCAGCTAGCTTCCGACTTTGGAATTAACCAACTGATGGAGGACATAGGTCGACTGTTTTCCAATATCCTCCCAGATGATGCTTCCTTTGACTCCCAAGTTTCACTTTACAAATATGCAATTGAATCAAAGGACATGGTCCTCGAGGAAAACTGTGTCCAGTACATGGCCTGGAATTTCCAAAACCTGACCAGTTCTCCTGCGTGGGCTGAGCTTCCTGTGGAGCTCCTTCGTAGTCTTCTCACTCGCTCAGATTTGGTGGTTGCCGATGAATATTTTTTACTTCAGACACTGGAAGGCTGGATCGCAAACCATGGCGGCTCCCTGAGTTCAGAAAGCCAGACCGACTTGCTCCGTCTCATTCGCTTCCCCATGATTCCTGCTGAGAAGCTGTTTGAGCTGGAGACCAACTCTCTTCTCTTCAGTGTTCACAGGGATCTATATCGTGACAGTGTCTTGAAAGCATATCAGTTCAATGTCCTGCTCTATAGTAATCTGACCCAATTAAAATTAGTCAAAGAGAATGATGATTACAAGCCCAGAATCTACACAGGTGAGACCTGGAGTATTGCTATTGACCCTTCGGCAAAATCTTCGTCGTCTCAAAATCGAAACCAGTATATGAATTATGACTACAGAGATAGATATGGTCGTTATGGTGGTTATTACCCATATCCTACTGCATCCCCTAACAAGCAGCTGAGCACACCTCTCCACAACAGCCTTCTCTTTAAGAACACCATGATCACCTGGGAGGCAAATGTTTTGAAAACCCAGAATGAGTGTTCATGGCGAGGTTTGCGATGTGAATCATTTCCTGCAGCCCGACTGGCTCTCCAGAACCAGTATCAGTCTAAGAGCGGCGTTCTTTTTCGAAACCGCCTCCTGCTGACGTGCCAGAGCAAATACGTCTGTCAGATCCAAGGGTTCAAAGGTGACCTGGCTTATGTGAATACAAATGATACCCAGGTCTCTGCCTATCCCTGTCCTGATCATAAATATACTTACACATTTGTAGTGAGACCAGAGTATGTGTGATCCAATGAAAAGGGAGTTTCATAAAATAATGACCACGAACAGAGCATTTGCCTTAAATCAATAATCATCAGCTGATTCAAAGCCAATTCAAAGCATTAAATGATTTTTTTTTTCAGTGATTCCAATTATCAGTAATTTCTATAATAAATTTTGATATATTTGTTGTATCAATCAATTCTATCTTTTTTTATTATGGAGAAAAAATAAAGCAACAATGAAGCCTTTCTGAGTCTGAATTTTTTTAATGTTCTAGGAAGTACGAAAAGGAATTAAAAGCTTGGTTCATAGCTGCAGTGCAGGTGATGTTTTTTTTTTGTTTGTTTGTTTATTGTGGCCCTATTGGTTTGCAACAATAAATTCTGGGTTTGAATCCCAACCTAGGCTTTTTCCTGCATAAATTTTGTATGTTTTCTCCATACATGTCCGGATTCTCTCTGGGTACTTTCGCTTCCTCCTGAAGTCCAAAAGCACACCTGTTGGCTACAATCTTTGTTGTCTGGATTCTACCGGTATACCACATTTTCTCAGTTTGTAAACACGTGAAAAATGAAGCAGCAACTCTTAAGATTACAATCACATTAATGGTTCTCCAGAAATAACAGATATGAGACCAATGAAAACTGATTGGTTTGAGGAGAAGAATAGAACATTTAAAAGCAAGTAGAAAATATATATTTTCACCTGTGTGTTTTGTATCCAGTTTTACAAAAACTTGCAAAAGTTCAAGTGGCCGTTAAAACAATCTGAAAGTGAAAAACAGTGGCTGTTATTCTTTGAGCCTCATCAGTAATTATTAAGTGCATGTCACTATATGACATTTCCAGTAAGGCTGTGTTTGAACATAGTGTTGTTTTTTTCCTCATCAACTGGAACATGGGATATTCCCATGAGGTTGCGTTTTCCCAGCCAATTATTGTCTTCTTACATTTTCACTTCTCATAGTCTTCAATTCACAACATTTAGGTTGGCATGCCAGGGCAAGTAAGCAACGAGGCGGTACACAGTGGTGGTTTTAGATGAATTGCCTGTAGATACAGCAAACTGGTTGATCACATGCAAAAATGGATGTTGTCTCTGGGTGTTTAAAAATGATGCCACAATTGTAGAACTGAGGGGATTTTGTCCTGCAATCGGTGGGTTTTAAGTTCCTCTGCCCGCCTCTGTCATTGTGTCCTCGGGCAAGACCATGCCTGTTGGTGGGTTTACTCAGTCAACACAGGACCAGGATTTGAGTGATTTACCTTCTATGAATTATACACTAGGCTGATATGTTATAAGTGAGAAACTGCTTGCCCTCCTTACAGATCAATTTTTCTTTAGGTTTTTCGGTAATCTTGAATCTTTTACATCAGGGCAGAGTATGTTTCTCAAACAGCCTCCTAGCATGTTTTGACACATCCACAAACGGTAGTGCAACCTCTTGATTGATCGGCTTTTCTGTGAGTGAAATCAGCGGAATATAATGAGAGATGACAGGTTTATTCAACAAGTTATATTTAAAAAACCATAGTTCACATAAGAAAACCCTTCCGCTGTTATATTGACAACATGACTAATGACTAACATTGACAACACAATGAAACAAGGATTTGCTTTACTAAGGGACTGACATGTTCACTGACACAGATATTTTCTTTTCCGACATGAACAGATGACTAAAAAAAATATTGTTTTTTGTAAGTAAATAATGATGCTTTACTATTTTTATGAATTGTTCTAAAACGCACGTAATGTTTAGCTAATGCTGAGAATGATTAGATTCATGCACCACAGCAAATGAGAAAAGCTTTACATTTTCATTGTTGCATTTTTAGCTGTACCATATTGAAATGTTGAGATGTGACAATTGAACAATTCATTTTTCTTAGTTATTTCTCTAAATTTGTTTAAGCTTTAAGAAATTTCTTGTATTACAAAAACTTCCCCGGGTTGAAGTGGCTGTTAAGCCAATCTGAAAGTGAAAACAGTGTTGTTGTTTGAGCCTTATGAGTAATTATTAAGTACATGTCACTACACAACATTTCCAGTACGACATTTTCAGCAAGACCGTCATTAAACAAGTGTTGACAGCTATAAACTTAAACACAAAGACTTTCACTTGAATAAATTCACTACAACAAATTCCTGGGAAAGGAGGGGGAGTGACAGAACATATATATCTGACATCCCTTGCTTTTATCTACACTTTGACAAGGGAGAAGGGGAGAAGTTTGAAATGCAGAATTGAAAAGAGAGGCCGCTCCAGAGGACCAAAATCAGAGGGCTGAAGCTGGGCTGAAGGTGGGTATTGTTTTATAGTGCAGCAATTTATTATTTAGTCTGGATGTCCTTTGTCCAGTGCAGTAAGACATAGAGAAAAATAATGTTGAATTAATTTTATTTTCACTTTAACTGAAATGCAATTGTCAGAAAATGTCATAAATGTTTGTATTTGACTTTTAATTGGATTATTTTTTTTTTTAATCCTTCTCCAAACTTCAGAAAATGATCATTTTTTATTTTTAATATATGCATTAATAGCTAATGAGCATTCGTCAAGATTTTTAACTTTGAAAAATCCAAATCCAAAGAATGTTAACGCCTCTCACAAATGCAAATTCCTTCTCAATAATAGCATGTATTTACATCATAAATAAACTATCCAGATTTGCTTGTCCTATTTGATTTTTTTTTTACATTTCTTTAATTAGTCTTATGTATGTGCTACAACATCTGCCAACAGAGTATCTCTCTTTTGAAGCAAACACTGTACGTGTCTCTGCGTACTCCTCTCGATCCAATTAAAAACATCTGAGCATCGGAAACCAATCTAATACATTTTAAACCACAGGGTTTCAATAGGTTTGGGGTAAAAGAAAATAAGATTTGATGAAAGACGTATGTAACAGACCCATTACTTAGAGATAATATTAAAAAATTACATCTAAATGCATGTTTTTCTCTCTCTTTTCTTTTTCTTTTTACATTTCTACATTAGAGTTTGGACATGTTCACAAAACTACTTACTGCAATATTTCTTGCACTTCTGTATTTCTCCGAAGGAGAATGTGTGCGCAACAATCACAGTAAGTCACTTAAGTTCTTTGATGCATATTGGCCTACTAAATGACAGATATTTGTTTTTCAAGCCTCTGTCTGATTTTGCTAAATAGAAAGCAGCCGTAAGCCAAAGGAAGGCGATGTGAGGCTGTCTGACTCAAGCATCCCCTCAGAGGGCCGAGTTGAGATTTACCATCAAAAGCAATGGGGAACGGTGTGTGATGACAATTGGGACCTTTCTGACGCCCAGGTGGTCTGTCGTCAACTGAACTTCCAGGGGGCCAAAGCCGCAGTGACTTGGGGACATTTAGGACAAGGTACCTTTTTTTTCCAGTCATCTGCTGCCAGATGGCAGTGAAAGGAAAGCTATCTATGGAGAGTTGTAACTTCAGAACTACTTTTAAACTCATCTGTGGTCATTTTTGTAATTTTAATTCATTTTTGTTCTTTTTTGTCATTAATATAGCAGATGGACGCATTTGGCTTGATGAAGTCAACTGTAGTGGCCAAGAGCAACAGCTTGTGTATTGTAGATCCAGTAACTGGGGAAAACATAACTGCAATCATGAGGAGGATGCAGGAGTTATCTGTGACACACAAAGTATGTTAACTCGAATATGAAATAATGTCTTTCGTTTCTCCAAAATCTCTTTCCACTAGTTCAAAGACTTAGTAAATGCAACATTTGGCCACATCCAACATTGTGGCGCCCTCTCTGAGTGTGTACACTGTACACAAACCGTTAATGAACAAAACTGATGCAATGCTGACCTCTGGTGGACGCCATAAGTAAAGTCTAAGCAACTGCTTCCTTTCACATTCTTCCAGTTTGACATTTTGCCTCTATTGACGTAACGTTCATGTTTGATCCGTGATTTGTGGTGTCAGAATTACAATTCATTTCTATTTGTGTCAATGAATTTATCTAACGGGTTATTAAAGAGAATTTTCTAGAATTTTGGAGAACCGAGGTAGTTCTCAAAGTCTGTGGTTCAAAAAGACGTGTTAATTCCAGTTAACACGTCTATACAGAGGTACCTGTTTTGCAACTTTCATTTTGTTTGGAAATATACCAGTTTATAAGATACAGAAGTAATAGTTTAGAAAGTCCCTCAAGAATCTTTTTTAAGAACCAGCATATAGCTATATCATCACAGCCAGTACGTCTTATTTGTACATTTAAAAACTGTTTAAATTGTCACTCACTGCTCGAAGGAACATTGAACTCACATTCCTGTCTAAGAGAGTGTCAATTTCCTCTACAGATGTTGCTTGGATTACATTTTTTATGTAATGAATCTAACCACTGCATTACATGTTATAATTACTATTATCATTCAATGAAATACATTAAAGTTGTTTTCAACAACCTAAATATGTTGGTTGCTAAAAAACATAATTAGTTGTTGGTTATAGATTCTAGATTCTATAAATATTGTTTTAATTATTGTCTAATATTTTAGTATTTTTCTTGCTGTTCTTATGATATAATTTATATATTTCTTGTATATGTTTTTTTGCCTTTTTGGTTCTCAGATTACGATATCACCCAGATGACCCAGAGTGACTCTATACACTCTCTGGACCACAGCACCACCCTCTCAGATGATCTAGGAAAAATCTTTGACAGTGGTACCGCTTGTGACTTCCCAATCACATTCCAGACCCCAAATGGAACCAAACAAGAAGGCGGCACCCCAGAAGAGACTACGACTACAATCTGCGCACACAGAGCTATCCTCATGTTGTACCCTTATTTCAATGCTTCAGTTGGTGAAAATAACATCACAGTGACTGTTAACACAACCTGCCAGTCATACTCCACTTCCATAATAAGGTAAGCTGAACCTAATTTATATCTGTGTGTTTATTGTGGAAGCACTTAGTTCTTTTGGAAATGTTTCATAATCTGTTCAATTACAGGTACCTTTATACTCGTCAGATCAATGTGACCTATTCCTCTGCAATGTGCCTCCATCAGCTTGCTTCAGAGTTTGGATTAAGGAAACTGTTAGAGGATGTAATTCAGGTGATCTCTGAAGGTCTCCCTGATGATGCTTCATTTTACTCGCAAGTTTCACTTTACAAGTATGCAGTTGAGACAAAGGACTTGATCCTTAGGGACAGCTGCATCCAGTACATGGCCTGGAACTTCCAAAACCTGACCAGTTCTCCTGTTTGGGATGAACTTCCTGTGGAGCTCCTTCGTGTCCTCCTCACCCGCTCAGATTTAGTGGTGCCTGATGAGTATTTTGTACTGCAGATTCTTGAAGACTGGATCACAAACAATGGCGGCTCCCTGAGTTCAGAAATGCAGGCCGACTTGCTCCGTCTGGTTCGCTTCCCCATGATTCCTGCTAAGACGTTGTATGAGCTGGAGACCAACTCTTCTCTCTTCAGTTCTCACAGGGATCTATATCATGACAATATCTTCAAATCATATCAGTTCAATGTTCTACTTTACAGCAGTCTGATCGAATCAGAGTTAGACAAAGAGGATGATGATTACAAGCCCAGAATCTACACCGGTAACACTTGGAGTATTGCTATTGATTCATCAAAATCGTCATTATCAGATCAAGGGCTGAAACAGTACAACTACAACTATGGTTATTACTTTGACCTATACTCCAGTAGACCTCCATTATCATCAGGAAAATTACTTCATACATCTCTCCAGAGCATTGCTGTGTGTGAGGACAACAAAGTCACCTGGGCAGCAAATATCTTCAAAACCAGTAACGAGTGTTTAAGGGAAGGTCTTCTTTGCAATTCACTTCCTGCAGCAAGGCTGACTCAGCAGAATAACACTTTGACACATAGCATTCGCTTTGAAAACCGCGTCCTGCTGACATGCCAGAATAGGTACATCTGTCACGTTCAGGCCTTCCACGGTGACATGGCTCACATTGATCAGGCTCTTGTCTATCCCTGTCCTGATGACAATTACATTTACACATTTGTGGTGAGACCAAAGTTTGTGTGATCCAATGACAGGAAATGACATAAAATGATGATTATGGGGTGCTGCTCTGGCTCAGGGGTTTACCACAACCCATATAAGGAGGCCTTAGTCCTGGACGCGACAGTCACAAGTTCGAATCCCAGCCTGGTGACCTTTGCCGCATGTCTTCCCTATCCTTCATTACCTACTTTCCTGTCTGGGCACTTTCAAATAAAGGGCATTAAAGCCAAAAAAAACTTTTAAAAATGATGATTACAAGTTGTATGATCACTTTGTGTTATTAATCTTTAACTCATTTAAATCAAATAGCAAATTTGCTTTTGGATGTTCTTTTCTGTCCCTACAACCAATCATTTCTCCAATTTTCTATTGCATTTCAATGAATATCTGTATCATATCTTTCATTTTGGAAAACAATTAAAGTGATTCAAAATGTCATCAAACTGTTGCTGCTTTTTTTTTTTTTTTTTTTTTTTTTTTTTTACATCCTTAAGGAAATTTGAAACTAAAAAGATTTGTCTGGGAACAACATAGTAGATTTTTGGCTGAGGTGTGGTGAATCAGACATTGGCTCTCAAGCATAAAAGTGCCCCTTTTGCAATGACTTGTTTGGAAAATAATTTTTAGGCCTTTTCTGCAATGTGGTCATTTATCCTTTCCAGTTCAAGTTAAGTATAAAATGATTTGATGTAGAAAAAAAAATGTAAATAACAATCTGGTGGGGGAAATATGCCAAATGTGTCTGCCTTCAGTCCTCTCATGTTCACACCCACCATCACCTATCGTGAGTGGTAGAATGTTTACATGTCCTCATTATGTTATTATACGAAAGTATCAGTGAAGAAAATTATAAAAGGCCTGTTTCTCTATAATTGAAACACAGAATCCTGCAAACCGATTTTTTTTTAGAAGTGGGGAAAGTTATTAGCAAGCCCAAATAAATGTTTGTTTATGCCCAAGCACTTGAGCTGCCAGCCAGAAAACTGAAGCTGAACAGTTTTCTCCCAATGAATCATCAAATCCTCCAAGGCAGTTACGCTTTCAACAAACATAGGATCTTTTTTTTTTTTTTTTTTTTTGGCATTCCTAAATTTCAGTTACACACAACCGAGTCTCACATGCATGCATGGACATGTGGTTTATAAAGTAATTATACTGTGACTAAAGACTTGTTGGCGACTGCAAAAACTTCCATAGTTGATCACATGCAACAAAAAGGTGATCCTTGTTTATGCTTAAATGTGATTCATGATGGCTCCACCAGTCTGATGTAAGCCAGCAGAAGTGAGGTAGTCAGAGAGAGGAGAGAGTATTGGATGTGAGAAATGCCTGTTCAGAAACTATTTACTGTCACAAAAAGTTCAGATATTTCATTATAGGTTATCTTTTGGGCATGACTAACTGTTTATCATAATTTCAATCTTTACCCACAAAATATTTCATTCAACAAGTCATAACTGTTTGATTGTTTGATTTGCTCCAAAATTGTGAAATTCTCGATTGGCATTTATGAACATGACTCTGTGTATGTAATTTCATCACTTGAACTCCAAAATTTCTCAACTTTCCAAGCTGGCTCCAACAAAACACACCCAATAACAAACAAGACAGATAATAAAGATGAAAAGGATTCATAAGGGCCTTATGAATCCCTAGATGCAAGTGACACACATTCAACATATTTACACAAAAGACAAATATACTGATAAAAGAAAAAGAAACAACCCAATGTTTAATGCAGTAATGATGTAGTATAAAGCAAGTATAAACCCCCATTACAGGTCATGTCAGCAATGAATCTTCGGAATGACAATAACAAACCAACCTGCTCATGAGAACAATAACAACGAGAGTTACAGAATGTATTAATGCAGAAAACATTTGCTATTCGCATTCTGTCTTGCATTCATGTGTACCAAATGCTGAACACATGCAGAATGTTTATTTGAACTAAAATATGGAAATGTATGATTATTTTCAAAAAGTGTCAAACAAAGATGCAAAGACTTGTCTTCAGCTAATATCATATTGTATCATATTATATTATATTTTGTAACATTAAATCTTTCTTTTCAGCTAAAGCAAAGATGAAAAAATGAGACCAAACAAGAAGTTTGTTTTGATTAAACTTCAAACAGTCAGAAATAAAATTCTCTTTGTATTTACTGTATGTAAACTTCTGATTTCAACAATAAGTCATCCCAGTGCATATATTCATTACAGAGAAAGCAAATTAGCTCCCACTATAAGCACCATTATACAGGCATGGAACCTTGTTCTACTCATTTTATCTATGTTAATTTTTATCTGTCCCTATCAGGAAAAACTTAACATGTCAATACACAGGGGGTTATTAAAAGTGGCACACATATCTTACAGAGATGAAGGGATCCTATCCACTTTGTCACACCTGGGCCCGTGTTGCAAGTGTTTTCAGAAACGCCAAAGCATATGCTAAGTTAAGGAACAGATATCAGCTTTAATTAGGTGGTCATGATGGTTTTACTGGAAAAAAAAATGTTCTACTGAAATTTACAGCGTTATTTTTAGGAGATGTAATGTCTTTTCTCTTTTCCCATCAAATGCTCTTTCAAACTCATTTATAAACTCTACAAAGTAGATTAAATTACAAGTCATTTCAAGAGCTCCCCTCAACATGGCTACAAATCGGGGTCTGGTGTTATTGTGTTCTGCAGAGGAAATGACTAAGTAATCCCTTACGAACGTTTACAGATGTTCATGAGGTAAAAGTGAAAGTCCCTGGGAGCGTGGATGTTAATTGCCCAACAACAGATCTATTGTAATGCCATGAAGAATTGCAGGAAACATTGTGAAACCTTTCAGCATGCTCACAGTGACTAATATGGTTTGACCCTAAGTTGTAGCCAGGTCAAACCAGTTGACCCTTGAGTGTGTGATGTGGTTATGTTATTTATTGTTTGGGATCTGTAAAGCAGATGTTTTCCCACCTCCATGATGTCCCTCAAGCAGTTCGTAAGACTGATTCACTGTCCTGTATTGTCACTGTTCATATGGGTATGGCTGCACTGATGAGTGGAAAAATCTTCGGAAATCCCCTGTGTTTATGGATGAATAATTGGTTGAAAAGCTGCAAAATGGTCAGGTCATGCACAAAGTGTGCAAGCACCCGGGAACAGGAGGCGTGAGTTAGGATGTGGGCCTCTACCACAGCACCCACCAGTTCCCCACAATGAGACCCTCTTTTTTTGCCTTATAGAGCTCTTCCTTTAGAGACTATTCCTGGCTAAGAAAGTCTGTAATTTAAGGCATAAGGGCCAGTTCACCGGGCCAGCTTCAGGCCCTTTTTTAGCATTTCAAGAAGGGGGACTGCTTACATTGCACTTCTTGGACAAATCCACCTCATTTCAGCAAAATTAAATCCAAATGTTGATATAATAATGCAGGTCCTGAATCATGAGAAATGCTGTGTCTAAAATTAAATCTGCAATGCGGAAAGACACACAGAAGGGTTAGGTCGCGAGGTCATTTCAAATATGCCCAGAAGCTTGTTAGGTCGTTTCAGCGTCTTTGAGAAAAGGAAACTGGATGTTTGGAGAAGGGGAAGGCGGGTTATTGCCCAGAAGGCGGCATCTGGTGCCCCTCCACTGCCTCCAGTAAACCTCCTGAGTGAGACCGAAGCAAATTCCCAACCATGTGGGATGTGTCACTTCCTTTCGTGTTTCTTGATCCCTGTATCACACCCTGACGTATATGTTATTGTCCCTTATACGCCTTTTGTTTCTGGTAACTTCTCTTCTGTTTTCGAGTCACACAACTTATTGGGAATTTTCCTAATACAACTGGCACCACTTTTACGGGCAAGTTGTTCTCAAGAGGGACGATACACTGATTGTGTCATCCTTTTGATAGTTTTCAGTCAGGCATCCAGCGAGAGACGTGTGGAAAAGAACCGAGGAAAACTGCTAAACTATGACAAACAGTGGAAATATTTGCCAGTGGCGAGACCACTGACAGTCAGCGGCCAAATATGATGTCAGCGAGCAAAGCAGCCACAGTCCCTATTCCATCTTTTCCCTTCTCTTATTTTTATTGTCAATCATCACCACTATTACACACAGCAATTCCTTGTCTTCCAGAGGCACTGTCAAAGAGGTGAAGTTTCCAATAAACGAACTGCCTATTTCTGTCCATGCGTCTAGGAATACAAATAATGTAAGAATATGAGAATATGCTTCTTCTACTGAGAAATGGAGCCCTTTGGGTTGCTTACACTGAGGGACTTACCAGACTGAATCTATTAAGCATGAGGGGATGATGTCACTGTTCACCACCATGCCAAGTCTCCTACAGACCTCTGGTTTTTCAGGAGTTCCTGATAGTGAGTCCGTATGCATAAACACTCTCACTGAAACAAATCATTGATAACTGCTGCGTGGGTCGAGGGTTACTCAGTCTGCTATATTATTGGGAAGGGAACTATTCAGGATTACAGTAAAACATTCTCAAAGATTTACAACTTCTGCTTCATATCGTAATGTGGAACATAAAATCAAAGAAAATTTCATTCTCTATAGATGCTGGTAAAGAATTCAAAAATAGACATTGTTTTAGTCAATAAAGTAACAGTACCAAAAAAAAGGTATATTCTCACTGTGGAAAGCACTAGGAAATCCTAATCCCTAATAGCTAGTCTTACCCATTTTTGGCTGGAATAGGTTTAATAGCATTACTTCTTGCCATCTACCACTCTGACACAGTTCTAAGGAAAGTTTGCTTCATGCCTCACTTTCAACAGTGAGATGTTTGAGGGGTTTCTTGTGTGCACAGCCTGTTTCAAGTCCCCCCGCAGCATCTCAGTGAGATTAAGATCTGAGGTTTTACTCCGCCTACGACTCTCCTACTCTCGTATTGCTCACCGGATTTATGTGCCCATGTTTTATGTCAACCATTTTAAAAGGGAATTAGTTTTGCGGGTGTCCTAATTACTACCTCACCAAAAGCTGGATATTATTATTATTATTGCATTTACACATCCTTTTTATGCATGGTCTATTATTGTGCATCATCTTTATTTGTAATTCATAAAACTTATTCTGATATTTGCTGTAGTTAGTATGGTTTTTATGAGAGTTTTTGAGTCCATATTATGAAATTGTTTCTGCTCTTTACAAGCTTCATCCCTCCTAGTTGTTTGCTAGTCAACTGCATGAAGAATGATAATAACAGTTCTAAAATAATATCACCTACTTTCTTTAAATTTACATTTCAGGAGCTTTAGAGGAGCTTTATGCTGTCCAGATACACAGACCTGGTGAATTTTCCTAAAACTGCCTGGCTGAACTTTGCTCTCATTTCCCTGCCAATCTCTTATGATACAATTCTTTGAAAAGTATTTGCCTCATCTAGTTCAACTCTGTAAATCTGCAGATGTAGCTATAGTCCAGTATCTTTCTACCATCGGTGTGTGAATGTGTGTGTGAACGAGTGAATGAATGTTTTATGAGCCATTTTGAAGTCCTTTGGATTAGATAGATCCCTAGACAAATACAGGCCATTTATCTTTTTTTTTTTGTGGATTTTTTCCTTTTAAATCTGCTTCAGAGCAGAATGAACAGCTCTATGAATGACAGCTAGCTGCCATGCTCTGAGAAAATAACACTGTTTCACACCATCACACCGTCAGTATCGTGTTAAATTGTTTGTATATTGTTTATTCTATTTTTTTCTGAAATACTGTGATCGTAAAGCAAAGTCCAATAGGACTCATGATATTGTTGTGAATATTTTTCTCAAAGATTTCACTGATGAATTCGATGGAATTTGCTCACTCAATTTTTGGTACAAATAAACAAATAAAATAAAATGACTTAAAAACAAACAAACAAAATGAAAACAAAGACGGACCTTTAGGTTCTTTTCAGTCAGCAGTGTTTATGTTTTCGGAGCTCTCCTGTTTCTACTGTCTCTACTGTTGAAACCTGAAGTCAGCTAATGAAACCTGCAATGCTTCAAATGTAGCTTGGAGTTCTTTGTGATGTCCTGGGCTAATTACAGATGTGCCAGTCTGGTTATCCTGCTGCTCCTTGGTTTCCCCATTTGGAAATCTCACTGTGAATTGGTCGAGTCGCATAGCCTTTGAAAATGTTTTTCAAATGAATGGATGTTAAGAACTTTGTTTCTCTGCTCTTCTTTAATTTCTTTATATTGGGGCATGAACTGTCACTTTGTATCATGTTTAAGCCTACATCATGTTGTGAAACCAGCTCTATCCGAGTAATTTGTTGTTTCTACCAACCGTTCTGGCAGTAATGAACAAGCTTGTGAAACTAAGCTTTCCAAAAATAACATTTGTTAAGACACAGTTTATTCTTGGTTTAACAAGGATTACTTGGGTTTTTAATCCCCCAAAACAAATTAAATTTCAATTTAGTAGTTTTCTCTTTCTTGTATCTTTGTCTTACTGTTTTTTGAGATCTAATAAGTGGCAAAGTCAAGAGAAAAAGTATAGAAAAGTCTGAAGGAAAAAAGCAACTAAACTCAAGAAAAACTACAAAGAGCAGCAAAGAGATATATGTTGTCTTATAAGCTAAGTTACTAATCCATTTTTTGGATGTAGCTTTGTTATGGAGTTGGACAAAAAATAAAAAGGATCTGAATCCACTATTTTTGTTTCTGTTCATGAATATTCACAAAGTTGGATGTTGCAGAAAGTTGAAAAACAAGCAATTAAAATCCCTAAAAGATATACTACTGTTTTCGAAGTATTAATCTTCAGGACACAAATGGTCGGTGCATAGTTTACCATTATAATCTTCAGAAAGCTGAAAAAAGAACTTTTTTTCAAAGTTCTTTGAAAAAAAGAACTTTCAAAAGTCTTTTTTGAAAGTTCAAAAAAGACTTTGAACGTCAATGACTTTTGACGTTCAATGACGTCAAAAGTCATTGAATAAAGACTTTTGACATCTTTGTTCAATGACGTCAAAAGTAAAAGCACATATTTAGATTTTCTTTTTAGGTTTAAAATTATGAAAAAAATAATAATTAGTGAACAGAAAAAACCCAAATCCTATGCTGTCTTAGACAGACATTAAATACTGTATCAGTAAGAGGCGCTGTTTCTTCTTTTCAACTCAAAAGTGTTCCGTGTATTTTTCACCACACACTCAAAGAATAAATAAATAAAATAAAATAAATAAATAAATAAAAAATACAGGAAACAAGAATATCATAAACACATAAACACATGTCAAAAACTTTGAGGAGTTAAGATGACAATATTGATGTATTTGCTTATTTTCTCTCATTATTTTCAGGATGTTTGACCATGCACTCAAAAACCATCAACCTTTCCTTATATGGGCAGTGATGTCACGACGGATGACGCATTGCTGCCGGTTAAGGTTTGGAGGATGTCAGAATAAGAGAATTCTGGTTAGTTTTTATCTTTAGTTGCTGGATGCTTTTACATTTATAAATATGAAGGGAATCTTAAACTTAGTTTCTGCTCATCCAGCTTCAACCAAACACTAAAAAAACAAAACAAAACAAAACAAAACAAAAAAAACTGTTTGTACTTAAATTTACTATTTTGCGGTTTGGAGTAATCAGTTTCTGATAAACATGAATAAAACCATAAAAACATAAAAATCCAACAAATATAACAAATCTAAATGATTCAAGAACATTTAAGATAAACACACAATTCAATGAGACTTTTCAATGGCTATCCACTTTAATGGTTGCACTTTCACTGCATGTGAACATGATGTCGAAAGCACCTTATCAAAATATGGACACTAATATCACATCATGAAAGAACAAACTTTACTGGAACAGGTTAATGGTATCAGACTGTCAGAAATCATTTTCTTCTTCTTTTATTTTTTTTTTTGCTGATGAGTTTGTTTAAATTTCTCGATCTCTTTTTGTAGAAAACAGATATCAGAGCAGATTTACAACAATTTTGCTCATCTGCTCTTCCTTGTTGCTGACTAGTAAGCAAACTTGAGATGTCGGTTTTTAAAATAAAACATTTTGACGAGAATGAACGGACAAGAATATGTTTCTAAAAAACCGTATGAGCCTTATGTTAAAAACACTTAAAATCCTTTAAATGGGCAGTGACGTCAGCAAACATTCACTTTGCCAGTTCAAGGTCAGGTGTGAAGGAACCTAGAATTTCACAAAAGGGATCAAATTTTTTGCTGCGGTTTCCTGGTGATTTTATGTGAAAACATCTGAAAAGAAATGCAAACCAATTTAAAATTTCTAATCAATCGTTATTAACCTAAACATAACAGCTTTTAGTCATTCTATTTGTGTTTCAAAAAGAAAGACAACTTATGTTTTCCACCTCAGGTTGATGACCAAAAATATATGCACAAACTCCAGAAAAAGTATCCTTATTAAGATTATTATTTTATTTTATTTTTATTTTTTATTTTTTTATAAAAATATACATAATTTTTTTTTTTACAGAAGCATGGAGACCAACCCAGGCAGTCACCTACGGACACAGGTTAAGTTTAGTTCAAGAAGTCATAGAATTAAGAAATACAGTTTTTTTTTTCTGTTTCTGTATGTAAAAAAGGAGAAGGCCAGACGTTGGAGTGTGTCTTAATTATCCGGCTCCTTCGTGTAACTGACGTACGTCAGATCGGAGCTGACGGAGTTCGCCCTCACATGTGAAAAACTGGGAGGCCCTGACCTCTCTGCCTCGCCGCCCTGAAGAAGAGGCGGAGCCTGACGCCTGCAAATAAAACTCGCCTTTCTTCTTGTGGAAAACAGACAGGGATCAAGTGTGATCGGCGTTGCAAACTGGAAAGACCCTCTACTCGCCGCCTCATACTTTTGACAGTCAGTTTGCGCCGTCTGTTCTGCAGCAGGGGGATCATTTCACTTCTTTGTTAGGCTCCAGCCTTCACAGGGTACTCTCCACTGCGCAAACCCCTTCTTCTAAACCCCCCTTTTGTAAGTTGAAGGTTTTTGAAGATGAGCTGCACAATGAACAGCTGTTTGGTCGCTCTGGCGATCCTGTTTCTGTGGCGCGTTGAAGAAATGGCAGAAGCCTGCAGCTGCTCCCCTGCGCATCCTCAACAGGCATTCTGCAACTCAGACGTCGGTGAGTTCACTCTACGACTAATATTTCATGAAACTGTTAAGCGAAAGATGCATTCGTTTGTGTTGCACACAAGTCGTCCACTGTCTCTCGAGAGAATGTTGACTTTTTATTTACGGTAAAAATGTAGGAGGATTAAGTTTTCTTGCCACGTCCCTCCCCTTTTACCCAGCTAATCATCTGTTGATATTCCTGAATCCTGCATTTGCGGTTTCTGCACTCTCTCCTTTTATTTATATATATATAGAAGGAGGTGAAGTTTAAAGAAATACCGCCAATCTCCTGAAAAGTTTTTGCCACATTTCTTTTCTCTGTCTTAATTGTGTTTATATAGCACACACATCATCTCTCAAGTCTGAAAACGTTGACATATTGTAGCATTTCCCATTGATGTTCTGTGCAAACATAGAGATTTTGGCAACATATGAAAGATTCCTTATTGGCTATTTATTTTTTTCTTTCATTTTCCGAAGGTGAAGTAAAACATTTCGCCTTTTACAAAACACTCCTCGTTTCTTCCTTTTAAGAAATACCTTTAGCTAACAGGGACCAGCTTGTGCTGTTATTTGAATTAGGGTTTCTGAGCCCTCCACCCCCACCTTGCCCACCCCTCTCCACTCTCTCCTGACTCCACAGCAGCCTGAATGTGTGGCATTTATACAGAAGAGAACTCATTTAGTGATTTTTCCTCAGCCATGGGGTTCCTCGACTCTGGAGATTAAAGAAACTCTCTCTCTCTCTCTCTCTCTTTTTTTTTTTTCCTGAAGAATTTACTGCCAACGAAAACCTGGTTTTGCTTCTTTCTTTTTGTCGTTCAGATGGAGCAGTTTGATAGCTGGGGAACAGGGCATGAACGTTTCAGACTGTAGAGCCCAGTTTTTGCTACATCAAAGAGGCGAATATTTCAAAGAATGTCGCACGAAGACGAGTTTACTTCTTTACGTGGTTGCATCATTCCGTGAATGTTCCAGTGTGTGAAATGGTTGTTTTGCCATTGCTGGATAAGGTTTACAGTGGGAAAAACCCAACACCTCTAATTACAGGTATCAACCGAGCTACCTGTTGACTTTAAGTGAGCCCTCGCCCCCTCTCTCTTCCTGAAATGAGTTAGTCATGTTTAATCATCGTGAGTAGATAAAAGAAATGCATCTTAACTCGTCCGTCATTGGCTTTAATTTGCAGTACGAACATTTTGAATCTGCTCTGAATGCTGTTTTTACAGTTTCCTGTGTTCATACATTTTGTCAGCCACAGGCTCTAATGATTTTAATAGACTTTTAATGTGGCAGAGCTACACAAAGTAGCACATCATGGTGAAACGGAATGTAAATGATTGCATGTTTGCAAAAATTGTATAATTACCATATAATTACCAATAAAAAAAAAAATCTTTCACTTGTACCCCTAAATGAAGCCAGTGATGTGGGCGGGAAGCTATTGGTAACTCGGGTGTAAGTGCCTGTGAACTGGTCAACTCTAACTCTTGCACTCCACAAATCAAACCCATGGAAATGTCTCCTTCAACAAGAGAGACATTGTTGAAGGAAAGCTCCCCGTTTGCACTTTATTTAGGCCATGTAGGAATCTGGTGTGCTGAAACAGAGAAACTTCAAAAACATACAGGACAGCAGATGCTGAGGACCAGATTAAAAACCACTGCATTAAAGTATAAACTGTTTGTTCTGTGATAAGACTTTCAAAGGCTACTGTCGGAACAATTTGGCCTTTGAATGACAAAGGCCATTTTGGTCAGAAAAGGCTGTGTAGTGAAACACTAAGACTGGACATCATATTAAAGACGCTACTGTCACACTAGGTGATGGCAGCATTATTCCGTTTGCGTATTTTTCTTCAGTAATTGGCTGAGAAGATGCGTGGAGCTAAACGTAGAGGATTTATGAAAGAAAACATTTAAATGTGGGGGTGAGATTAACCTTCTGTCAGAACAACAATCCTACAATCATGAAGCCACCGCGACAGGAAATGGTTCACTCAATAGCATGTTTGTGTCTCTTATGATGCATCTGCCCAACTACCAATATAAATTCACAGTCTGTCCGTATTCAATATGATTGAGTCTGAGGAGTTTTCCAAAGAGGAATTGTAGAAAACTTTGAAAACAATGTATAATTTTCCCTTCATTTCACTATTGTACACTATTTTTTGTTGGTCTCATAAAATCCATCGACACCTGTGGCTGTAAGCCAACAAAATTGTCTCTGGAAGGCACTAGTTTTTTTTTTTGTTGTTGTTTTGTTTTTGTCTAAACCCAGACAGTGAGGAGTTCTGACTAAGCCAAGATGCTGATAGTCACCTGAACTTCCTGACTGATTCATTGAATCAGAGACTCTGAGGTCAGGTCCTGACACGACACTAACGCTGACACCTCGGCTGCAGCTTCAGCACCATGGATAGACCCTTAAAAAAAAAACAATTTCTAAACTTAAAAAGTCTGGGAGGTCGAACTCTCCAAACAGAAGGGTTATGAATTTTCTTAGTGCTTTGATTTGACTCATTGTCCACTTTGTGAGCTGTAGAACTTTTATGTGAAGATGAAAAGTTGAGAGTGATGTATCTGTATAAAACTATCTTGGTATGCAGATTTGCTAAATCTCAAATTTCTAAATTTGCCAAGATGTAGGGAAGGCCAACATGTCAGCAGTGCAGAACATTCTACAACACCAGTTGCTCAACATCCTGTGTAGAGGATCCCAAAAAAATGGAGAAATGGAAACATTTCATCACAATTTCACTGGAAGTGAAATCACAATTTCACTGCGGTGAAGTGATGGAAATGAGAGGCATAATCCACTGATACAGTCCTTGTTAGAAGCTTTGTTAACATTTTCTTATTGGAGTGTGTCATTCTTACTCTATTATAGCACACTAAATGCTTAGCAAGAACCCCTGTCTGTTTATCCTATCTGAGGACGTATCAAAACATTACAGACAAATGAAAATCCATCTCCTGGCTTTTTGCTTGAGGCAGAAGATTTTCAGGAGCCAGATGGTGTCCTCATTATGCACTTCTTTTTTGCACTGAAAAAAAAAAAGATCATCATCTCCCTTTTCTTCAAGGAGGGTGAATCATTTGAGACCATGAAAGTAGAACTGGGCCTAAACTTTGCTTCCCAGATAAACACACATCTCTTCAAGCTGTGCAAACAGTGCTGACACTGAAACCAGAAATCTTTACTTCCTTTCTTTCTTTCCCTCTCACTGAAGCTGCTCGATTCTCCAATACGTCCTGCAAGCAATAAGTCACTGGATTTATTCAGAAAACTTGTTGAGAGACTTGCCTTTAAAAACAACATATGCAACCACTTGGTAACATCTGCAAAGGGCAGTTCAGAGTTAGTTTATTATTGTCATGCTTTATTCTTTTTACTTTTATGGTAATTGTAAATTACCAGAACAGTTGCCCAACTTGACTCACGCAGTCAAGTTGGGCAACCCTGCATTTCCTACGAAAAGCAAGTCTTGAAAAGGGTTTTCAGTTTCCACTCTTCCACCTCTAAATGACTTTACTGTGATGTATGGAAAATGTTTCTTTGCTGGACCCGTGAAGCGAGGGCGACACTGCACGATTGATTTATTTAACTCAATTGTAACGAGTTAAAAATTTGCATCAGTCTGCAGAGCAGGCTCGGTTGCAACTGTGAGTTGGCATCAAAAACTGTTTGTGTGAGGTTTGACGTCTTTCAAATCTCATTGCTGTTATTTTGTGAAGAGCAGAATAGAAACAGTCTGTCCAAATTCTGAGAACATTTTCTGTTACCTCCAATCACTGATGTGTTTGTTTGTCTCTCTTGGACGTTTGATGCATTCAGTGAGCTTTTGTTAGCTTGATCAAATTACATTTCAGCCTAATGTTGATAAGGAGGGTTGTTTAAAACAAAAGTATACATAAAAAACACTCAATAAATTACTTTGCATAGGGATTTTTGTGTCATAAAAACAAACAAAAAAGTTGTAATTTTATATGCTCACACAGAACTGAAGGAGTTGTTTTTTGAGTCTTTCATATTACTTTTGTTTAGCCTTTGTGGCTTTTTAGAGGAAAACAGGTTCAATTACATGACATGCATGTTCCTTTTTTCGCCTCCTTTTTTTTTTATCCACTCCCATAACCACAATGCCATTTTGCAAAAAGTTATGTTTATTGTTTGAGTAACTGGAAAATTCAATGCTTCCTTCAGTTCCCAGTTTTGTAAACCTCACAGCCTTCTAAGGGGCTTTGTCAGCCTCTTTCAGTAACTATCATATCCAAGGAGAGATGTATATAAATTGTGTACCAGTAAAAGACATCAAATCAATTGCAACAAAAGGGGTGGAGGGAGGGGCAGTGTGGTATGGAAGTGATGAAATAAACATTTTTATAGTTTTTGGTGATTACTGTGGGCAACATGGTTTGCATTGTCACTCCAGAACAAAAGCGGACATTGTATGCATGCAGGTTCTTCCCGTTCCTGTGTGGGTTTCCTCCCACATTTTCCCTACCCAAGCTTTAGGTACGAAAAACAAACCGGGACAGGAAAATGAATGATGATATTGGCTAAATTCATGTTATTTTGAAATGGTTGATAGGAAAGTATGCAGTTGAAGTTGTTGGTGGGGGGGGGGGGGGGGGGGGGGGTGGGGGGGGGGGGGGGTTTCCCATTATATTTCTGTTTCTTCCTTGGCTAAGCAGTTGACCTGCCTAAGTGTTTTGGAAACTTGGAATTGTTTTTGGGTTTTTTTTTTACCTCTTCTACCACAATTTTTAATCTCAAAATAATACAAAGTCGATTCTAAAAAATTGCATTGAAAACCCTTCTTTTCACTACAGAAAGGAATCAAATTTCTGATTAAACCCTAAGTCTGAAATTATCTCTAATATTTTTGAAAAATCATTGTTAGCCATGGAAATTTTCTTTTAATTAGTGTATTTGATTAAACCCCGAGGAAGCGAGATGCAGTGTGACTTGAGGAAAATAATGCCACTTGTAAACTAATTGGTTTGTTTTGATTTATGTATAAAATCTCTGAAAGTATGATAAATCCTTGAGCTGCAAAAAAATACTTCAGATTACTTCAAAATAGAAATGAAGTGTGAGGACAGGGGTATTTTCTTAATCTTGATGGAATAATATAGCTCAGCCTAATTTGCAATACATTACATCAGAATTAAATAAAAAGTTGCAGCCCACACATATTTGCAATATCCTGTCTTTATTCCCTTTAGTCTCGTGCTCCAGTTTCTTTTTCTATCATGGTTTTCCTTTGCATCCGTCCTACTTTGCTTTACCAACAGTGATCTGAATAATTCTGCACATTTGAGCAAAAGAGGATTATCAATAATCCTCTGCTTGGGCAGAAAACTTCCAAGTGTTTCTCAGCACTTCAGCATGGGGTTCCAGAGCGAACAGCTGGGGAGGAAATCTTCAAACAATAGTTTTCTCCTCATAAACATGACATTTTAATGGGCGACGTGAGCAATGCTTCTTTCGTTGTTCTGTTAATGTGTCTGCTAAAAACAACTGCTTTGTGTTGATGATGAAAAGTCTGAACATTGTTGTCAACCAGAATCTTACAGAGTAATAAATTCTATTCTGTACTTACAAGGAAGTTATTGCTGTAAGGATGACGGTTGAGTGATATAGTCCCATTTGTTTTTTTTAATTGTTGAGCAGCGGCAAAGTTTTCTACAACCTTCAGGAGATTAGTGATCTAAGCCCTGGTTAGTGGGTTTAAAATACACAAAATTTTTTTTTTTGTTTTGAAAATGTCTGGATAACTATTTTGTCTCTAAAAAGAACTGATCTTCTTTTTGAATTCAAAGAAGAGATCCAAAACTACAATAATACATTGACTGTGTGAAGTGAAAGGATCACAAAGGCTGTGAAGAAAGTCCAAACATGCAAGAACTTCTCTCTTGGTGACTTTGACGTGCAGTGCATCAGCCATCAACCGTCGTACGATTGATGGCTTCAAGAAATTGTTAGGCAAATCTTTTTTTTATTATTATTAATAAAATAACTATCACTCTCAAAATGATGAAAAGGAACAACATTTTATAGAGATGGCAAATGATGAAAACAAGACTGGGCTGAGAATAGATTATACTCCTCTTAATACCAGCCCCCTTTATGCTTCTGCCCTTATACCTTCATACTACTCTCTACGGTGTCAAGAGTAGAACTTGAATCTAAATGCACCATAACAGCTGACGTCTTAGAGCAAACATAAAACAAGGTCATTAAACATTCTTAAAAGCTGTTTTGGTACAATGAAAAGTTTAATGATTGCTGTTTGGCTAAAAAAAAAACAAAAAAAAAACTTAAAAACAAAATCCCAAGTTTTCAGCAAACTTGGAATGAAAAAAACTTGGCTCACGTATGAGAGACAGCGTGGTTTAAATAGTTGTTCTTATTTGGTAAAGTAGTAGGTAAGTGTTGATCCACGGAAATCTGCAGCTGCCACCTTGAGAAAGCAAAGACCAAACTGGAATTTGAGAAAGAACATCTGGTTAGCATTAACTCTGTTGCTGGTTTCCCCCTCTTAAAAATGTAAACTGTAAGCCCTTTCCTTTTGCGGTGGTGTTAGGAATTTACAGTAATGCTTTATGCATTATGCAGGTAATCCAGAGGTATTTGGTTCCAGTTGGTGCCATATTTTGTGCTGAGGGTATGAGCTCCTGCTTTTTTTTTTTTTTTTTTTTTTTTTTTTTTCTGAGCTCACGAGGGAGGAGCTGAGGCAACATGCATTAAAAAAATAAAAGAAGTGCTTGATTTGCACGTCAGCACCTCTATCCAGATGGCAAAGCCGGCTGATAGAAAGAGGCCTGCAGGCAGGCAAAAGGGAAGATATTTTGTTCAGCTTTTCAAAGACTGCTGACTGGCTTCCTCCTAACGAGGCCTGAGAACCTACAAGCAGGCAGCAAACATTCCTCTCTTTGACTGCAGCTGATGAAACACTCATGTGCTTCTGTCTTCTCAGCAGTTGGCACATGTGAGCCCTCAGATACACAATGCCTTACAAATGTGTTTATGCCCCTTGAATGTTTATGCTACTTAAAACTCTACAAACAAACTTTGATGCTTTTAGTATTTTTGTAAATAACCAGAACTTTTTTTTGTGACTTGAGCTCATCCTATGTTCATTATTTATAAAATTAGCTTTCAGGTCTAATTACTTGTACGACTTTTTGGGACTATGTCTCTACCATCTTTCCATGTATAGACTTTATTTTTCTTTCCTTTAATTTTTTTTGGCCTATTCTTCTTTGAAACTCCAGCTTTGTCAGATTAGATGAGTAGCATCTGTGGAGATCAGATTTCAAGTCACTTTAATACATCTTTGATCTCAACTGACTCCTTTGTCTTCCTTTGCCAAATAAATGGTGGTGATTATGTCTTTAGACATGTTGTTGAAAAGGGACAAAAAATAATGTTCACATTTAGCCAAGCATTGTCATTTTTTTGGTCCTTTGAAATAAAATCTGCTCATCTGGGTTGCTGTGTGTGTCTGTTTAGTTATTAGGGCAAAGGTTGTTGGAATGCAGGAAGTTGAGAGCGGCAACGATGTCTATGGGAATCCCATCAAACGTATCCGGTTTGATGTCAAACAGATCAAGGTATGAGGGAAAACTGCTTTGATTCTCTTTATAATTACAAATGATCATTATGGTTTTTATACTTTTTGCTATTTGAATCATCAGATGTTCAAAGGTCCCACTCAGGATATCGATGCCATCTACACTGCACCAACTTCAGCAGTGTGTGGAGTGACTCTGGACACTAACGGAAAGAAGGAGTATCTCATCACTGGTACTATGTTTGCCTCATCTCCAATTATGTGTTTTAATATTTGAAACGTTCAAAATGGATCTGTATATCCCTTTTTGACATTGAGAATTTCTTCTTCTACATTATTTTCCTAAATGTAGGTAAACTGGAGACAGATGGGACGATGCACATCACCTTGTGTGATTTCATTGAGCAGTGGGAAGCCCTGAGCGCCATGCAGAAGAAGAGCCTGACTCAGCGCTATGAGACCGGCTGTGACTGCAGGGTACAAAACTTTTCCCTTATACTGATAAACTTAAAACTATATCTAAAAGTAGCTTTTCCTCACTTCAGTCTCCTTTGAAACCCTCAGATCATCCGTTGCACCTCCATCCCCTGCATGATCAACAGCCCGACAGAGTGCCTTTGGACAGACTGGGTGATTGAGAAGACAGTGAACGGGGAACAAGCCAAGCACTTCGCTTGCATCAAAAGGAGCGATGATTCGTGTGCCTGGTACAGAGGCAGCGTGCCACCCAGAAAGGATTTCCTGGACATTGAAGATCCATAACTCCTCTTTTATGGAACAGTCTGAAGATGATTGCAGTTTAAATGTTCTAACACACATTTACATACACGAACACGCACACGCACACACACACACACACACACACACACACACAAAGAAATAACAATAATAAAAAAAACCTTGTAGACTTTTTTATTAATTGTTGCGTGGGAGCTCTGGAAAGAGGAAAGCTATTAATTACTTCAGGTTGCATGTTATGAAAAACTCTGCACCTTTCCCCACTTCAATCTTTTTTGAAGCACTTCCTCATCAACCACTTATTCTCCAGCTGAAATAATCTGTTTAGTTTACCATTTTATAGTATTTATCCTCATGTGCTTCTCATCTGTAATGAATTAATTTTGCTTTATTTAAAGTGGGATGGAAATGTTTAATGCCGCATTCAGAAACTTGAAATTTTTCTCACGGCGTTCCAAGTTCATAGTGCCTCTCAACCCCCTGCCCACCTGATAGAACAGAGAAAAATGCACTTTGAGAACCATTTTAGTTTTTACACTTTCAATGGGCAAGTGACACATTTATTCAAACTTTCTATAAAAAGAAGCGCACATTCTGATCATTATTTTGGCAAGTAATGCCACTGATAAAAATGTGGAAAAACAAATGTATTACTTTAATATACAGATGTTGTATTAAACAAGACAAATGTAATGAGCAGTGTTAAATGTCTGACTTAACCTTTAGGATTGTTACATATTGAGGTTTTGTAACCAATCATTTTTCTTGCATAAATGCTGAAAAGAATTTAAATAGTTGTCACTTGACTTTAATATAAAATTGTATAATTTTTTTTCTGTGTTTTGCAATGTGATATCTTGTGCTGGTTTCACATGGGATTTTGGAGGCAAAAGATTTTTGCATGCATGTCCAGCTCAGACCGTTTTTGTACATTTGGCTATTAAAATGTAAATGCTGTGTTAATGTGCTGGATATTGATTATTTCAGTGTTAATGCATGAATTAAGCATTTGTTTGAAAGATTAAATTCTTTCATTTCAGGGAAAAGAAATTAAGCATGACCTTGTGATAACTAATTGCTCAGGAAAACAGCTTGAATCATAATATAACAGTGGACCTTGTCGTAGCGAAATACTGCCCCCTACTGACAAAAACACAGAAAATCAAGCCTCACGAGGCAAATCATGTGTCCAGAAGAGCAGTTTATCTGTTTTTTTTTTAACTATTATTTTTACTCATTTTAGTACAGTAGTGCGTTAAAACTACTGGGTTTACCCATCATGTTATAAGTAAATATACAGTCAACTTACAATTAACTGTAATGAGCATCGAATATGTTTTTAGCTATCCAACTAGAGTCTTCGGAGAACAGAAAATTACAAAGGGAATCGGAGATATTAAAGTGGCAATGAACCAGTAATGGTTGCTACTTTTTTCAGCTCAATGATGCAGAGTTTATGGCAGGCCAGTGTAGTATATAATCACACCAGCTTTCTGTCGAGAATTTTTCCGAATGACATTTGTATGTCTCAGAATTAAATTAGATGTACATTTAAATCAAGACTCCCAGTTGTAGAAATAGTAATTTAATGTTTCCAAAACTGAGATTGTTAGGCAAAAACCATGTGTATGATATCTGAAAAAAAAAATCCTCACATTTAATGCCTGTTTTCACAAAATTCAATGGCACTTATGGGAAATATATGTTTATATTACATGTAATTAATATTCATAGTTAACATTTCAGGTCACACTTCACATCATTCTTCCATGATATAGTATATTAATGGCTTTGCATTCATCCAGCCTTCCAGCCACCAAGTATAATTAGCAGCAAGTAGGTGATGTTTGAACTTTATTTCAAGCATCAAGTGCGTCTACACTTCTCACATTCAGCAAAACCTTTGATATCTGTCTTTTTTATTTCAGCACATGGTTGAAGTAAACAACCATGGCAGGATCTTTTGTTTTCTGATTTGAAACATTAGTTTAAGTCAGTAATCTTTACAATCCAAAGAGACATGTTTGCTTTTATTCCTATGCAATAACATGTGTCAAGAGCCAAAGGAGCAGGTGGGATCCACATCATTGTTCTTTTGGATTACAAAAGATGTTTGAGCTGTAGGTCACAGACAGAAGATGTATGGACGTTCTCTTGAAGTTCTCCTGGAGAGTTGAATTTGTGGTTCTACCAATTACACTACTATGTGGGTCATATACATCAGATTTTTTTTTTCACATGGGTTTTCTAATTAGATTGTTGCAAATCATGATTACAAAAACAGTTGCATAAATTGTGTCATGTTAACTGAATGCTTCGTATTTTATATGTAAAACCATGTAACAGATATATGTTGGGGGTAATATCTGAGAGGCAAATTTCTCGAGTAAAAATGTGTTTCACAAAACATGTTCTCTGTGGGTAGAAGGAATGTAGCTAGGTATAGGAATATATGGAAACATAAGTAAGAGAAGTGTATTTTATTCTTTAAAAAATGACTCAGTATTTCTTTAGTGTTCTTTTTGCACATGATGAGTTACATTTTCAAAGGCTTAAATCTTCCTGTTAAGTAGTAATAATTCGATTTTGGATATCTGCAGAGAACAGTTTCCTCAAGTTGTTATATGACAATACCGCTTGCCATCAATTCCACACGTTTTTGCTCTTTTGTCACAGTAAAACTTGTCAAGCATCCATCGCGCTGATGGCGTCAATGGTAAACAGCGAGAACTGGAAGTCACGTGTGGCTCTCTGCCGAGCGCCCAACGTCATCTTAAGCGCTGATTGGACAAACATTTTGTGTGACGGTACTGTCCGTGTTGTGATAGGTTCCTGATTATTGTCTGTCAAACCTGACCCCGCCCCCTCATAATGCAGCATGGGCAAAAAAAAAATACCAGATTCGGTAGCTTCAGCTGAGAGAGCATATTCCTGTTGAGAAATATTTGGCCGATTAAACCAAAGGTGAGCGAACAAATGCGTGAGTTCATGTAATGCATGTTGTGTGTTTTTATCGTAGTTCTGGTTTCAAACCTATACTCATGAATGCGGCTGTCAGAGACTGTTAGCAACCTGGACTCCTACATGCTAACCCACATTGCAGCGCTCAGGAAGGCAGGAGGTTGTCGCCACGTTAAGTTAGCTCGCTGGCTAAATTTGACTCCCTCTGCAACGTTACGCACTACAGTATAAAACGAAACGGACTTCAAAAGAGAGGCAATATATCGAAATGTAGAGTAGCGTAGCTGTTAAGCTAAGACACGGCTTCGTGTTTTAAAGCATCCAGGCCAAAAACTGCTGGGAGCGACAGTTAGCAAGCTAGCATGGAAGCTGAAATGACTGCCGCCGGAGTGCTGAGTCCAGGTGGTTAACGCAAGCTGTTCAAGCCTCAGCTATATTTACGCTTTATCAATTTAAATAATTACCTAAATAAATAAACTCTATAAACGGCATGTTACTAGAATTAGTAAGCGAAGAAGATTGCTAGGCGAGCTTACTGTAGTGGCTTCTCAGCAGCAGTCATGTTAACTTGAGTATTACAAATGAAATGAAAATTAAATGACACCACACTAACATAGCGCATATGTCAGATACTAATATGATTTTTATTCTCAACTCTACTGTAATTTCTCAATAGTTGCGCGTCAAAACAAAATTATTTATTTTTACCACCAATGAAATATCTTTTACTTGACCCAAAGATCACAAAAAATAGGATAATGACAAGATATTAAAATTAAAACAAGGACCACGTTACGTTAACTAATTTCTGTTAAACACGGGAAAAGTTTCTAAGGCCGTAATTTATTCAGCTAAAACGTCTTTCACCATAGAACATTGCATTTTCACCAGATTTTAATAAATGTAATTTATTATTATTATTGTTACTATTATTATTGACTGGGGGGGTAGGGATAATATTAGTAATTTTATGTGATGCTGATGAATGAAGTCAAGTACCATTAACTTATGGTTATATGGTTGGGATTAGTTACAGTATCCGTTAATGTTACAGCATTTTTAAGTGTTACTGAACTCAGTTGCAACTGGTTTACAGAAGGGCCTTTTTGATAGTAAGAAAGTTTTATTTTTAAAGCAGGGATTGTGTGACTGTATACAATGATGCATTTGTAACTGAAGAGAATATGATGAGATTTTTACTGTCAGTTGCAACAAAATACTAAAATGTGATAAAACTACAAATAGTAGGCTGGATTGACAGTGTGTGTGAAGAGTAGCTTAGTGATTTTAACAGAATATCTAAATGTGCAAGTGAATTATTTAAAACACAGTAAAATCACTTTTCACAGTGATTATGTTATAATTTAATTGCTTCTGATTTCTTTTGACCCATATGTCTTAAGTCTAAATAAACGATGTCTTGATCTTATATGTAGGTTAAAGATTCAGACAGCAACAGTGACATGACATAATACATATTTGAGAAATTGTTTGTCTTTTTCACAGTTAAATAAATGTTAGTCAATTTACTTTCATCTGCTTGTCATTGAGCCAAAATGTCACGTTTTGTTATTCTATATATGTTTTACATTTTTTGATGGAATCTTGATTTTGGATGGGCTAAAAAATGTCTTAGATTTATTTTATGATTTTTTATATTTTAAAAAACCATTTTATTCACATAATAATAAAACTTAAAATCAGTATTTTGTTATTGAGGAATGATACCCATAAGCCATAAGGTTAAATCTCTGCCTTATCAGCATCTTGAAAATACGTAAATATGCAGCTTTTTAGATGATAATGAAATGATTGATTTAAAAATTAACTCAAAAGATTTTTGTATAAAAATGAGGGGGTTTGTATACTTCCAGTCTGAAGTAATAGTCATCTTCAGATGATGGCTGGAATCGGGACAGTGTGTGTAAGCACATGTTAGTGATTGCAAACCCTTGTATTTTGAATTCTTATACCCTATAGGCACATGAAAGCCAAACTACATACTTGAATCAGAGTTGTTGCTACTTTGACATGAGTACATTTCATTTTCTATGCATGATTGTTGCATTTTATTATTATTATTATGACCAAGTTTAAGCTCACATATTGACCTAAAACTTTGATAAAAAATATCAAAATGATGATACTAAATTACCTCTAATGTAGCTATTTTTGTGTAATGTAATGCACAATTAATCCCTTATTGTGGATGGTAATGAATAAAACATTGATAACCAACAAAAACAAAGAATTGGACAAAAGCATCCACTAAATTAATACATTCAGTGTGAGCTGGTATTGAGATAATGAGATATTGAAAGTCATTGGAGTTTCAATATATCATAGTTTAAAATGACTGATGCTGTACATTTCTGTTTAATAGAACATGCATTATGTTCCTCTTCTGAATAATAAAATTAGCCAGTATGATGGATTTCTAATCTCCTTGATTGAAGCTAAAGGATGAGGCTGACAGAGAAATGGGAGCATTGTGATTAAGGGAAAAAGCAGAGATGGGAATGCATGGATTAATTGTAAGTGATATTGCCCCTGCAACAATCAACGTTGATATTATGACTGTTAGCTTTTCTTATATGACCATTGCCTACTGTTGAACGATTTTGAAGACAGCTTAAAGCTTATCCAACTCTCACATGTCCAAAGCAAGTTTCTGGTCCATTACTACTTTTACTCTGAGAGAAACTACTATGCATTAACACACACACACAGTCTTTAAAGATAGCTTACAATAACAAGTTTACATGATGTAAATGTTGGACTGTGGAGAAGGCAAGTGTCCGAATGAAACCCTGAAAGACTTCGAGAATCAAACTGGTACCCAATTCCTGTGAGGTACCCGTGCTCACGACCATTACTGCACCGTCTGGTGTGTAGCTCCAAAAGTCTCTACACTGCCATGATGTATTGAGAGCTATGTTTTAGTTCACATCAGTTTTCCTGCTTTTTGTAATAGTTCCCCACTCTGCAGTTATCTGGGTCCCCACGGGCTCCGTTCCTCTTACTTGTATCAGTATCAGCTGCAAGGGAAGGTCAGGCTGTCCTTGTGCATACAGTGGATGATCAGCCCTCCTACTGCTTGATGACGCCACTGCCCACTCTAACGAGCACAATTTCTGTGTCTGTGTGTGCATCATCCACACAACGCACTTTTCACTTTGAGAAGCCTTTACCACATTTACAGGATCTCAGTTACACAGTCAAATAAATAATAAAACAAAGGGTGCCTAGTTTTGTTTATTGCAGAGTATTGACTATAATTATTTTAGTTGTTGAAAATAAAACATCCAAGGTCATTCTTGTCGTCTGAGAACCATACTTGTAACATGAAGACTTTTAAGTGATCTTTTTAGTGCTCCACAACTATTTTGTTTTCACTGAATCTGCAGGTGTTTTTATCATTTAAAATTTTAAGATGGCAGCAGTGATTTTTCATTTTATTTCATTTTAATTTGCACAACTTGCAGCATAAAGCATAATGTAAAAATTTTGTTTTACATGTTCAAATTAGCGGGTCGAAGCATAAACATAAGCTTATATTTATTACATGTACACTACAAATATTTAACAAATAAACCCATATTTAATTAGTAACCCATTAGAGAATAAACCTACTAGTTTTGCTTTTTGATTCCAATTTAATCAAAAAGCAAAACTAGCACCAATAATTGTTTAATAATATTGCATAATACTCATATGTTTATATGGTAATTTGAACAGTTTTATGTTGGACATTTCTCAGTTCAATATCCAAATTAATCCTCAGTTTGACTCCACTTAATGATACATAAAAGATATTTTCCAGTAGTTCTGAATTTGCATATTTTAAACTGCGAATGCCCCTCAACTTATAAATTTGAACCATTTTTGAATGTTTTCCTGTAACTGTTTATTTTTGGCTTTTAAAGAATTCGAGCTGGCCATAAATTCACTATGTCAAAGAATTTTACAGTGTGTTAGTGGTTTTCTAAATATTCCACCTTTATATTCTTGTTCTATTTTTGTAGTGTTGTTAATACCTTTTGTGTAGTTTGGTAATTATTGCCCCAGATCTTTCTTTTTTTAAGACATTTAAATACACATAACATGAAAAAACTAGTGTAAATATAAGTTGGCAAATGCAGTTTACACCTCGTGAAGAGCTGCAAATGCTCTTTGTTCTTCCTGCCACATGTTTGTAGCATCTGATGTCTGCTCTAACTATAGAGGACAGCTGCCAAGAGCCATCTGGCTCTTCAGATCCACTCAGTTTATCACCAGTAATAAACACTACTTCTATAGGTAACTACTGAACTAAATCTATAAACAGAAGTATTGAGAGACAAATTTGGCTTCTGTTTCAACAACAGATTTATTTTTAAGCTCGAGCAAGATGCGTTTAAAAAGTGTTTACCTACATAAACGATGCCACCTACTCTGATACGATGCTGTGCATGTTTCCCTGCAGTAATGTTCCAACGATGCCGATAGTAGACAAACTCAAGGAGGCGTTGAAACCCGGTCGGAAGGAGACAGGCGATGATGGCGACCTCAACAAGCTGCTGGCTTCTTCTGCCAAGAAGGTGCTTTTGCAGAAAATCGAGTTTGAGCCTGCCAGCAAGGGATTCTCCTACCAGTTGGACAGCCTGAAGAACAAGTATGTGATCCTCAACCCCAGAAGCGAGGGCGCTGCGGGCCAGAAAGCTGCAGAGCCCGCTCAAATAAAGAGGCAAGGTGAGCTTTCAAACGCAGCGGAGAAAACTTTAGCGTTTTCCATGTTTCATGTTGTTTTAAGGTAATTGTTCTTGGGGTTCAGCTCTCGTGTCTTGTGTTGTTGTCCTCCATCAGCATCTGAAAATGTGATCAGCAGCCAGAGCGATGGGGTCCCGGCCCCGCAGAAAATGCTCTTTCCTGGCAACAAGCTCAATCTGAAGTGGGAGCGTGTGTACAGGGTGGGAGCTGGTCTTCACAACCTTGGAAACACCTGCTTCCTCAACTCCACCGTTCAGTGTCTCACCTACACCCCGCCGCTCGCCAACTACCTGCTCTCAAAGGAGCACAGTCGGGCTTGTGAGTACCTCAGTCCCGCACTTTACTCAGCGTTTTGATTTGATCAAAAAAAAAATTTGATGACATTGATTAGCTCAAAAATATATATATTTTTTGAGAATTTTGCTGTGTCCAATAAAAAAAAATTCTTAATATTTTGTTGCAAAATATTAATATTATGAAAATATTGTTGCCAAAAAAACTTGATTGTAAATGTATCTCTGTGCTGTTATTGTTTCAGGCCACCAGTCAGGCTTCTGTATGATCTGTGTAATGCAGAACCACATCATCCAAGCCTTCGCCAACACTGGCAACGCCATTAAGCCCGTCTCCTTCATTAGAGACCTGAAAAGTAAGACTCCCCTCAGTAAACTCAGCATGAGTCTGTCTGAGCAGTTCAGACAGGTAGAGTGGAAAGTCTGACATGTGCTGGAAACCATTAGGAACTCCAGTACATTATTGGAGCTTTACATTGATGTAACGTAGTTTCACTGCAGTCTTGTGCCCTGCTTCCTCTGCTTTCTCCTTGTGCTGCTGCAACCTTGTCTCCGTCTTCTGCGCCTCCCTCCCTGCCTCTTTACCTCCAATCTCCCTCCTTCCCCTATGCCCTTTCTGTCTCCTTGTGACTGCAGGCTTACAAGAGCTGCTTTAGCACAAAAATCTGCGAGCTACCTGCTTCTCCTCCCCTCCACCTGGACTCATATGGAGTTCCATTTACATTTAATTACCACCTTTAGAAAACTCTGATATTCGGTGAAAATACATTTTTCTTTTGTAGAATTAGCCTTAAAATGTAAATACGTCCCTGTTTTATTAGCTAAAAGCTAGAAAAGCAGACTAACTGAGTTTTGCAGTACCTAATCTCACAGTTACAACTCTACTTCCTACTGATTTCATCCCTTCTCTACTATGAGTGCACAAGCTTGTTCATAAGTGCATCTCTTATTTCCCACTCTGGCGTGACTCAGTTCTCCATCAGCGAGTGATGCTATAGTTCTGGGAATGTGGTGATGAACACATTAGAAATCTGCCAGCTTAAAGTCTCCAATTTTTCAATTAGGAGACCACAGAAGGACAAAGGTCTTACGACTACATTAGCGCTAATGCAGGATTTGTTGTATGGATGAGATGCAAGTCTGTAGAAGCTATGTTTTTTTTTGTAAGTGAAATCCCTGGTAATTTTGATTGAAGTGAATCTTATACATCACCAGTTGAATGGAAGTTCACCTTTACTTTAACAGTATCAGAAACAATAAAAAAAAAAAAATTCTTAGTTTTAGGGCATAAAAGTAGTTTTTTATATTTTGTGTCTTAATAGAACTTTTGTGATTTTCAATTGTGTGCTTTGCTCTAGCACTGTGCTGTTTTATCCAAATGTATCTTTCAGCAAAACAGTTACTTCTCGCACACCCTGTTTTGCTTCCTTTTATTCGGTAGCAAGTTACTACATGCAGGGAATCTCCTTTTGACTCCACATTACACATTGAGAAACAGTAATGTTTCTCAGAGTAGCTAAATTATTTGTCCTGATTATTGATTAAAGAGGCAGAAATGTAAGAAGTACTTCTGTTTCCCACAGAAATCGCTCGACATTTTCGCTTTGGAAGCCAAGAAGACGCCCATGAGTTCCTGCGCTACACCATTGATGCCATGCAGAAAGCCTGTCTCAATGGATACCCAAAGTATGTATTCTCATTGTTACAGGTTTTTGGTTCTGAAAGCTGTTGGATGGATTACAATTTGTTCCATTCCTGTTTTGTAGACTCGATAGACAAACTCAAGCCACAACACTGGTTCACCAGATCTTTGGAGGTTACCTCAGGTCACGAGGTAGTGTTTCAGTTTTTATTTTCCACATAGTATTTTTTTTTTCATAAATCTTCATTCTTTACCAAATAGTTTTTGGGATTTTCTGTGATAAACTGACCCAAAGTAGCTCAAAATCATTTTCAATTGTATTTGCTTGTTATCGTTTAGTGAAATGCTCCATCTGTAAAAGTGTCTCAGACACGTATGACCCTTACCTGGACATTGCCGTGGAGATCCGGGTTTGTTGCATGATTTAATGAAACATTTATTTCCATATAAATGAAATCGTTCCACAGAGTCACAGTGAATATGTATGTTCATATCTTCCAGCAAGCAGCAAACATAGTGCGAGCCCTTGAGCTGTTTGTCAAACCAGATGTTCTGAGTGGAGAGAATGCCTACATGTGTGCCAAGTGAGTGGCATTTATTCAGTCTGACAAAATGCTTGAAAAATATCTTTAGCTTGTGAAGAAATGCTGGGCTTCTATTCTGAACATTTATTTCTGTAAAGAGATGATGCTTAATGATTTTTCTTCAGGTGCAAAAAGAAGGTGCCAGCCACCAAGCGCTTCACTGTCCACCGGACATCAAACGTCCTCACCCTTTCTCTGAAGAGGTTTGCCAACTTCAGTGGAGGAAAAATAACAAAGGTTAGCAACAGTCTTTATTTAATTGATTTTTATTACTGTACTAGTGTAATACTCTTGTACTTATTGGAACAGCTATGCATTGATGGATGGTCTGATTTCTTAAATTTTTTTTGTAGGACGTTGGTTATCCAGAATTTCTAAACATCCGTCCCTACATGTCTCAGAGCTCAGGCGACCCCGTTATGTACGGTTTATATGCTGTCTTGGTGCATTCTGGGTACAGCTGTCATGCTGGTCACTACTACTGCTACGTTAAGGTAAGCTTAAAAATGTGTATATGCCATTGTGCTTTATATTTAAGGAATTAATGTCCGGAGAAAGTTTAATCCTTCCTGTTCTTCCTCTAGGCAAGTAACGGACAGTGGTACCAAATGAATGATTCAATGGTTCACTCCAGTAACATCAAAGTGGTTTTGAACCAGCAGGCTTATGTGCTTTTTTACCTGAGGTGAGAAAGGGCTGAAACCGATCAAAAGTGGTGTTTATACCCACCAAGGGCAGTGTTGAATTATCTTGCAATATCTTAAGGATCCCTGAGTCGAAGAAGAATGCAGATGGCCAGACCACCAAGCAGGGAATGTTACATTCTGCGAAGAACAGTGCATCGTCCGAGCAGATAAAGAGAGCGAACTTGAACGGGCCGCTCTCTTCCCCACAAGTCACCAAGGTGTCAAAACATTTTGTGAATTTATTGAGGTCTACCTCCTTTAAGTTGAGAGGAAATTAATTTCCTCTCAACTGACTCTACTCCTCAGAAACTCGAGCCTGCTCAGCTGCGTAAGATCCAGTCTATGGATGGTGGCCTGGGTTTGCCTGTTTCCAGGAACGGTGTGAACTCCCAGCCGCAGCCCAGGCTCTCCAACTGGACGTCATCATCCAACGGCGTGCCGAAGGTGCCGGGCGGACCCGCGGTCATAGAGGAGCCTTTCAAGAAGGTGAAGAAGCCCTCTCCTCAGAGCCAGGCGCAGTCCCGCAGCACCACGCCCACGCCTTCTAACAACGGGGTCGCGAGGACAGATGGGGACAAAAAACAAAGCGGCGAGGGCAGAGGGATGGCAGCATCTACCTCATTCAAGTCTTTGTCGGACTCTTCCTCTGCTGACACTTCTGACTCAAAGGTACAATAGCCACTGAAAATGTTGTCATGTTGAGGTAGAGCTTAAGAATATCAGAAAATACTGTGATAGTGATAATATAAGTAAATATTACCACAATGATATCTTGTCTTTAGCATTTTGGACAGTGTTCAGACTCCATCCAGTTAGCTAAATATTACATTAGTATGAACAGTGCAAAGTTCATATTTATGAGCCAACAATTGTTGCTCTCCAAGCTATCCATACAGGGCTCCAACTAACGATTATTTGAATAATTGATTATTCTATCGATTATTTTGATGTTTAATTGGATAAAAAGGTTGGCACATTTCTGTAGATTTCTTTTATTTAACCGCTTAAGACTTTACACACAATATTACTGACGTACGTTTAAAATATGCAAATAAACAAGTAATTAAAACAGAAAATAAACCTGTTATAACAAAGCATTCCTTTGATAATTTGATGCTTCTGGACATTAAAAAAGCTTATCAGTAAAAAAATTATTTTTATTATAATGAAGTCCAGATTTCTCATATGAGGGCTTTAAAATGCATGGAGTTATGTGTAAAATTATTAATTTGTTGCTTCTTCTATCAGCTCTTATCTCCATCAAAAAACTTGCAATACATTTTTCCCTTTTTTGTTTTCAAAGTCAAGACTTATTCCAGTTTAGAATATTTGGAAAGCCTTAACAATAGCTCAGGCTCTGTCAGTTTGGATTGATAGATATTGATCTATTTTTTTTATTATTTTTTTGTATATAGCAAAATGGATGAAAGAGAACAGTGTAGCAATACGTTTGCATGACTTTAAGGAAAAAGTAAGACTACCTACATCTTCGTTTTGCCAGGAGTCCGTTGGTCCAAAAAGCGAGCCGGTAAGAGAGACGCCCTCCACGCCTCGGAAAGGCTCCACCAGCTTGGCCTCTCCGGCCCGGAGTGTGGAGCGCTCTCAGAGCACAGAGGAACAAAAGACGGCTAAGTTAAAACCCCCGGCGCTCAACAACATCACATCTGAAGCCACCAGCATCATGTCTCCACCACCAGCCAAGAAACTGGCTCTCTCAGCCAAGAAGGTGAGTTTTCTATGATCCCTGAGCATGATTACAGGCAAATATTCAAGTTTTTTTTTTCTATTTTGTGTAATAATGGATTTTGCCTGCTGTATCTGTCTAATCAACCATGTTAGATTTTCTCTTCTTTTTCTTTAGCTCCCCTTTTTTTCTAACCATTTCTAATTCTTCTCTGCCACACCCTTTCTTCCTGGCATTCTTCCCGCCATCTTGTCTCTGCCACACCCATCTTCCTGATATGATTTTTCTTCCTTTTTTTTTTTCTTTTTTTTTTGTCACATTCATGGCTATTTTTCTTTAGACCACCAAGTTTTTATTTATGTCGATAACTGCAGGCTTACAGTCAGAGTCTGAGCAACATTGATGCTCTGCGCCATTCGCCAAAGCAGCTGCCCACCGACCCTAAACATCAAAATCAACTTAAATCCCCAGCCGCCGCCTCAGCCCATCACACTGACAGGTATGTTCAAATCTGCAATTTTGTTTTAGTTCCCACGTGTCCTGTTTTGGACTTACATTTGTTCATTATATTTCTTTTCCTCCTCAGAGTTAGTCCATCTAATCCTCTTAAAGCCCAGTTGTCACCTTTTTCCCACTCATGTGGATCTCACAAGCAGCCACTTTTCTCCACACTGCAAAAACCAAAAGCCAGCCTTTCTCACAAAACCAATGGCCTTCACAGTCCGAATCCAACGAACCCCAAGTCTTCCAGCAACCTCGGCCCCACAGCTCAAGAGCCAGACCTCGACCCTCTGGCTCAAAACATCAGCCCAAAGAAGAAGAAAAAGAAGAGGAAAAGGCGACACTCTGAGGTGGAGGATGAAAAAGAGACTCTTCCATCCTTGGCTCCTTCCACACAGTCCAGCCCCACAGAGTTGGCGCATGAGAAGAATGGCAAGAAGAAGAAGAAGAAGAAGAAGAAAAAGCGGAAACTCGAAGGGGATGACGGGGAAAAAAGTGAAGACAGGGAATTGGTCCAGTCACATTTGGATGTAGTGAATCAAGAGGAGGATTGGTGTCAGAGCGGCTTATGGAGCCTAACGCCTCATTCAGATGCAGAGCCATCAGATCAGAAACCACAGGAAGCTGAATCTGTGAGGAAAAAAAAGAAGAAAAAGAAGAAAATGATTGAACAGGAGGCGTCTCTGCAGGAAATAAACTCTAGATGCCCCACATCAGAAAGGTGGGTGCAAATTTATAAATTTAAATGATCTTTTTTTAGCATTTCCATATCAAACTGTCAGCTTGATCAACCACTTTGGCTTCTAGTAAGCTCTAAGCACTTTCTTAAAGCTTTTAGACTTCCAGCAAAGTTTCGTTTTATGAAATGGATCCCGTGTGATTTGTGTTTCATTACTCAGCTCTTCATAAAGTGCTGCACATCAGTTGCTCATCTTTATAAATGTTTAATTTGCTCTGCCTCATAAACTTAAAGAGTCGCTTCAGACGCATCCCTTCCATCTGCTTTATGGAATCCCTAAATTCCCGTGTGCTCCAACAGGAATCCAGAGATGAAAACTGCAAACATCTGTCATGATGCAGAAGATTTAATAAAGGTGAACAATAAGCTGACTATAAGGAAGAAAAAGAAGAAGCTAAAAGAAGAGCAGCGAGGGGCGAGAAAATGCTCTGAAGATGAATCAACAGAAGAACCTGCCTCCAAAAAGATCTCCACAGAGGACAGAAAAGTTGGCAGTGAAAATACAGGTGAGCTATTTATGACAGAAAGCCTCAGTTAGGTGTCTCAATTGCACAGTGTAATGATCTGTGTTATTCATGTAATGCCACATTTGTTGTTTCCTCATTTAAGCAATCAATTTTCCTTAAAAAAGCTACAGTAAAGCACTTAATTTTATATTTTCAAGAAAAATAGGCTGAGTAGTCATACACCATGTTCCAGATTATTATGCAAGTGATATTTTCTCAGATTTCCCTAAAATCTGAGAAAATATGAGAAAGTATAATTTTCAAGTCATGAACCATTACAGTATAAATCAAATTTTACTGAACAGAGCTCTCCAGGAGAACTGCATTTTTTTCAAAAATAAAAAACTGAAAATGCACTGTTCCAAATTGTTATGCACAGCAGATTTTCTAAACATTTTATGGATTATAAAATACTGCAAACGGTCATTCTTTGTATGTGCAGCTTTAAGGTTCCACATGTACTAAAATCAAAAGTTATTTAAATCAAAATCATCTTAACCAACTGAGTTACATGGTTTTTTTTTACAATTGATTGTGAGTGGACATATTGTGCTGCACCATTTGTCCAAAATGTTGAAAGATAATAAAGATAATAAAGACAGTTGGTTTGATGACTCCGTATTGCACCAAAAGTCAATAACATGCATTTTATCAGTAAATACCTCGTCTGACTTCCCTTTTTCTCTCTGATGTTGAAAAGTCTCGGTGGTTGTGTGGGACAGCCAGGTGAGGGACGGCTACAAACGCAGCAAGGCTCCAGCAGCTGATGGAAGCGCTCCGGTGAACACTTTAAACCACGTCGTTCCTGCAGGCTGGGATGGGAAAAAGAGCAGTGACGTTGTGGAAGAGCTTCTCAAGAACTCCACAAACAAAGCCTATGGAGCCAACGGTGTGTAAACCTGAATTCACAGTGTTTGGAAATAAGATTTGGAACGCTTTTAACAAGTCGCTATGTTGTTGCTCCAGTCCTCAGCTGGGATGGTGAGGTCTCTGCTGTCAGTAGGGATGCGATCGAAGATGTCCGCAGTGCCATGTGTGACACAGTGATTGATGAGTGGGATGAAGACTTTGACAGAGGAAAGGTGAGAAAAAAATTGAGGGAAATCAGTGTTGTGCAGTTGCTCTTAAAAGTGTACACACCCCGCCAGGCGACACATGCACTGCACAGTTTAATTGACAAACAGGCCAGTCTTAGTTGGATGTTAAGACCTCCTTTCTTTGAAATGCTCAGGTGAAGAAAGTTAAGAACTACAAAAGAGAGAAGTGGAGGAGTGGCAGCAACATCTTTCAGAAGATCCAGGACAGGCGGAACAAGTGGTCGGTAACGCCCGGAGCGAAACGAGTTTTCGGAGTGCGACGCTGAGGTCTCGCTGACGGGAAAGCTGGACAGCCACACTGTAAACCAAACCTCTGTCCTGACTCTTTTCTCCTGTTTTCATCTTTGTCTGCTGTGTTAAACACCACTTCCCCAATTTAGGAGAACAATTTGTGCCATAAGCATCCCACTGATGGTCTGACCAGTCCAAAAGTATGAAATGTTAAAATGTTGCCTTTATTGGCTCATTATCAACATAAAAAAAATCCTCATATATCTGTCACATTAATTGCTTAATGTCCATATTTTTAAGCCTTAGTTGCTGTGTTAAAACTGCTCTGAAATAAAGTAAACATCGTATAAATATGACGAGTTCACTGCAACACTTTGGCTGTCTTGTGTCCGACTTCGACGCGGTCTCTGCAGGCATAAGGGCTCTCAAGTTGAGACGGTAAAGAAGTGACCTTTGCTTTAACCTTCCTCCTTGATATATTCTTAACCAAATTAGTCAGGCATTTAAGTGTTTTAATTTCATCTTTTAATGTAACGTATTCCCCAAATGGTTTTAAGTTGGTGCTGTTGTTGCTGGGTTTTTTTTTATTTTTTATTTTTATTTTGGACCAAATTTTGCCTGCTCATTGTTGGTAAAATAATGGTTGATAATGCGAGGTTTTTTTTGTATATATGCATGACTGAACAAGGTCAGTGTCCTTTTATTTCATTTTTTTCTTTTTGTATGAGTTAAATTTTTTTTTCTAAATCTGATCATCTCAGTTTTTTGTCTGGAGGCCTCTTGTGTGGAAATGGAACCTTCTCATTCTCTACAACAACTCTCCCACAATAAGTATCACTTTTGTATTTTACTTCAGAGACTGCATCAGAATTGGATGTGATTGTTTCTTTTTATCTCTATGCAATTTTCTGACCATCACGCCAGTCATGTAAAAACTGGGCTGAGACTCAGGAACCCGGACCTCATGTTTCCCTCCCCGTCAACCCTGTGTCCAGATCCACCTGCCTCTTCCTCTTCCTTCCTTCCTCCTTTTTCCTTTCAGCGCAACCATTCTACCTGGACCACCACGTTTGCATCCTGTACATCTTGTAGAAACTGTTTTATACAAACGATTTCAAATTAGTGTACTATCGGGGGGCACAAACGCGTAGAAAAACCTGTTCTATCGAAACGCTTTGCCAACGTAGAAGACTGTACAGTCCGTCTTGTGCTATACTGTAAAGACTTGCCCATGCATTTCTTTTCATTTTAGAGATGTTGCCTTGAATTGGCTACAGCACCTATAGGATTTAATGTTATAAATATCTAATTTAAAGAACAAAAGAAAGATCTTTAATATGCTAATACTCAGTTGATGGATGTTGACTTGAGAATTTACCTGCAACGTGTTTGTGTATAAGACTTACCTGTTTTCATGCAAGTTCTTCTCTGTCACTGTAGTCTGTATACAGAGCAGGAGGGGTTGAAGCGGTCTTAACTTCTGTAGGACATTTTTGTCAACTGTGAAATCATAACGTAAGCAATGACTGTCAAAGAGGCACAGAGGAACATTTAGCGTGAATGTTTGCAATGATTCTGTGTTTTGCACCATAATTTTTTTCTGACCAGGAATGAGAACTTTCATAATGAAAGAAGCTCTTGCCACAATACATTTAAGTAAAAAGGTGCAATAAAGTTGTGACTTTTGTGAGTTTTATTGTGTTTTTTTTTTTTTAATACATCGAAATAGCTTGCATTACTGGCAAATGCTCCACTTTAATTAGAAAAGCAGAGGTTTATTTTTATTTTTTTCATCAACAGTTTTTACCCTCATCTGTTTGCCCTCTCAACCAATGCACATGCACAAACCCAATTAACCCCATTCTGCAAAAGAAAAAAAATGGCGATATTCATATCTTAAATTGAAGGGTTGTCCAGATAATGATAGTGTCTTAAGGTAGAGGATAGCAGTTGAGAAGGCTATTTAATTCCATATAAATTTCAAGTCAGTCTTGTTAAACTATATTTTCTTTATTAGCCTTAATATATGAAATCAATCCTGTCTGAATGGCTTAATTATATTAATTAATTGAAAGATGGGACAAATAGAACAGATTTGTTAATGAAAACAACACTTTAGTAATGCTTCAGTTATATTTTACTTATTTTGGATCTACTCAGTATAAAAAACAAACTAAAAAAGCTGTATCTTCCAGCTGGGTCTCAGTAAGTTACTGTTAAAGGTGTTTCAGTATTATAATTGCTATTGTAATTCATTGACAGCACTGCTACTCCAAATTCTTTACGTGATTATTGCTGTATTTTAATGTAAAGAAACAAACATTCTATCTACCCATATTGGTCAAATAAGTTATAGGGACTGCTCAGTTTATTTTAAAAAAGCACGTTAAAGAATTACAGAACACTAATGCAAAAAAAAAAAAAACATACTCGGACACACAAAAGAAAAACATTCGCATGCCATAGGAAATGAATTTGCATGATGCACGCAGAGATGCTCTGAGGTGCATTTAAGCGTTGAGAAAAGTTAAAGGCGAGTTAGACCGTGACATCACATCTGGGGTGGGAGGGACCCAGCATGTTGCCCGGTTCCTCCCGAGTGAGGAGGCGGATCGGCGAGCAGCCCAACACCGGACAAAACGCGCATATCTCAGTCTGAAAACAGAGTGGAAGCGACGCATATGCAACAGAAGTAGGAAAAAAAAAAAGATTCCTGTGAACTCGGCTCTCAAGGCTGACGAGGCTCAGGGAGGACAGCAGCGAAACCTGCAGGGCTGGAACGAAAGGAGGAAGTAACGGAGCAGGGGAGGCAGGTGTTTGGATCCGCTCCGGACGCGACAGAGCGCGGCAAACCCCCGGTCAGTGACGCCCGCAGCAGCATCAGGACCGGATGGAGGGGGAGAGTCACGGTTTGTCTTTGATACTTTGGCTTTTCAGCTTCGATGCAGATCCTAGTGCATTTCTTTCTGACAGCTATGTGCGTGGTATGCGATGCCAGTCAGAAATGCCACAGTAAAGCTGTGCGTGTTGGTGATGGGCACTAAGAAATGTTAAAACCAGAAGTCTCGTTATCCGCAGTGGATTTCAATGCGTGTGTTTTTATACAGTAGCCTGTCATGAGCTTCCCTTAAAACAGGTGGCCTCTGTGGAATGCACAGCCACTGAGACATAAAAAGATCTGCATGCTGAATTATTGAGCATCACACTGCAGCCCTGACAGCATGGTGCGAATACGGCTTAAAAGTTGCTTCTCTGCTCATCTGAACTCACGCTGATCATTCACAGGGATGAAAGGATGACACAGCCTTCGGTGACGCTGTCACCAGTGTTTTACTGGAAAATCAAGTCCTGACTTTATGAGGTGACCTGTCTGATGATGTCAGGCCTGGATGAGGTGAGGTAGCAGGACAGCTCAGTGAAGGCTGTGATTGAGCATCATGTCAATTATTTAGCTATTTAGAGTTTCTCTGAGCTTGATGCTTCTCAAAATAGAAGCCCTGGCAGTGGCCTCATTGCAGGATTTCTTTAGATGCAGTGTTGACAGGAGGAAGGGAGGGAAACAACCACTAGCAGTATAGAAACCTATTGCTAAATTAAGATGAAATGTGTTTTTTTTTATGCGTTAAGAAATGCACATGAACTTATTCCAAGTCTAGATTATTTTTTTTTTTTGCTTTTTTCTGTGGCTTTAGGAAAAGGTTGCATAGAGACTGCTTTTACTGGTCTTCCTTCCTTGGTCTTTTCTACTGACAAAGCATCTAATGAATTAGTTAACAATTTTTCAATGACCAAAAGTGTGAGGTGAAGATGAAAGGACATTAGTCACTGTGCCTGCCAAACTGTGAATGCGAAGGCACAAAGTGCAAGTCATGTCACTGCTTCTGTCTCTGTAAAAGAAAGCAAACCGCTGCCAAGCCTCACAGGTTTTCTTGTACTTTGTGTTAGACTTACACCACATATTTGTGCGTCTGAAGTTGTAGATGTTGTTTGATGTTCTGTCCTGCTCTCAAACCCTGCCCTGCCGATGTGGCTCGGTGCCTTTGCCCTAACCCCCATCTTCCTCTGAATTCATCAGGGTGCAGCTCTGTTTGTGAGACTCTCTTCAAAGGCTTTCATCTGCTCGGTGTCAAAGTGCCTTTATCTTTTCTCTGCGTTTTGCCATCTTACCTGCACCTGTCAGTTCTGCCCCGTTTCTCTTTGTATGACAGAATGTGTACATTCAAAGGAAATGGTGCATCTGTTCATAGGCATGGAGCTCCACATTTGCAGGTAGGTGTGGTAAATGCGGTTATGGGTGTCTTCTCTCTGCCTCTCTGTGTTTGATCTTTATCTGCAATGTGATTGACAAGGTGAGATGTAGTAATCTATATATTATGATGCACCCTTTATAATACCCAGTCCTTTCAAATGCTTTCTTGAATCTTTTCATGTTTTGTCACCTCCTAACCACAAACTTCTGTGTATCCCTTCAAGCATGTTAAGTGTTTCAGTTTTCTGTCAACATTTTATTTTTACTGTTATCTGGTCAAAGGACTTTTTTTTCCACAAAGAACAGTTTCTAAACTCTTCATCATTTTTCTTTTTATGTCACAGTTATTCCATTTTCTGTGTTAGTTCATCATATAAAAGCCAAGTGAAATCCATTGAAGTTTATTGCTGTTATGTGATAAAATGTGAATGTTCACGATTAAGGAATACTATTTACAAGATGACGCATTACTGATAAGTTCTGCTAGTGTTTGAAGCACTTCTAAAAATATATTACATCTGTAATTTTTTGGGATGCATCTTTTGAAAAAAAAAAAAAAAAAGATTAAAAAAGAATTGCAGCTTCAAATATTCCTCAAATCAGGTCAGATAAAACTCTAAATATAAACCCGAGTGTTTTCAAGAACTGCACTAAATAAACCAGATTTAGAAAGTACTTCTTCCTGAAAATAAATCCCACAGTAAATCTCACACAAAATGCTGAAGTTTAAACCACATAATCTTGTTTTCTTTGATCATATTCAGTAGCTATTATGAGTGCAATACATATTCAGTTGAATGCATTAGCAGTGGTACTGAATCAGCCTCCTCTCGGCCAGTTGTTAGTCAGCTGAGGTGGTGTTAGCATTTGACTGATGTGTGGGAGTTCCTCCAACACAGATCAGTGAAGCTCTCTGTGTATTTTATATTTAGCGAGGAAAAGTTCTCCTCCTGCATGAACAACCTCTGGGGGATATATTCATGTCTATCCCAATATTAATATTGGATACTAGATGACCTGTCAAAAGAAATTACCTTCTGTAAAACCGGATGTATGATTGGTGATACTTTGGTCAATCACTTTATGGATGCTGCTGACCTGGCTGTCCTCTCACCCAGCAGTGCTGGTTTTCAGCTGTTACTGAATATCTGCTCTGATTATGGGCTGAGTTCTGATGTGCAGGATAATGCCAAGAAAACTGTTGTACTAGTTTGTAGGACTAAAGCTGACAAACAACTTTGTTTCCCTGATTTTTTTCTGTCAGGGCAAAAGTTAAATGTTTGTTCCAAAACCAAATGTATGCAGCTCCTTTGTGGTGTAAATTTAAAAAAGCTAGTAAGCAGAAGCTTAAGGTTGCTTATAATGACTCTGAGAATTCTGATCAGGAAACCCAGGTTCAGCAGTGCAAGTGAGATGTCAGAATATTCCAGGCACTTGTGAGAAATCTGACATACAAGTTTATGTGTGGTTTGGGCAGCTCACCGAACATTCTTACTGTAATGTTTTCACATCCCTCTGTCAGTGCGCTAGTATACTGATAGCGCACTGACAGTCGGCTCTGTGGAAACATTAGTATACAAGTCTTTTATAAGATCTATTTTATTTTTTACTTTATTTTTTCCTTGGTTTTATATGTCGTGTTGTTGTGTATCTTGTGGACCATGAGTCTGTTGAATAAAGTGATCCGTATTAGACATGAGGAAACATTGTCTGCTAAGCTCCAGAAAACATTTCAGTGTTGCTGCTGTAATGAAAACAAGAGCGTCGCTATGGCATATTTTGTCCACTTGGTGGCATGTGCTGCCCGAGGAAGCCGCTGTTTGGCTTTGTGTGGCCTTCACACTCTGTATGCATTCAGGAAATCACACCTCTGTAAACGCTCTCATGTCGAAGATGATTATGTTTGTCTCTTAGTGCGACCGCACATGAATCACTGAGGTGTGGCTGTGTCAAATGTCTGTAAAATTCAAGGCATATTGGTTTGCAATGCATTTTACTCCATTCATTTTACCTCCAAAAACAAGGCCTAAAGAAACACATGAGGAGATGTTTATGCATACTTAAAAAAAAAAAAAATCTCTTTATTGTAGATGATGCAGTACTGGAAAAACATTGTCTCAGTGTCTAGTGTACCAAAACAGCCAAAAAAGTTACGATTGGGATTTTATTTATTCATATTATACACAGCAGGACTCAATGTACAGATTAAGTGACTTTTCAAGGCAATTTGTTGCACCATTTAAGAGTAAAAGAGGCTCAATTAAAATAGAGAACTTTAAGATTTAGTCAGTTTTGCAAGGCATCATGGCTTGCAAAACCATGATGAACCATGAGAGTCCAGAAGCGAGTCCAGAAGCGAGAGTCTTCTGGACTCTCGCTAAGGTTTTGAAAGTATTAATGTGTGGACCCATGAATAGTCCCTCCATCTATTCACATCTATCTATGCTAGGACTGCTGAGTCTTTTGAAGTTCAAACAGAAAATATTCACCCTAAATAAAACTGGAATGTGCCTTAGTGCTGACTCCTCTGTGTGTCGTTCCTCAGGGTGATGTGCAGCTGTAAGCATTTAAAGCAGCCATTGCAGTTCATGGTAGGGTCAAGCTGAAGCATTTGGAGCTCTGGCGATGAAACAGGGCAACAACAGTTGGCATACTCGTGCACACTGTACAAAAAAAAAAAAAAAATATGATAAAAGCTGCTTTCAGTAATGGCTGCCTAAACCAAGTCAGTGCCGTGTCGCCCTTGAAACAAGCGTGATTGACAAAGAGGGATGAATTGATGAATTGATCAATGGCAGAGAGAGAAGCATGTGTTCAGGTGTCGGGGATGGTTGGTGTGACTGACAAGAAGGTTAATTCAGAGTGGCAGGAAAAATAATGCCAACCAAAGAGTAATGTGAAGAGGGTAAATTGTTTTGTGATTATAAACAATTTGGTCTGCGTTGCTGTAAGACTGAGTGATTGGCTGTGCGATTCATGTCTCTCAGCTTTCATTACTTTAATAGGTGACACGGCTTTTTGAGATCAAGAAAATGAGGAAAAACCGCCGAGGCCAGAGACCGAAATCAAAATCTGCTTGGGCTAGCTGCTGACAGTTCATAGCGAAGGTCGAGCATGTTTTTCCATTTGAGTTTTCAGTCTGGGGAGTGTGACATAGGACTGACTGATAGAGCATAGTCCTGTATACCAAGCAGCAACAGAGAGCTGAGAAGGGAAGAGAGAGAGAGACAGAGAGGCAGAAGCGAAGACATGTAACATAAAAAGGGGGAAGAGGGAGAAAGCAGAAGTGATTTCAGCAACCCAGCAAGTAGCACATTCAAATCAAAGGGGAAGAGAAAGTTGGTGAGTGTGAGAGATTTTTATTTTTCGCAAGGCAAGGCAGAGAAGTCATCCGACTCGGGGATCAAGTGAAGCAAAGCCAGTCAGGGAAACAGCTGGGAGTCTCTCAATGACAAGGAGTCACTGTCAACAGTCACAGTGCGGATTGAAGGTTTTCTGAACTTCCCCTTTTCTCCGAACTAAGCGGCGTGTCGAAGGAGCAGCTCGGCCACTAACGGTGACCTCACACACAGACACAGAATCCTTCTCTGAGGCCATGGGGACGGTGAGCGAGCTGTGTGTGTCCAGCCTTCAGACGTTGTTGTGCCCAGCTGTGAAGACACCTCAAGGTAAATCAGAACAGGATTTAGTAAAGTGCATGTCACAGTAACATTGTCCTGAACGCTCAACTATTAGACGAGCAGCTAATTGACAGTTCAGGCTTGTCCGTTTTACCGCTGGCACGAACGCACAGCTTCCCTGGAGATGGAAGCAAACGGTCGGACAAAAATAGAAGGAGATTCCGGTAACTTAATCCTGTTGTCACTATTTGACCCTGTGCACACTTAAAGAGTGTGAGGTGATGTTTTTAACACTGATCTCCAGAGTCATGTTGACATGTACAGCTAATGCTCACCACGGATGTAAGCAGCAAAACATAAAGGAAAATATCTGTTATTCTCTTTGAAAAAAGATTCTTTAGCTGGACTTGAAGTCACTTCCGGATTATGTGGTAAAGCCCAGAACTGGATGGTGACGAGGCGGATGTGCTTGCTGCCGTGTCAACTACGTCTTTAAGTGTTGCAACTGCATTCCAGGTCACTGCAGGTTTTACACTGGGAGCATTTAAACTGTTTGTTGTCGTGACTGCAGCAGCTTTGTTGTTGGGTTGTGGCGAATCAGCTGATGGAATGCGAACTGGGCGGGAAGGGGTGCTGTCTCTGTGATTTCAAAATACCTGAATCAGCGGCACCGTGTGTGTGAGGAGAGTTTTTTTTTTTTTTTTTTTTTTTTTTTAGCTTTGGATATTTGACAGGGATGTCATCTGGGTTTTTGTGGTTGTTTTTGTTTTTTTGTTTTTAGAATTTAGTTGAGCTGAATTTCCATGACCTTTGTAAAGCTTATAAAATTGAAAGATGTGAAATTCTGTTTGAACCAGGTATTTACATAATACCTTCACATTTTTTTCCCCCGTATCTGATATTAAATCAGGGTTCCTTCTGACAGAAGTGGTGCAACATAGACAAATTTGTAGCCACTTTTCTTACACACCTTTGTTAGGGCTGCCTTGAAATTTCCAGTGGAACTGAAATCAGAGCTTAGTGGTCATTCCAAAAAACTAAGTCAAGTGGTAGTTCACTCACTATTACGCTCAGGCTCATTTTCCACTTGAAAGAGCTGTTTTTCCTTCAAGATTTTCACATAAAGTTTTTTCTTTATGATATGTCCTATTTGTAAAGTTCATGGGTCTCTCCTGAAGCATATCAACCACACAACATGATGCTGGGACTCCCATTCTTCAAAGTTGGGATGATGTACTGAAGCTTCACCGTTTTTTCTCACATTGTAACAATGCCCACTCCCACTTCAATCTTACTTTAGCGTAGACAAATAAGTTCTTCTTTTGTAAAGTAATTTGAGTATGTGTTTTTCATTGAAGTTCCCTTGTGAAGATTGTGGGTATGTATGTATGTATCTATATATATCTATATCTATATATTTATGTTGTTTATTTGTGTTGTTTTTAAATGTGCTTTATGTCATTTTTAAAAGCCAATTTTTGTATTACTCTTTTTTCCCAGCTGCAAATGTCAGACTAACCATCAGAGGGATTACGTGACTCAGCATGCTGACATTGGGCATCGCGTCCCGTACAACAGATATATTAATAATTTAGCTGACTAATAACAACACAGTCACCATCTGGGCTGAGGGACAGGTGCACTGTGAAACATTTGCTGAGACTCTGGCAGGGAGCCTATAGAGAGCCAACTCTGGGGGCAGCTGAGGACACTGATCTGTATGGAGGCTCACACAAGTCTGTCAGATGCAGCGAGCGTTTGGGAATTTCTGCCAGATCAGCTTGTCGCAAAGGACCATGTGGTGATATCAGTTGTTGCTGGCTATTTCAAGCTTGTGGTCGTTCTCTGAAAAGTTTTGTTTAGGTCTTCTCTTGATATTTTATCATCTTTTTACTGCCACCGTACTCAATTTGTTTGTGTTTGTCTGTTTTATTTGTTAACAAGATTTTTAAAAGTATTGCTTGCACTTAAGATATATAAAATAAGTATTGATGTGTTCATTTTTGTGCAGTATAATCTTTTGAGCCAGGTAGCTGGGCCCAAACTAAAATAAGGTATTTTTATTTATTTAAATCTGGACCCACGTTTGAAAAAGCACAGGCTGAATTCACAGTGTCGTCCTCTGTTAAAGCAAAAAAAAAGCAAAAAAAAAAAAAAAAGACATGGGTATTGAAACAGAAACATCAGCAAGCTGCAACTAAATTAGGTGCATAATAAACTAATCATCAGCAGGTGTACCCCTGGTTATGAAAGCAGGAGTTTACTCTGAATGAAACAGGTGTTTGCTGATATAATACCATGCCAGAGACATCAGAAAGTGGTTATAAAGCTAACGCAAAACAATTTGGAGTTATTTATTCTACAGTGAAAAATTTTCATTATAGGGTGGAATGTATTCAAAGTTGCTTCCAGAATATCTTAACAAATTCATCCTAAGTGTAAAGTAGGATTAATTACAAAAAAATAAAATAAAATAATCTCAGGCCTCAGGTAGCAGTTAGCAATGCTAATGTTCATGACACTAAATAATAAATAAGCTGTAGAAGTAGCTTGTTTGGAGTGTTGTCGGAAGTAAACTACAGCCTCCTGTGTGATGTAAACCAAACAGCATTTCCACACAAACACAATAGTGTTTTCTAGTTGTTTGATGAAAACAACAATTCATTTTCATCCCTTTTTAAAGTGTCCAGAGCATTATTTATGCAGATAAAATTTCCCCAGTCCCTATTATTTAAATATGTAGTAAGGATGATTAATTAGTAAATGTCTGCACTGGGATAGAGTAAAGGAAATATTTAATGCAAATGGACAGATCACATGTGTTTTTCTATCTCAGAGCAAAGACCTGTCTTCTTCTGTTAGCACATCGTCTGATGCGATTTAGATAGCGAGTGAGGCAGAGTCTGGCAGTGAGCCGCCTCCAGCAGGAATGTGTGGGGATCTGGAAACAGATGAAGTTAGTCCAAACAGCTCTATACTCAGCAATGGGTATGTCTCTAAAAATGATTGGTTTTCCGTTAACCTTCCTGGCCCGATTAATCGTGTATGATCATAGAAGCAAAAGGCCTATTTCTTAGTGAAACTCATTTATTGTATTTTAAAGACGTGTTCTCATGTTTTTATTCTGCTTATTACTTTGACTTTTATGCCAAATACAATGCTGCTCTCATTTACTTATCTTTTAGTGGGAACTCTCTGCATTCTACATCCTTTTGCAAAAGTTTGCATGAGTATTTTTGTATGTTTGTGCAAGGCAGGTAATATCTGCTAAAAGGTGTGCCATTCAATACACATTGTGTAACTGTGATGTGATTGGCCACCCACAAAGTGCTTTTCTACTCTTGTGCCAGCATTAGAAATGTGATACTGGGGTTAGAACATATCTTATTTCAGCATCACCCCCTCCCCTCACACTCACAAAATTATAGGTTACATTGATCCAAAGGTCTTATTACTGTACCTATGAACTGAGAGTGGTGGTTTTGAAATTAGCTCGTGTGATGAGTCATGTGGAGGTTAGCGAAGCTACAGGGAGAGCTAATGTTTGCCATGCAAACGGTTTTTTTTTTGTTTCTTTTTGTGTGTGTGTGCGTGCGTGTGTAGGTGTGTGTGTGTGTGTCATCGTTGGTCTTTGCTTGCTTCTCTGCAGATTCTCTTGGCATATATTTTGTTTGTAAGATATAATATGGTTCTCCATATGAGAAGGACCAGAATAAATAAAATTTAGATGTTTTTATTTTGAAAAGAGTAAAATATACAAAACATATTGTTATGTTTTGTATATATATATACTCTTTCCTAAGAGTATGTAGTGTATTCTTGTTTCCTAAGAAAATGAAGGTCATTGTTGCAAAACCTGACTGTAGTCTTTTAGCATTACAACAAATAGTGTTTTCTTATAAAGAAACAGGCTAAAACCAGTAATAATGAAAAAATCAATGGATAAATATATTCTGATTATTTTTCTAACTTTATATGTTCGTTTATCCAGTTGAGATGTCATAAAACAATGTGAGCAATTAAGTGAAATTTTTTAATCTTATATATTTTTTAATGAACATCTTTGTTTACAAATACAAAGAAAAACAAAGAAACAGAACGCAAAATATTACAAAATATACCAGCATTTCAACAGTAACATTTGGAATTGAATCTAACTTGCAGTTAATTGAAGATGATCAGCAGAGGGCGCTGTTGGCGTCTTTCTGGTTAATGTTGAGGCCATAATGCCTCAAAAGCTACCTTATCTTAGTCATTCAGTTTAAAACGTTAAAGATAGACAGACTGTCTTAAAATACATCCCTCCTATAACTTTCATTGAAATTCTAAGTTGCTGAGATGCACACATATTTAAACCTCAAATACAAACCCACAAATTATCAGGCAAAAATTCTTAGCAGAAACGCTCCCACCGAAATGTAATCTTTCTGTTTTTACATTTGTTTGGGTTTTTTTTTTCCATTAAACTCATCATCATCTATTGTTTTTATGTATTCTTTTTATTTGAATTTGACTAGTGTTTGTGTGTGAGTCTGCAAAGAGATTATATATGTTTTGTACATTCAGGGTGGATTGCTCCAAACAAAGATTCATTGTGCTGTGGTGTAACATCACAACATAATTTAGAAGATGTTTGTACTATAACAATTATAATCCAAAGGAAAAAAAAAAACCTTGGGTTTAGCAGTAAAAGTTGTTGGTAAGACATTTATTTTAAAATGAATTGCACGCAGTTTGTTTAAATATAGAATGGCTATGCTTAAAAAATAAAATAAAATAAAATACTACCCTTAATACAAATAAAATGTAAAGATTATTTGCAACTGCATCATGTTATGTGCTTGATACAAAAAACCCCTCTTTGTCTGACAATGCAGAATGACGGTGTTGAATGTTCGCATAAACACTCTGTTAACGTCACATTTACTCTTCACGAAGAAGCAGAAGACAGTAAACTTTGTGTGTTTAGAATTTACTCCTGATCTTCTCATGTGAAGGTCAAACGGCTCTCTGGTTTCATTTGTTCTGGGGTTTAGGCCCATCTGTTGGAGCAGTGCTCGGGGGCATGAATGAACTAGCAACAATGAATGGAAACTTTGTGTAAAGGAGTTTATTTTCACACAGACAGCATTGTCAGTTGGAGGGGTTTGCAGCACACAGTTGATGCTTTCATCGGTCACAGCTTGTAGATAAGGAGTCTGGAGCAAAGACAGCATGGAGAAGTTTGAGGACTATTTTCAAAAACAGGTAAATCTTTAAAAGCAAATCAATAAAATAGGCAATGCAGGAGGAGGAATTTGCCACTTTCTTCCTGACCTGACACTGCAAGGTGACCAAACCCACCATAATGTTTGCTGAAGCTGTCGTTACAGGATAAATATGAATAAATACATTTTTAAGAGAGAGGGCGATAAATGCAGGACAGAAAGCTTGTCTGCCTCTATCTGGCCTCACTCGGGCTTGGTGAGTTGCATTCCTCTTCGTTCCTCGTTTTTATCAACAGGCAGAGACAGGCCTTTTTCTTATTTGCGAGCACCAGCTGGTGCAGATGCTGTCCAAATGACAGACTGATTTATTTCATTTCATAAAAAGAAGAGAAAGGTCTCAGTTTTTTCCAGTTCAGACAAGAAATTTTCATCTTGAAGGGAATAACAAACTCTTTACCATTTATCACTGGAATTTTTGGTCTCAAATGACAAGTCTGACCTTTTTTCCCCATCTTGCTTTATATCCCATGTGGGGCATGGCATTTTGCAAATTATATTTCTTGTGGTTTTCTAGCTGCCACCCAAATATCCAGTGTTGTGGACTGACCAACTAATATTTGTCCTGTTTTGTTGATGGTATTTCCCACCTAAGCCATGTATTTCTGCAACTTGATCTTCGTTAACAAACTTTTGAGGCCTTTGCTGAACAGCTGGACTTTTGCTGACATTAAATTGAACGCAGAAGTATTAACTATTTATTTCTGAGGGGAATTGGTGGTTTGACATTTCATTTTGGAGTACCAGACTGAAGAGCACTAAATACAAACACAACACACATTACTTTCAAAAACATGAATCATTCTCCTTCAACTTCACAGGTACTGACTGTTTTGTGTTTGTCTATCACACATAGTACAAAATGTTAAGTATTTTGGTTGGTCAAAATGTGAAACAGTTTAAGATGGTTACTAATCTAGTGTCTTTGATTAGGATTGATTTTAAGTAGTGTTAAATGTGCTGTATTTTTTCTAACTGACATCTTGTAAACTATGTTTATGTCATATAGGCAAATATGTCCATTGAGAATATGGAGAAAGTAAAAAAAAAAAAATGCAGGTGGCCTCTATAATTTGTGTACGAGGCCATATAATTCAACAGGTGTTTGGAAATGGTTGCAGGTATTTATATCCGAACTAATTTCGATGCTATTTTCTTACTTTTGTTTCTGATATGAAAGTCTGAAGGCACAGATTTCTGCTCTACGGATGTGGCTTAGTGGAGAGCCCAAATATGAGTTCTGCAGAAGAAAGAGTGTGTGTGTGTGTGTGTGTGTGTGTGTGTGTGTGTGTGTGTGGTGTGCCATTTATTCTCTCCCTGCCCCCTATCAGTCCTTTCCAACAACAGATCTGTGCACATGTGCATCTGTACGTGCGTCTGCAAGCGATGGTGTAGAAGAGATAGGGTAACAGATGATGCACATAATCAGTCTGGTGGTTTCTGTCTGTGCCAGAAAAGACACTGAAACCGGAAGTGTTCTTTGCCCTTCAAATTAAGGGTAAAGAGTATCTAAAAATGTAGGCGTTTATAAATTAAGAGTATCTAATTATCTAAAATTGTTAGATAATTAGATACTCTTAATGTAATTAAGATTAGATTAATTAAGAGTATCTAAAAATGTAGGCGTTTATAAGGCGAGTGTGAATTCGTCAGTGTGACTGGAAAGGGGCTATATAATTAAATCCATTCACATTAATTTCTGTCTGTCACAATAATAAATTTTGATGCGCAATGGATTTTCTCCAGAAGTCATTGTGATAATATAATGGTGATTGTATAACAGTGCAAGTACGATCTCTCAAAGATCAATAAACTTGAATTTCTTATGAACACTTAACACTGGAATTGGAAGACATTTTTTTTTTAAATTCCAAAATAAATAAACAAAACATTGAAACAACAAATACAATTGATACTTAAGTCTCTGTAAGCAAAACTGTCCTTCAGAAAGAGAGGCTAGTTGAAACCAATGCACCAGACTGAAGCCTTTTGTCATCTAGTCATTAATAGAGAGACAGAGAGACAAGAAACAGAACTAATCATTCAAATGGAAATGATCAAACTCATTTTAATGTACAATGTGATTAATTGAATATTACTCATTGTGCCAGACTTAAAGAGCCCTTCTAATTTCACATAGCTTTTGCTGTTCAACTAAATATTGGCGTGCCTCTCTTTTAAACGTTTGTATGATTGAACTAACGTGTAAGCTTTTATTGTGAAAAGCCCGACAGGAAAGTGTTTCGCTTTGACTGTTAATTTGACTCGACTTGACACCGACGCCTGGTCTCGGTTGAAGAGGGAAGGGCTGGTAAAAGTCCGTCTCGTACCTTGAATCCACTCCCTTTAGCTTGACGGAGGTACTGTTCCTACCACGAACAGGCTTCACTTGACCTGTTTATCTGTTAGTTAAAAAAAAAACAACAACACAAACTTTCAAGACTCGTAAATCTGTCGGTAGTGGTTAGTAGTCAAAGTTTTTGCTCTTGGAAGCCTCCAGAAAGTTTTTCTCTGCGGACGCGGACTTGCTGACAGAACAGCATGGTGTTAAAGTCGGAAGAAGGAGTCGGTGAGTTAAAAAAAAAAAAAAGTAATAGAGCGACATTTTCGGTCACGAGAATGTCTTTATGGCGCCTCTAAAAACCCCGCTTGTCCTTTTAAAGCCATAGTTGTGCTTGGCTTTATGTTGATATTTACATGTGAAGAGTGTCTGCTGGCTTTCTCCTGTTTCTCTTCCTCTTTTTACACAGTTCTTCCACGTTTTTTAACAGTCTTAATATTCTCTGTTTTAGCCATTTCAGAGCTCCAAAATGTAAATAAACTGCTGTAATATTACCTATGCTTTTATGTTCTCGTTTTCCGTTAAAACATGCGTTGTCTTGTTTATGTTCGTGATTTATTCTTGATTCTGGGTAAAGCATCAGCTTGTTTTTGTCTAAGCATGATGGGTGCAGTTTTTATTTTTATTTTTTTATAATGATCAGACATTTTTAATGTCTATCAATCTTTCTTTGTTTATCCACAGCATTGTTTCCTGAATGCACAGCAACTGGTGGGACTATGCTACTGCTAAATGCAACAGTTAATGCTGTTTAATATAGTTATACTAAAAGCCTCTGGAATATACATACACATATATATATATATATATATATATATATTGTTGATATTACAACATTTGGTTGTGAAGCTTTTACACAACATTCTTTCACACTGTGTTATTGTGTCACTATAATGAGTGAGTGGGTTGCTCTTTGGTATGGGACAGAAGGCCTCTTTCATCTCCTTGGTTTGTTTTAGCCTGGCAACATTAATAATTAGCAGCCATGACGTGTTAATCATGTTGGATGATGGTGAAGGTCTGACTGATCCGGGTCGAAGCTGCTGGCCTTTTGTTCTGCTGGTCTTACTCTACCCTGCCTCGGTGAACCAGGCTGGCACACACATACAGCTGTCTCTTTGTATAGTTGCAGCCAAGCCAATGAGAGAAGCACTCCATTCCCTTTGAGTTCATTTGTCTTTGCCACTTAAAAGTGGGTGGTCCAGGGGGTTAAACTAGTTGTCTCTAATGGTTTTCTAATAAATGGAACTGAAAGCTCTAATGGGTCCTGTGGCACCGTGCACCGTGGCTGGCACTAATGCCCTGGTAGTTTGATAATCTTCATCATCTCACTATAATCACATTTCTGCCTTTTGTCTGCATCTATGGCTTATCTGCTCCGCTCTCCACCATAGTGGAAAATGGATTTAATGTACAGGGAAGGAAAGTGTTGTTAGATCCGTGTTAGGGAGCTTAATTCTTACTTGGTTTCCTGCATGGTTGACTTAGAGAACACTTTCTGTACTCAAAATGCTGCCTACTGGTCTTTGGACTAAATACACCCTGTGCTTCACCTGATAGTTTCAGAAACCTGAGATACCACCAAACACTGGCTTCTCAACAAACCATTTCGTGTTCATGCCGTGTCACATCAGGTCAATACTTCCCTAACATTTTATAACCTCTCCATTTTGGATTTCCGCTGTAGTTATTCAGTTCTGTACCACCTTTAATTGCTCTTCAAGTTAAGGCAAAGTTATTTAAAACAATTTATGATGCTACGTTTTGGGTTTAATGAAATCTTTTTCTGTTCCAAACCATGATTTAGCCATAACTGTTACATCCCTTCATACATAAGATTATTTATAATCTTATGTATGAAATATCCTAGAAACTATTGTGCCAGTGAAACAAGTCCAAGCTTCATATATGAATTAATTTCTCTGATGATTCATCTAGTTGGGATAACAGGCTTTACCGTCCCTTCTCCAAACATTCCTGAACTTCTAGTCATTTGTCAGACAGCATGTTAATGCTAAATAGTATTTCAAAGTATTTCAGTACTGTGAAAATGTGAATATGTTCTTTCTTGGTTCCTCTGCTGTTCATTATGTCACTTTTGGTCTCATAGTGCTGATGAATGTGATTTTCTGGTTTGTCTGCAACAGGTAGAGACACGCCTCTAGTTGTGTTTTTCCTGTAAGAACTTTGTTTATCATTCTTGCTACAGCCCATAGATTCAAAATAGCACTTGGCAGAAACTAGATTGAAAGTATTTGGAGGTGTGTTCGTCAAATAGAAATTTACTGGATTATGATTTGGTTAGGCTGAAACTGATTTTTTTTCTGAGACATTTTAGGTTTTTGAAACCATACATTTGTACATTGTTGCATAAAAATGTATTCTCTCTGGATAAGATCTTTTTTGTTTTATAAATTATTTCAGGCAAAAGAAAGACTTCATTTTGTTTATCACCTGAACCGTGTGGCTACTTTGTGGTGATTCTGTTTTTACTTATTATTTTTCAGTACATTCATGATTTTTTGCCATCGGGTTAAAAGAATAACTTTTTTCATCATTTTCTCTCCCGGGGTTTAAACTTTTACTCCTCCACAAACTAAACAGAAGAGTGCACAAACAGGAAGCCAGGCGTTTGACAATGGCCTCAACAGGAAATGACTTTCAGCATTTTGTGGGTGGGTGAAAACTTCTAGAGAAAGGCAAGATGGATACGAACTGAAACCATGTATAGCGGCGCTTCACGTTGACTAAAACAAATCTTCCAGCTTTCACATCATGGGTTGTAGGGCGTGTGTATGTCTAACGGGCACTAGAATGTTGACAATAGGACGTCCTCTGATAAGAATCAGGGTTAACGGCATCAGTGGGACAAAGAACGGCATTGTGGGAAGCAGCAGCGCTTCCGCTTTTGAGGGATAACATAGAGCAAGCCTCCATAGAAAGCAGTTTATGCAAATAAAACAGCAGATTATTAAATAAAGATCCATGGATATGGACTGCACTGTCCATATCCATGGATCTGGTGTGTGTGTGTGTTTGTAGGAATGAAGTCGCTGCAGGTTTAGAAAGCATGTCTGTTTGCTTTAGACTGGAGCTGCACAGTTCCCAGGCCTCGCTATACATTCTCCAGCTCTGGTTCCCACCCACTCACATCCTCTGGTCCTCACATTCCTGCACAGCAGCTTTGACGTCCCGCGCTGGGACAAGATGTGCTGGTGTCCTTTTGTATGAACACTGCTCCTTTCTCCCCCACTTATTCTCCAGCATGTCTGTAACCTGGAACAGAAGTTCCCAGAAGAAATTTAAGTTAATTGGTGCCATAAAATATATGCATTGTAGTTTTTTATAAGATACTGATTGTTGGTGTTTTAAAGAGACGGGAACTGTAAAAACACCCAAGTTTAGATGCTGTGCTTGTGGTTAGTGAGGATGCAGACATGAACAAAACACATTAGAAATCCCGGCCTCACATTTCAGACTTTCACTTTGATCTCTAAAGAAGAAAAGCCAAAAGGAAAACAAAAAAAAAAAAACTAGTTCCAAGAAAGGAGACCTGTTGTAGATTATTCAAAGTTAGTTGTTAAAGTTTAATGTAAACAAATAGGTCATATCTCTATCAGTGGTACCTGGAGATAAAAAACCTAAAAACACATGTAAAGCAAAAACAAATCTATATAAGAGGAATAAAAATTTTAATGGCAATTAAAAACTGAAAATGCTCTTTTTTTTTTTTTTTTTTTGACCCTCTGAACAATAATTAAATATGCAAAACACGTCACTTATTGCAAATTTCATTTGAGGAATTAAATTGAAATTTTGTTTGTCTTCTTATCTTGTTGCCTTGCTGATGCCATTTCTGTGGATTAAACTTAAACCACTAACTCCGGGCTCTTGCTTACTTTGAGCTAATCAGAGTTTGAAATAATAATACAAACTAATTTATTGACTAACTTAAATGCTGTCTTTGTATAAAAGTAAATGTAGCAACGTAAACAAATCAATTGGTCAGCAATTAGAACTTTAATTTTGGTCAAATACTGAAAAGCAAAACATTTATAGTACAGTTGACTCATCTTGCATCACTTTGAAGGAGAAGCAGATAATAAAACTCAAAAATGCTTTACTGCTGAAAGAGGACATCCTTGTTGTTTTTTCTTCAATATCTTTTTGGATTTAAAATGAGCACCTTTGTCAGCGAGCCTGCAAATAAAATAAGACAAAAACATCAAGACTGTGAAGAATACATTATGTCTGCATCAGTCAGAAATAAACCTAGTTAGTGTAAGGATGCTACAAAAAGTGGCAGCTTCACTAAATAATAGTCAAATAATATAAAACTGATTCCTTATATTTTTTTCTATTTATTGATATAGTTGCTTGTGTGTGAAAAGATATATTTGTGTTTTCAGTAATAGTGATGGTTGTTTATTTTTTGTGGTTTTCTTGAGGTAATTTAGAGGGAAACCTTCTTTTGCTGTGATGTGTTATTTTCCACATAAGTAGTTACTATAATAGTAGTTAACACTACCTTAAGTGCGAACTGCAACTATGTGATCCACGTGTTGGCTGACACCAGACAGAGGAAACTCTGTCACTGGGAGGCGGTGAGGTTCAGCCGACACAGCAGAGGGCTCCAGCTTGACTCATCCGTCTCCAAGCAGACATGAGGCAAGCTCCCACGTCTGTTCACGTCTGCTGCGTGCTTCAGGCACGCCCCGGGGCCAGTGTCTCACTCATGCTGTAAAAATTTGATCTATGACAAGGACTCCTGAGAACATTGCACAATTTCTTAGCAGAAACGTTCCCATTGGGGTCATTTCTTACACCCAGTTGGAGTCCGGCACATTATGTGTTGTTTAACTCTGTGTGGGTGGTGATGGAGGACGAGTGGTCTGGAAATTAAAGGCCTGCAGAGACATTTTGGTTTAAGAAGAGCTTTTACCAAGAGTCTATAAAATGAAATTTTTGGTTGTCTGAAATCATATTTTTCAAACAAACAACTATTCTTACTTAGTTGATGCTTAGTTTATGACGAGTTTTTTAGATTTACAATTTCTTCTTCAGTTTGTGACAAATTTGTTGGCACTCCTAATTTTATGTAACTTATTTGCTTTTTGAATATTCTTACTTTGAATCTTCAAATGAATCAGACTTTACACCAACATCAAATTAGTAATTGTTACATCATCAGTAACAATTACATCATTAGTAATTGTTACCTTTGAGTCATGAATATGACAGACGACAAAATGGAAAACAAAAGAGGAAAGGAAGGAAAGTTGATAAGAGGTGTTTGCCAAAAATAAAAAAAACTTCATCCCACTCTTAGACTTTCCCAGGAAGTAAAAGATGCAAAACTAAGTAACTCTCTTAAGCTGCACTTCGGAACTCACTATGTAAACCTTGTATTTGGGAGGCGATCCAGCAAACGTAAACAAGTTTGCTACTGAGACTTTGACTGGACCAGTGGGGTTTTATCAAAAGAAACCAAGATGCCCTCAAGCACTCCTGATGGGTCTGGTGTGAAACAGTGGCTGAAAATGAGGGAAAGAAGTGCATTCCTGTTGTTAAATATAGTGGAAGTTGTGATTCTCTGGGACCGTTTCACTTGTAAAGACCAATAAGGCATGGCTTCATAAACTCTTTTAAATGTTAGACCATTTAAAAACATCTCTTAATGTGGGATTGTTTTCCTCACTGATATACTGTTTACTCTTATTTTAGTATGAGATTTTTTGGGGGGAATTATAAGTCTTTTTTTTTTTTTTTACATATCTTTACCCATGGCGCCATTATCATTTATTATAGTTGTTTAGGTTTTTATTAGGACCTTGTTACTTTTCTGAGCGTAGGGAGGCAGCGAGCGGAACGACCACTGGGTGGAGCCTTCATGTTGGCTCTGGTGACAGCAAAGCGTGAGCGGGGAGGCAGAGGAGGGAGCGAAGCATGTGAGGAAGCCTCCTTCCCAAATGGACTGTGTCAGTATCAGCATGCTGTGAGCTCACTGTGAGAGCTGATAGCTCTAAAACCTCAATAGTATTTGTGGTCCTGCCTGGAGGAGCGGGCTCCTTCCTTCCGCCACTAGATGAGGATGTGTGTGCAATAGGATCTGACTCCTTTATCACCAGAGGTAAAAGGAAGAGCCGAGGAGGGAAACTGGAGAACATCTCATTCAGGTTTGCGCTGAAACCTCATTCTGTGCTTGGGCTTCTATTCACAATGTCGTTTACCTTGTCTGTCTGTGGGAATTTGCTCAGATTTTATGATCACTTGTTTTAGTTTAACTCTTAGACTTTGCTAAATAAATAAAGCTTTAGAAGATGCATGCTGTGCAGCAAAGCCATAATAGATATCATGTCAACCACTTGTGGTTTGACTTATCTGTATGAATGTCCTGTCGTCCTCCAGGTTGTTGCATGTTTGAGAAGGCCTGTTGTTGGCACTTCAGTCACTGATGCCGATTGAGCACCGGTGCAGTGGGCCAATAACTGGACAGCGGGTTGTGAGGATGTTGGTTGTCTTTATGAATTTGGTGGGATGGGAAAGATGTAAAACTCTTAACTTCAATTCCTTAGAATTTCAAATATAGACAGTGTCTTCTCTGTTCCAGATTATACACCCTTGAAAGATATGTCTTCATTAGAATGCATTAGAAAGTAATTGAAATGCTAATGTTGAAGTACAGAAACTCAAACCCTGTGTTTGAGCTTTCTGGAGGAATGTGACTGTTTCCAGACACAAAGAAAGAGCTGTGATCTTCCCACTGACTCTGTGTTCTCCTGCCACACACTGACCCACACCTCCCTGGCTTAACATAGGGCTCCTTTTCCTGCAGTCCCCTGTCACCTCAGATACACCCACCCACAGGCCAGGTCAAGTTCGATGCTAAGTTTTGATCCGAGCTCCTTTTCATTACATACACATTTTTCAGTTCCTGGATCTTTGAACCTGGAGGTCAAAGATGACAAATTTCCTGTGGTTGATCACATTAAACCCTGCAATTCCTTCTTTCTTAGAAACTGTGGTATAAAAGAGTAATGTCTGTGTGTGTAATTTAAGGATATGAGTTAGCTTTAATGGGATTAGCTTTAATAGTAAGATTCAGTCTCGGATGAAATGTTGCATCTTTTTTGTTTGCTTGAGCAATAAAAACTGGAAAAAGCAGAAAATCTGCCAGAGTTTGTCTGCTTGTTCTCTGTGTGCTCATGTTTGCGCAATGACAAATAAGAACTATTGATTGTTTCCAGCTAAATTCAGTACATCTTATCATAGAGGAGTCTGCTTTTTGCTACGATTGGAACAATCTGTTTTGTTGAAGGGATCTGATTGACTGGAGACTTGGCGGACTGCATGCCTTTTGATCATAAGTAAAAATTTACTTTCCCAGTTTGTTTGCACAAATTTATTTTGTTTTTTTTTTTCTGATTTTTCTATTTGCACTACAGTATCAATTTTTTTCTTGTCTTGCTGTCATCCATCACTTGTGTTGGGACCACAGGTGATGTCACACTGTGGGAGTGAGCAGTCGATATGAAACATGATTTTGCTGAATTATTTCTTAAAAGAAAACTGATCAAAAGTTAACATTATGCAGCATAAGAATTACTGATCCATGGAAGGCGAAAATTGTCCCCATAACAGTTACCACACGATATCTCTGTACATCTATTTTACGATAAAATCCAGATGATAGATTGGTAGAAAATAACAAAAGAAGCTGATGTTCTTTGTTATATTTTATTAATGAGGCAGACTGAGCAGCATGGTAGAGATGGTATGGAGAGCTCTAATCAAGCCTAATGGAAAGTGCGCCAGGGCCTTATTCATCCTCACATACATGAAGAAAAACCTTGTCTAATGTCAGGAGAGGATTGTTTGCTGTGTTGTGCACTTCATCCAAATGCAATCAGAGTGCAAACTAACTGGTAGCAGAAATGGCTCTCTATGCATAATTGCTCTGTCAGCACATGTAGGTTGCAGCATAAACGTTTTCACTTATAGATGTCATTGCTTTCTTATCCCACCTTATTAAACGTACTTTTAAGAGCACTCAAGGTAGCTGGATATATAAGAAATAATTTAGTAAGTACGTCATTATTTATTTATTTTTACTGATTTTGTACCTTACTTGATGAGCAGAGCTTCCTAATTTGGGTCACATCTGGAGCAGTGGGAGGCTGTCAGGGAGTGGGGGGGGGGGGGGATCTTCTCAGCACACAGAATTTTAATTTCCTTATTTTCCGAGGAGAATACTTCTGTGATCTGGGTGGAAATGAGACGTCTGCCTCCTCTGCCAGGATGGCAATCAGAATGGGTATTAGTGGCTTTTTCCCGCTGCGGGAGACAGCGCTATAATTGATATCTCCCTTGATGTAACCCACCACAGTCCTCTCTGCTGACCCAGCCCTCACTAAAAATGGATCCGCTTTTCTAAGAACGCTCAAAATACTCCAAGATGCAAAACTTTAGGGCATGCATATGTCGGTGTCTTTCTTATTTGACTGTGTGACGCCCATACTTTAAGTAAATGAAGAAATCAGTTTCCAGTAGTTATCGGTGCAGTAAGGCTGAAGAAAGCGTTCTTATTACGGTACTATAATAGAAACTGTATTGTATGTTTGGGTCATAAATTTGAAGAGCACTCTGAAATAATAAAAACCAGGACAAAAATCAGATTATACTGTAAAATGAGTTACTGAATACTTATTACTTTCTTCTTTTTGATTTCTAAGGACTTATTGAGTACTTAAAATGAGTGCCTTGCTTTTATTCTTACGGTGAGTTTGACTTATAAAGTTCTCTGATTGAAACCAAGAGACTTCAGAGCTTTATTTGCATATTGCAGACTCGCTCTGAAAATCAGGGTTTAGTCACTTCCAGTAAGAGGAAATTAGCAATCAGATTTCCACGCACATCTGAAGTGAACCTGAGGCAGCCTTTTGAAAAAGTGCAAAAACAGCCAATCAGGCACTCACCCAATAACTGCCTTAAGACAAAAAGCAAGCGTGAGTTTGATTGGGGAACACTGTTTTCCTACTTCTTAATAAATACCGAGGGGCGGGTGGGGGGAATAACAAGCACTTGATGTCCAAACTAAAAGAAGGAAGAGTGTGCTTCTCTTGAGGAATTTTATTTATTTATTTGGATTTTCAGGATATTACATCAGGAAAGACCTTGGTCAATCATGTGAGCCTGCTCTGTGCTGGTTTAGACCCGGAATGGTATTTTAATCAGGTCAGGTGTGGCTTGAAAATGTTTTTTCATCCATTTAAATTTGCATCGGATTGAATTTTTCAGCATTTGACATGCCGATCAATTGAAAATTAGACAAACTCAACAACCTACCAGTCGATTGGTAAATCTCGAACATTTTCTTTTTGTATTTGTGTTTGATTTTTGTTTTCTTTACAGTTATTAAAAAATTGCTAGAGAAGTTTGGCAAACGTCGAGTAGTCAAATTTCTGACACAATGCCAGGAACAGTAGGAAAAAGTACAGTGGGTGTGAATATGCAGGTTCATGTCACCGCTTCCTGGTCTTTGTGCATTTCTGCAGCAATAGTACACACTGTTCACCTGAATGATGCGTTTTCTTGCCCTGTTGATAAGTGACAGTGTCTCCAGTTCTGCGTTTGAGGCATTTGAGACTCCAGTTTAGATTTGGAAGGGGATGATGAAAACAACCTTGTCAGTACATGATTCAAATAATAAAGATGAATCCCAGCAGGGTGTACTTTTCATTTCTCAGTCTTTCCTAATTAGTCTCTTGCTTTTTATTTTCACTTAGTTTTATTTACTGTGCTGTTTTTCAGAGATGGGGGCTTTTTATTTGCCTAGTCAGTGCAGAAGTTTGCAGACTAAGAGTTGAACGGTGCTCTCAGCATTTACCTAATTGGATGAGTTTCCCCTCATTTGCTGAGTTGTGGGAAATAAGCCCCAGCCTGAAAATCTATAGCTCAAGCACTCGAGAAAGGGCTCTTCCTTTACTAATAATGTTGATTATTTTATGCCGATTGAGTGTCTGACTTTATTCAAGAAATCTTTTTATAATTTTCTTCCCCCTTCGAACCAAATTAAAGTCTTTTCTGCTGCTCCTCTCCTGTCAGTCTCTTCAGTTTTTGATTCTTTTCTGAGTCAGGAATGTTGTGGTTGCCTTGTGTCGTGCCTGACTGCTGCATGGCTTCACAGTCATGTTTCCAGAAACAGAACTTGACTAACTCCTATAAAACGTTTGTCCTGAGGCGTCCTCGCTCCATTTGATAAGATGTGTTCTAGTGTCTGTTGCTCAGCTACATCCTGTTGAGTCCTCTGCATCAGCAAAATCAAACTCCTTGGTTTCCTTGGATGCTGAAAAATGTTTTATGGATGATGCTGTAGGTTGTAAAGGTAGGAAGTGTGAAAGGTCAACCTTTTATGCCTCAGGAAGGAAATATGGTTGTATTTAGGTCCCTAACCGCCAGCTGAAAGGCCTTAGCTGAGTCCTCACTTCCATTGTCTATTATCCTTTAGTCAGACATTAGCAGACATTCCAGTAAATGTCATGGGTATTTGCCTCAAGGTGCCCAGACTCGCATGCCTCTTGTTATTAAAAATAAGTAACCTCCTTTATACAGACTTCACTAAAGGTGAAAAGTTCATTTAATGGATTGATGGAAAAGTTTTCTTCCCCTCACGTTTGAACACAAACGTGTGTTTTTATGGAAAGCTGTGAATTCAGTAGTCCTACACCAGTTTTCAACAATTCTCTGTGCTCACTTTATAACTATTACTTTGTTAAATGTTTCTAGAGTTCCATTGGGTCAAGCTTCTGCTCCAGACCTCTAACCTTTCAACTCTGTTGCTGTGTTTCTAAAGAGCAGAGGTCAGAGGGCAGGGCTTCTGCTTGGAATCAGAAAAATATACTCTCAATATTAAAATTCAAGATCATAAAAAGACCTGCACTATATATGGAATTGTAATGTTTTGTGTGTGCGCCATATTATAATCGCATTGTTTCCAAATGCCTTACATTTCAGGGCCCAACAACTGGATTTGACAGAAAAATGAGAAATTTTGATGTTTAAAAATCTTACTATTATTTAATATAATTTACACTAGTATTTCTACTGTGGATTATAATTAAAATATATTTTCTTACTGCAACTTTGCAAGTTGTAGAGTTCTGCTTCTTCGATTGACGCAATACTGTTTTTAGAAAGGAGAAGCCATTCTCGTGTCCATAAGAGTAAATGATTCACCTTCAGCTCAGGAGTAAAGTCACTGAAAATGAGTCCTTGGTCAGACTGATATTACATGGAGAGTGCTGATGCTGCTCTCTGTGCAGGTAGTACCCACGCACAGGCACTTTGTGTTTTAACTGGGACGCGCTGCTGATGGCACTGGCCAAGCTAATTATAAGCCCATATTGTGAGAGCGACAGAAAGACTAGAAGCACTTCGAGAGCCGTCACCTTTGTGCCCCACTAAGCTTCTCTGAGCTGTTTCAGTTGTCACTCTTCACATTGCACCTCACTGCTGAAGATTTGGGTGGCAACTTAATGTCTTTTTATATTTAACATTTATTTCTTTATACTGAAGATGCATTAACACAGTTCTTCCTAAATAAAATCATCTTTTGTTCTTCGCTTTTATTTAAACCTGTTATGTCCTCTCGAAGTCTCTTGCCCCAACTTTGCATTCACCTTTTGGTTTAAAAAAGAAAAGATTAGAAATTAGAAAGTATAATCAGATTTTGGATCACTGATGCACTCCTCTGTACTTTAAGAATAGACGTGTACAGATAAGCCTAACGATGCTAACCTTTCATCTTCTCTTTTATCTCCATCCAGTTCCAGACGATCTCACCCCGGCGGAGCAGCAGGAGCTGGAGAATATTCGCCGGCGAAAGCAAGAGCTGTTGGAGGACATTCAGGTAATCCACAAGAAAGACATGGTTTTGATAGTATGAAATGTATTAAACATATTATTATATATTTAGATAGAGATATATATATATATTACAGTTAATAATGTGAAAAAACCCCAGTAATGTCATACTGGTAGGAAAAAGATTAACTTAATAACAAGAACACTATGAAATGGAAAATGTATGAAAAGTTATTTGCCTGAAATGCATTTGTTTTGTAGACAGAATTGATTATTTCTTTTCGTGAGTTGTCTTACTCCTGGTATTCCTGCGGAATGTGAGGTATTTCCTACTAACTGGTCATTTCCTTTGGAAATGTTCCCCCTCATTTCTCACACGTTTCTCTCCTCTAGGTGTCAAAAGAACAAACCTCTGCTTATCTAACTATATGAGTTCTACTTACTGAGATTATTTAAACTGTGCAAATTTTTTTGAATTTAAAATGAGTGTAAAATACAACAAGCAAATGACTGTGATTAAATGTAAACAAGTGGTCAGTGGAATATTTCTACAGTCAAATCGGTTCTGTGAAATTTCCATACACGTGGTTTATTTGCTTCCTTTCCATGACCCATGTGCAGTTGCTGATTTTAGATTGCATCTGCTTAGTCCTGTCACTCGGTAACCAGTAGTAGTAGTAAATGGAAATCTCACCCAGGGGACAGACCTCTGGTGACTTGACTTCTGCTGACCCTTGTGGGCTCTGGAGGTGGGATCCATCACCTCATTTTTATGAGTCTGGGACACCATCGCTGCCCTTCCCCCTCCTCCCTCTCCCAACATCACTGTTGCCACTGTTCTCTCCTCGCCCCCTCAGTTGTCTGCATACTGACCCCACTCCCCTTTTGTGACTCCCACACCCTTCTCTCTGCTGCTCCTGTGTTTCAGCCCACCAGAGCCCCTGTCGTTGTCTGCATGAGGACAGTCTTTGTTGGTTTAGGCAAGCATCTGAGGAATGTGTTGTGATTGCATAGCCCTTGAAAACACAGATGTTCCTTTCGTGGTTTATCTTTGCTAAGTTACTATTGTCCACAATGAATGATTTACAATCACTGAAGCACGGCATGAATGAATGTAGATTTTAAGAGTACTACTATGCATATTGCTTCTGAAAATGTTCTAGGGAAGAAACAAGATTATTTGTTTTCTTAAAAAAAAAAGTGTAAGAGGTCTGTAATTGGTGTAAATGATTTTAGTTCAGAGTTAACTCATTTATATGTTGATTATTTGCTTGTCTTATTCTGGGGTACTTCTCATGCTAAAAAGAGCCTTTAAACGTGTCAGTGTTTGTTTTCATGACTAGATTAAATGTTTCACAAAACTAAAGCCTTTAAAGTTTTTACTCACTGTCAAAGTATTTGGCTAAAGTTTAGATTTTAAACTAGAGATAATTTAGTGCATCGCAAACCTGCATAAGTTATATAATTTGTGCCAGTGAGAACCTCTGAAGCAGATCCAGTATTGCTAGTAGCTAACTGTTAGCCAGTTGCAGTATTATCCTCACATTGCTTACAAATCAGTCACATCTTGCCAGCTACTTTGTCAAATAAGACGCCTTTATTGGTCTAGTCTCTCAACACAATGACTAACTTGTCACTTCTTGTAACTTCTTGTTTCATTTAAAAAGAAAACAAAACATGCCCTATGTTATATTGTTAGTGAATGTTGCGATAAAGATATGACTTGTGATCAGCATTTAAGTCAACAGTGTTTTGGTTCTTTTCCACTAAGACTTCTTCAACGTGGCTTATTTTTGCTCAAGTTTCTTCCACTTTGGGTGGACCCAACTCAACTCAAGTGAGTGGGGTTTTCATACAGCGGGCAGCCCCAGTGTACGAGACTGAGTTGTGTTTGCATGATGTGATTGATGCAAGCACAATGCAACAATGGAAGAGATGGAGCTTTTGTTTGTTGGTGTTTGTCTGATAAAGGCAAAAAGCCATAGACTAAGATACTGACGGACACTCTTCTGATGTCGGGTCTTAAGCCTAACTCAGCACACTTGAAGGGGGCCGGTAGCTCGTAGCCGTTTCTAACGGAAAACTCCTAAATTCAAGTAGAACCGAGCCTAGCCGAGCCTCTCTGATTAGTAGGAAAAAGGGCCATTAACGTCAGTCAGCATTAAATTTATTTCGGTCACAGACCCTCAGATAGTAAGCTTTAAGATTTATATATGTAGTTAATGTTACCACAATTCAAGCAGTCTTTTGTGATACTGCATAATGCTGCATTTAATGCGATAGCAATGGCAATAAGCTTGTGCTATACTGTGCAGCCATAGACTTCAGTGATAAATGGAGGACTGCTTAATGCCTGGTCGACTGCGCAGGTGACTGTCTCGATGCAAATTCATGGAATGCCATCTGTTGGTGCAGTCTTACAAAGTCTCATTAATCTTCTAGTAAATCGTCCTCAATATGCTTAAAATATACAAATGTTACATTATATGTGCTGCACTCCAATATTCCACTCCTTCATCTAGCAGATGCCATGGTCATTATCATGGTCTTATCACCATTACACCGGTCTGGCTCCGGAACAATCGACTTGATAGACAAAATCAGTTTCTAAAGCCATCAGTAAAGCGCATCATAAGACATAATCCACTCATACACTGTGTTGGATCGGTTTATTGCCTTGTAAGGCAATTAACTCAATATATCCATGAAAACTGGAAACTTTTTTTCTTTGATTCTATGTTTGTTTTGTGTTGGTTACACCCTTTTGTGCCTCACTGTGATATTGGTAGACTGGTGATTTGTTGTATTTTAAGACGGATGTTTGTTTTCTTTGCAGCGGCTGAAGGATGAGATAGCAGAAGTGACCAGTGAGATTGAGAATCTCGGCTCCACTGAAGAGAGGTAAAAAAAAAAAAGCAGACCTTACGCTTCCCTTTATGTTTTGCCTAAGCTGGCTCATTGCATCCCCTCTATTAAGTTAGCAAAATGAAGCTGTCAATTATTCATGTGTGATGGCTAGGTTGGGCTTTCCATCACACCAAATGTCCTCCATAAATTGGCTTTGCTTTTAAGGCAGTTTAAATGTTTCATCAGGCACACCCCCATGATGGTAGGTCTCATTGAATAATGCAGTGGGTGTTCTGGCAGAAGCAGACAATGAATGGTCTCTGGAGAAGGAGGGTTTGGGATTTGGTCTACTTAAGTGGATGGAGATCCTATCAGCTATGAAAATTTCCATCTAACACTTTTTCACTTGCATCAGTAACCCACTGAGGATCCATGTACTTTCTTATGATTTGATTTGCATGTGTTAAATGTAGGAAAATTTATCCAAAAAGCTTCTTGTCATTGCCAAAATGAGTGCTGGACTTTGGCATTTAAGAACCAAAGGAACATGGATGTCAATGAAAGGAGGCGATGACGTGTCCTCAGCTCAGAATTGAGGCGCACTTTGACCCCTGAATTATTCAGAGCCTGAGAAATGAGACATTCCCATATGCAGCTCAACCTTTTAACATCTCACTTGATCGGCACGGCATCACTAGCCCCTGCCAAAAAGAAAAATGTCAGAGGGAAAGACACTTCACACTGAATAAATTTACTGTGTCTGCCTGTTCCCTGCTGTTTTTTTTTTTTTTCCCCCAGCCAGGATCAGACCAGAACAATTTGTTGAAATAATTTGTGACTACAAATCCCAGCAATCTCTTGGTCCTGCTTTTTTTTTCTCAGTTAATATTTTTTCACATTTTGTGGCAATCACAGTAAATGAGTTTGTGTAAGCAAAACTTTAATGTATTTATTGGGAGTTTTTGTTTCAAACGGTCACAAAGTAGTGCATTATTGTATGTGGAAATGAAAATAAAAGCAGTAGCAAAGTAGAAATCTTCAAAAACTAATTTAGAGCCTAAACTTATAAACTGGTTCAATTTCCATCTGACCTGATGAAGCACATCAGGTTACAAGTTTCACGTTGATACTATACATTCAAAATTGGATTCCCATAGCTTACTGCTGCCACTACCATATTTCACCACAGTAATGGCATGTTAAGGATGATGTTATGTGTTAGTTTTAGCCTTACATAGTGATTTACATGAAGGCTAAAATGTTTAATTGTGAGCTGTTACAGTAATAATTAGTGGTATTGGGGTTCTGAATATATACAAATGCACACTTTTTAGATGTTTCCCCGTCAAAGCTTAAGTATCATAAATGCATCTCGGTTCTACAACACATTGTGTTGCTGTCAAGGACAGCTGATGACATTACTCCTTGCTGACTTTCCAGGAAAAATATGCAGAGGAACAAACAGGTGGCCATGGGCCGAAAGAAATTCAACATGGACCCCAAAAAGGTTTGTGTCTATAAAAACAAGTTTTCTTCCCCTCACGTTTGAACATGTAGTATGTAATTTGAATGTCTGGTGTCTTCCTCAGGGGATCCAATTCCTGATTGAGAATGACCTGCTGAAGAATACCAGCGACAACATTGCTCAGTTCCTCTACAAAGGCGAAGGTCTGAACAAAACGGCCATCGGAGATTATCTGGGAGAGAGGTCAGCAGAGTTCCTTCTTTCCTCTTTTGCTCCATCTAAACATCTCGCTCTCTTGCTTTTGATCTCTCTTTAACAGCACACATCTCTGTGAGAGATGAAAGCACTGAATGCAGAGAGCATAGTTATGCTATTGCTTTGTTTCCGCTTTGTCAGGCCCACACCCTTTCCTTTCCCAAACATTGGATATTGGTTCCACATTTCAAGCACTGTCTCAGGACAGTGCCACTTACTCAACAGACCTCCTTATGTCTTTGGTTAGTACACTCATTCATTCCAAGTGATGGGCCAAGAGACTCAGAAGTTGGAAATGCGGATGTTTTACGCATTTAAGGATTTCACTGGAGAAAAAAGACCACCAGAAGAGAGCTTGGCCAATATCCAGTCTGCTCTACATCAATCAAGGGACTGATGTGAAATTAGGTCTACGCTCACAGTGGGATCCACTGTAAGCCCCTTACCCCAGGATTATTATCAAGCTTTAAAATGTTTGGTGTCTTCATTGCATGAAGAGTCTGGTGGTCATTTGTCCATTGGAAGTGGTGACTGGATATGATGCTGAGCTCCTAAGAACCTCTCCCAAAGGAGAGATCATTTACTCTGAAAGATTTTAAGGGTGGGATGATCTCATGATCGAGTTTGGATGATAAGTAACCAGGGCGGGGGGATTCATCTTCCCTCCTGTTGGATTCATGGGGAGTATCACTTATAACACTGATGTTTTAAACTGGTTTGAAGTAGGTCAGAAACAAGAATTCACAAACACATTTATAAGGTTTTTTGACATTTACATTTTGAAATTTTGAGCATATACATTTTTTACAGGTACAATGCTCAGGTGTTTACCTACCAATATCGTTTACTGGTTCTTTTTTTTTTTGGGCACAGAGAAATTGTGAATTTTGTTGCCTATTTCTGACTCCTGGATTTTTGTAAAGCTTTGCCCTGCTAGTACCAGTTTAGGCCAATTTAAATTTCTCAGTAAGATATGCAATATAAGATGTTAGAACAGCTTTAGAAGTATTTTTCTAGCCTTCTTGTTGTGAGCAAATTGTTTACATTAGGATCATTACATTATACCACCAATCGCAAAAGCACAAAAGAGGGAATATTTATTGCTATTTGTTCATCCTTCCTGTTATTTACATGTGTTGCTCTCTCTTGCCGTCTTGCAGCCAGACTTCATTTTTAAAAACTTGATTGATACTCAACATGTCCGACACTAGGTCTACTTCATTCAACAATTACATCTAAACCAAAGAATGTTGGTGTCAGTGTGAACTGGTCGTGTGCACATATGGGTGTGCACTGGAACAAGAAAGGATTTTTAATGTTTTAATCATTTGGTTAAATGATCACATCTTTAGCTCTAGCTAAAGATCTGCCAATTCTGCTGACCTGATTATAAAATTCTGGAGGTAAATGTTAGGGTAATTCTTAACATTTTGCCTGTTTATTTTAAATAATAAATGTTGATTTGCTCAATATGTTGCTGTAACAAGTTTGTCTTGCTTTGTTTTCGTCAGAGATGACTTCAATATCCAAGTCCTTCATGCTTTTGTGGAGCTTCATGAGTTCACAGACCTCAACCTGGTTCAGGCCCTGAGGTAAGACATCTGCTTTCAAAAGTTGTAAGGGTGCAGCTGTTGGCTTTAGTCTCGTAAAACATAGAGGCAAAGAAATTCATCTGCTTCCCAGAGGAAGTGAGAGCATTGCTGATTAAAGTGTGTCCCATAACAGGCAGTTCCTGTGGAGTTTTCGTCTGCCAGGAGAAGCCCAGAAGATCGACCGTATGATGGAAGCCTTCGCTCAGCGCTATTGCCAGTGCAACCCTGGTGTTTTCCAGTCCACAGGTAAATGTTATGTGTTGCTACAATTTACAGCTTTACAAAAAATGTGTGTTAGACAATATATTTGATATCAGAATACACTTTCCTGTTCTCGTAGGGAAAAAATGACAGTTGGAAAGCTAATAACCAACATGAAATTGAAGTAAATAATAAGAATATATGTATATGGAAACATTTGTAAATCCATACAGGAATTCAGAGAAAACTTAAACTTGGAGTCCCTCTGAGTTGGGAGTTGCAGAATTTGATGGCTCCAGGCAGGAGTGATCTCCTGCAGCACTTCGTATGATTTGTTTTTTATTCTAAAGAGGATTTTATTAATAAGAATTCCAGAGAAATATGCAAAAAGACATGCAAAATGTAACCAGAGTGCACACAGCTTTCATTTTTCTGTGTTTAGTCTTCTGTTACATCTGGATATCACACCCAGTGGAAATCTGTATGAGAAAAACAGACTGTAAGGCCAAGACATGGTGGCCAGTTGAGGAAGATCATTTCAAAGCAGCTCCTTATCAGCTGAGCACGTGGTTTCTGGAAAACGATGCTCCCAACAGAGCAGGCGCTAACATGCATCAGATGGATATGAATATTTAATGTGCTTTCTCAAACCTAACAGTGCTGATAAAGTGCTGCTGTGTCAGCCGTGTGCTTGCTGTGTTGTCCCTCCGTTCATACTTGATGCACGTTTAGAGACGCGCATGCATGCTGGAGTGCCCACGTGCGGTCTGCCCACTCTGCTCGCAGACAGTGCTACATCTGTCCACTCCTCTGTGCCTTAAGTCACACTGCATTCAGCTCAGCTGGCTCACATTCATACTTAATCGTATTACTGTGCAGTGAAACCATGTTTGTGATAAACTTTAACCTTTCACCCACTTGTAAACTGACCGGTTCTTGCTGTGTGTTGCAGATACGTGCTACATCCTTTCGTTTGCCATCATTATGCTGAACACCAGCCTTCACAACCCCAACGTGAAGGACAAGCCAACCGTGGAGCGTTTCATCTCTATGAACAGAGGCATTAACGACGGAGGAGACCTACCTGAAGACCTGCTCAGGGTGAAAAGACTTTCCCCACTTAGCCTCCAGTGATCATTCCCTCCCACATATATATATATATATATATATATATATATATATCAAACTTTACATTCTTTTGTTGTAGAATCTATACGACAGCATAAAGAATGAACCTTTCAAAATCCCCGAGGACGACGGCAATGACCTCACACACACTTTCTTCAACCCAGACAGAGAAGGCTGGTTGCTGAAGCTGGGTGAGTTGGAGACTCTAGTGTTACAACTCTACGGCTCTTTCCGATGGAAGTCTTTGTTTTGGCAGCGTTCTCTCCAGAGCCTGTGAGTGCCTGTGTGTGTGTTAAGGTGCAAGTGTTCATATGGGAATAGGTGTGCAAAACACCTGAAGGCATCTCTCTGCCTGCTTTAATTTATAATGAATCAAGACCAGGCATTTCGATTATTTAAGATCTTTTCATAAACTGCATTCCAAGCACGCAGAGGAAAAGCAACAGTGAATTACATGCATTTGAAAGTAAACACACCCTTTGAATTTTATTTTATCAGGGTACAACTAAAAACTTTCTTTTATCAGAATTTTGGGATAGACGAACATAGGACATGATTATGAAACAGAAGGAAAGCAAGACATGGTTTTAAAAATGTTGTATTTAATACCCTTTACTTTTATACTCCAAAGTAAAATCCAGTACAACCAGTTGCCCTCAAAATTATGAAGTCCAGCTGTGAGTAATTTAGTCTCAGTATAAAGATGAATGTCCTGAAAGTCCTGAAGCTTTCAGAGGTGTGTTTGAGAAGATTGGAGAACAAACAGCATCATGAATGCAGCAGACAGTTTAGTGATAAAGTTTAAAGCAGGGATAAGTTAGAAAACAACATCCCAAAGAGTTTAGTTACGACAAACCTGTAGAGACGTGACTGTCTAGCCTATCCAACTCTGTATTTTCTTTTTTTTAGATTTTTACTCATAATACATTTTGAGCCACAAATCAATTTTCTTTACTCCTCACAATTATAAATGACTTTGTTTATCACAAATGGATAGATTGAAGTCTGATGTAATTTAACATTCTCTCTATCCCTCGACTCTTCAATCTTTGTTTCCTCTGAGATGTTTCCGTTGTACAGCTTCACTGTGAACAAGGAGGCCTGCATGAATTTGGAATGGAAGAATCAAATATTTACATCACAGTGAATCTTTACAACCAACTGTAACAAAAAGTGAACAGTTACTTTTTCCAGTGACTCCTAATGGGAAGAAATGAGTCAAATAATCACGGTGGAAGGTCAATTATTGACGTAAATGAAATTAACCTAGGTGGATTTGTATTTTTTTAATTTTTTATTTATTTTTTACTTGTAGTGTTTTACAGAAGCCATCCACATTGAGTGGAGCTCCCTCTTGTGGAATGGAAGCTGTAAAGCAGTTCATTGAAGGACTGGTGATATAATTACTTGCCATTTGATTTGTTATGTTTTTTTTTTTCCCCTCTTCGTTTGTTTGTTTGTTCCCATGATTTTGGCTGTTGTCTTTCCTCAGGAGGTATGTACACCTGCTCTTCCGAAAAAGCTAGTCCATCTCTTGGCTCTCAGGTGCTTTTGGTGGTCTGCCATGCTTTCTGTTCCGTTTCTCATGTTTTAAATTTGATTCAAACAAGGTTATGTCACTTTCTCGTCTACTCATTGGCACATTTGAAATTTCAGATGTTTGTCTCTTTTTTTATGTCAATAAGCTGGTGGGTTTTATCTTCGCTGGGTGGTCACTGAGTGCATTCGCCACCCAGTGGGCTCGAACTCAGGGAGCTGCTGCTGAACAGCTTTTATTCCTCTGTATGCGCTGGTGGTCACTCTCTTGGATCTCCTTTTTTGTTAGGAAGGTGCATTATACCTTTTTAACATCCTCTGAGCACAGAAAATATTTTAAAAATAATAAAAAGCTTAAGAGAGTTGCTCTGTGGTTGCATGAAAAGGGAATACTGCATCTTTTTTACCAGCAAAACTCTGCTCTACTTATCTCATGCTAGAACGGGATCTGAAGAGTAAAAGTGTGGTTACAGGTTGTTTTGATGGATCAGAGTGGAAAAAAATTGCATGTGGGGGGACTCAATTGGCATATCTAAGCAAAAACACACACAAAAAAATTCAAATTGGGTAGATCTGCCAGAATTACAAGCTTCCTCCTCTCTCTGCAGGAGTTAAAAACATGAACATTTGCTTGTTATCTAAAACCAAAACATGCTTCCTCTTGACCTCCCATGGCCTATCTGACATGAGCTACTCCCTCCTCTCCAGCTCCATTCCAGACCAACAACATCCACACTCCCCTCCTGCAACAGCAGCCTGGTTGGTTTCTCCTCTTTCCGGATGCTGTTGCAGAGGGGACTCTTTTCTGTGAGGAACCGACGTGGCTTGTCTGGAAACGGCTCAATGATCTTTGTGATTCTGCCAGTGCATCTGTGTTTTTTTTCTGTTGGTCTGCTTTGTTTTTGTTTCTGTTCTATGCGTGGTGAGGAGCCACAGATCTTCATCTCTGTCAAATGTCAATGTCTTTAAATACTAAGCTTAGACATAAGTTGTGTCTGGAATATGATTGGATATCATATACAGTTGTAATATGATGACAAAAGTGTGTTCTTTGATTTGTACAAAAGTTTCTAAACCTGACCTGTAGGGGTGGGGGGGGGGGTGGGAGGGTTGTGCTGCACACCTTTGTGTCTTTTTACTAACCTCGGTGGTGGAATTTTCTTGTCTAGACAAACAGGAAATTCAAGTCTAAGATGCCTTTAGAGAAGGCAAGTGTCCTGTCTGGCCCGAACTCTCCTGTTTTTCTCAATTTGTCGGCATCCCATTCCTCCCAGCATTTAGCTGCCCATCTGCTTCTCTAATCGGGTTTCCCTTCACAGGAAGTATTGGTGACAAAGAGGCCAAGAGGTCAACCATAGATCAGTTAGTGCAGAGTTACCCACCAAACCCCCTGTGGCTCAAACCAAATCCTCAGGCACCTCTTACTTTGCTAAATCAGATTAAAGTTTGAACCTGGCATTAAAATCTATCTTGAGCAATCAGATTTTAGTCCATGTCTTTACATGCAAATGGATACAAGTCATTGAGTGGTTGACAACATTTTTTTGGAAGTAAAACATCTTGATGTTTCATATTGACTGCTTTCTTTTAAGTACATGCCCCAGTGAATCAGAGAGAAATACATGTTGTAAAGCTGGGTGGGATGCAAAGCAAGGAGTTTTAGTCTGTAGATCTTGATTTATGAGGCCAGTAGTTTTCAAATATCCATAAAGTCTAATATTGTGGTGAAGGGGAGAACTTGGTGATAAGCGGTGTGGTCGACAGGAGACCCCTGAAGCCGTCATCTGTCTGTCTGCCCATACATTCGTCTGCCTGTCTGCTGCTCCACTCGGTGCTTCTGGTGCTCGTCTCTCTTTCTCCTCGTCTCTTCACCTCGGCAAGCCGCTCTGATTCTGGCTGTTTTCTCCACAGGGGGCCGTGTTAAAACTTGGAAGAGAAGATGGTTCATTCTCACAGACAACTGTCTTTATTACTTTGAGTACACCACAGTGAGTATCATTTATCACAGATCCCGTCACATTATTCTGTAGGACCTTGTCATTTACATTTTTTTTTTCAGGACAAAGAGCCCAGAGGAATCATCCCATTGGAGAATCTGAGCATCAGGGAAGTTGAGGATAAGAAGCCTGTAAGTAGTGTACCCTCTAGTGGTGCATTTACAGATTACAAATGATATGATCTGTACAGTGTGTTGGATTTGGCAGCAGCTTGAAATTGTAATTTTTATGTCCTGGAATTCTGTCCATGTTATTTCTGCAGAATTGCTTTGAACTTTTCATCCCCGACAACAAAGATCAGGTAATAAAAGCATGCAAAACTGAGGCGGATGGTCGCGTTGTCGAGGGCAATCACACCTTCTATCGCATCTCTGCCCCCACTGCAGAGGAGAAAGACGAATGGATGAACAGCATAAAGTAAGAACTTTTTCTCACATTACAGTGCAGGCTATTCCCTCTGGAACTGAAGTTTGAAACCTCATTTTAACATGTTACAATGTTCCAGACAAAGTCCAGACCTAAATCCCCTTCAGAATGGGTTGCATGATTTAAAATACATTTTCACACATCAATTTTGCAGATCCATTGAAGTCTGATGTTTCATTGTGAACAAATTTTGAGAATCTAGGAATATGAAATGAATACATTTAAACTACATGGATCTGCAGATACCCGTCACTATTACAGCTCTATAAAGGTGTTGTAGTTTCCATGCTGTACTCCTTTGCCTTTTTCTACTAATAGCTTTCTCTGTATCTTTTTTCCACAGAGCTGCTATTAGCAGGGACCCCTTTTATGAAATGCTTGCAGCCAGGAAGAAGAAAGTGTCGTCAATTAAGAGGCACTGAGCTCCTCCGACGTTGCACTTGACAGAAAAAGGGGGCCGGAGGTCTGACTGTCTGCCTCCCCCACCTGGGTCGGTGCAGAAACCACGGTTGAGCTCTTCCTCAGGCATCCCCAAGCAATTCTTCACAGATTGGTTCTGGAACTCTACCGGCCAGGAAAAAATAAAAATAAAAAAAAAATAAACAGGAAGCATGCTGGGGATTTAGATAAGAGCCGGGTCAAAGCTTCCTCCAACCTTCTGTCTGAATGTCTCCTCTTTTCTCTCATAGCTTTGGAGGTTCTGTGCCTCAGGCAGGAAGGGAATCTTGCTGGTAAAATCCTCTTTGAAAAAGCTTTAAAAAGTCATTAATCAAATTCATTGCATATATTGACAACAGGCTCCTGCAGTCCCCTTTTCCACACGTCGTTTTAACTCAGCAGGTCTGACCCAAGTGTGGCGCCAACAACCAAAAGATTCCTCAAAGCTCTTCTCTGACGTGCTTTAATATCTTTTAGTAACAAGTGTCTGTTCTGAAAGCTTTCACCATTGAGTTCTTCTTTTTGTCTGCCTTTGAATATAATACAGCTTTCTTGCAGCAGTAACTGCTGAAAGACTTTCAGATGGAATTATTGGAAATATTTCATCTTTTTTATTTTATGTTTTCTTTTAATAAAGTGTAAATCTGAAACTTGTTTCAAAAGAGTTGCCGCTCAGGAGATTCAAACAAAAATGGGAGAGCTTCTCACGACACAGCCATTCAAAGCTGGCCTCTCTGAATCAGAATTGTTAAAAAGTTTGTTTTCTAAATATCCCGGAGATGCTTCACGAGGATTAGTGATGAGCATCTTCATCACCGTAGTCTGCAAAAGACATTTATTGGCTCCATTTAATCCACTGCAGCACTACTTTGGACATTTAGTTTCAAACAAATATTCATTTTTCTCCAATTTTATAAATCTAGTTATTTCAAGGTTTAATTGGAACAGCGTAAGGATAAATGGAGACAAATATGTAATGACAAAAATTTCTTCCTAATTGCTGTGATAAAAGCCAGAGTGGGAATTTGCAAAGCGGGCTTTGACTGTCGGCATTTTTAATTATCTCCAGTTATGCAGTTCGCACTTGAACACCCCAAACTGAGCTCTGAAAAGATGCCGTTGCCATGTAGACGGTGGGTTTCCTTTTTACAAGGCTTCCAGGTTAGTTTGGACAGAGCCTTAGTTGCTCTCACACTCTTTTTACTTTATATGAAACAAAAGATCAGCATCTCTGTCTAATACTGAGATAATTTAAATGCTAGAGAACGTTGGTGCTTGGCACTTTTTAGAAAATGTGACTGGAATTGCTGCTGGTTGGCGAGCCTGATTTAGTTTTCTTTACCCTTTCAAGCACAGATTTTTCATTCTTCCTTCTTGTTCGTTTTTTTTTTTTAATTTTTTTGCAGCATTAGTTTTTTTACTTTTTGACTTAACCTTTCTGATCATTGTAAAATACTGTAAACTCCAGGTTGTTTGTGTGGAAGCCATATTGTAAAAAAAACGAAACGACAAAAAAAAAGTTGCTGTTGAAGCTCTAAACTACGCCTGTAAGAGAGTAGGATGTTGTTCGTCTCAGGATGTTTTTTTTTTTATATGAAACAGGGCGGGTGGGAGTGCTGGCAGGGCTGCAGCAGTGACAGACTGAAAAATCACAAATGGTATATTTAGTATTCTTTCTTTTCTTTTCCTTGTCCAGAGTTGATTATCTGTTCAGTTTCCTGTTCCTTGTCCTTTCTCTCTCTCAGGCTTGCTTGAGAGAGAGAAAAAGAAAAAACGTTCATAGACTGCTCCCAAGAGGATTAGGAAAGAACACAGAGCGGTCAAATTTCTCAACAGTATTGTTTTATTTATCAAAGTTGTACATATTTAAATATATAGTGGGCGTTTTTGTCCTGAGTTTTGTTAGTTTTGCCATTTTGTTTAGTACACTGTCATAGTATTTCAGATTTCTTATCAGTGCCATTTACTCAGTTTGAAATAAAGCCTCATTTGTCTCAACACTGACTCATGGAATCTGTGTCCTGCAGTTTCTACGATTGTCCAGCAGGTCGCAGTAGAGGATAAGGCCAATCCTCTGTTAGTTTTTTGGGTCGAGAATATCGCTGAATATCCAGACATAATAATATTACGTCTGTGTGTATGTCCATGAAAGCTGAACTTCCACTTGAGGGCAGCCTTGAAACTGAATCATGTGCTTCGCTCCTCCCATAAGGCGAGTATTATTTCAACCACACAAATAAAAAGATCCTGCCTTCTGTTACTGTTTAAAGCCGGCCTTTATTTACCGCGCCATAACATTTCATACTGCCTCACAGGCTTGCTTGTTAAAGTATTAATGGTACAAAATTTCGGTGCAGCGGGGTAAAGGTCGATATTTACAAGTGAAAGAGTATCATATTCAATGATGCCTGGAAAAGTAATCAATAGAAACGACTTTCTGAATGGGACAGTCGTGCAGGAAACGGAGGCATTAACTGTCAAACCTTTCAATATAATGCATGTTAGAAATGATGAAGTCTGAAATGCATTAATATTCACATCCACTCCAATTCAAAACTTTTATTATGATTTTGTTTTCAGAATGCTGCGTCTAATTCTGAAGTGGAAGGAAAAGCAGCACATGGTCACTATTTTCAGTTTTCTGCAAACCTAATGGCGGTGCTTTCACTCTGCAGCGACATGGCAGCTGGTCAGAGCTTTGATGTGAACATGAGTGGACGCAAATACATGTCATTCCCAGAATAAACCTGTCAGGGGATGACAAGGAGTTCAGGCTGGTGTGGAGGTACATACTGTCCCCCCTTGATGACAAAGAAATGATTTCTCAATTTGCTGTCATCCTACGTCAGTCTCATGGTTCTGCAAACAGTCTGACGATCTGAATCAGATGATTATGACGATGTAAACTAATGCATGAAATTGCAAAAAAAGAAAAAAAAAATTGTTAGTCAAGATTGTGTCAGCAGATCCCGGAAAATGGAGAAGAGAAACTCGAGCAATGCACAAAAGTACAGAAATCTTCATCATTTTTGGTTGAAATTTGGAAACAACAGATTTAAAGATATGGTTGCTCAACCTAACTGAGTAACTGAGGAGAGAGTTCCTGGCATACCGTAGGACAAACGGACTCTTTCTAATAGAAATAATGTTAGAATGTAAAATGCAAAAAACTAATCCGTCTGAATATGTTTATGAAAAAGCAAGACGCCATATTAACATCAACCAGACAAACGGGTTCATATTCACTGTTTAACAGAGCACCTCCAGAGCCCACTAGGGACAAGGCTGTAAGAAAATGGATTGATGCATGTTTAACAGAGTTTACTTTCCCTGCATTAAAAACTGGGAACTTTGTCAGAGTCGAGGGGAAGGAAAAGCAAGCCTTGGGATTTCTGGAGCTGCCTTTATGTCAGCCAAGAACAACCCAGAGCAAAAAGCCAAGCAAACACAGGGGTGATTTTAAATAAAGTAAGGAAAAGGTAGAGCAGCCAGAGTCTCTGAAACCAGCATAACTGTGGAAAAGACCTGACTGAAAAGGGCTGAATTTGGACACTTCCAAAGACTTTTCCAAGAAGACTGGGAGAGGCTTTAAGGGAAAAGGTGTTCCAAAGTTTTTTTGGAAAGCTGCTTTTGTTTCCAGAGGTGCATTAACTAAATATCAAACACATGATGGAAATTATAGAATCGCAATATTTATTCATTAGCTTGAAGCATAAAAAAAAAAAAATCCTCCACAAAGTCTTGACTGGATCTGAAAACCTCTCAATCAGCACTTGCAGGAGCATAAATCAAAAGCTGCTTCTAAAAGTCTGTATTTAAACATCAAATTTTGTTTCCTGTGAGTTTTTGCAATGCTGGCACTTCCATTTAATTTTGTGTTTTATCTAAAAAAAGAAGTCCTTTAAACATCTGCTTGTGACTGAGCAGCAAAACCAAACCATGGCCACAAAGAGCCTAAATGGATCACTGTTTGTTTGTATAATATTTTACTATGGTCCATTGCCTTTAGCTTTTAGCGAGAACATGGATGCAAATTATGGAGCAATTTGTTCCAGATGTGCTCTGAAAAGAGATTCCTCATTTGCATTTGTGCATGCAGTTTTCAAATGAAAATGAAGCTTTTTAATCCAAATTTCTGAAAATAAAAGAGGAGAGAGAGAAAAAGAAAAAACAAGTCCGATGATTACCCATAATTCATCTTTGCATAGCTGCTTTTCAACAATATTTTGCATCTCTACTGTAAAAAAGGATGAAAGTGATGTTTATGAGAATTACGGATCAGGGCTTAGGAGGTGACTGCAGCTGATGGGAAATGAGAGGCACGCTGCTGCAGGAAGAGAGAAAAAAAAGAAAAAAAGAAAGAGTGAGAATGTGTGGTGGTTGTGAAGAAGCTGCAGAAGTGGGGAAGCCTTTGTTTTTCTCTTTCTGCGAGGTTCTTGCAGCAGAAGCACACGCAAGGGCTCATCTTCCTTTTGTGGTTAAGGTTTTTGTGCGAACGGGAACGTGACAAAAGCTTAGACTTGCACCAAATGAGTGGAAAGAACAATAGCAGGCGTGAGCTTGTGCTGCACTGAAATAAAACCCACGGAACAAACTGTACCCAGGTGGATGTACAAAGACAAACTGGCCCAGCTCACCTGAGCTCCTTCCTATGAAAACAGTCAGAGTCTCAGTACTCAGGACTGGGCTTGCAGCAGCTCTCGCAGGCCAAGCAACGGGATTCTCCAGCTCCTCCTGTAAGTGAAGACATGTGAGAACAGTCAGGTTCCAATTATGCCCAGACTGTTTCCCAGAAGCTCTGAATTCCTCCCCCCCTCTGCCTCTCAGCCCACCGCTGCAGGGGAAGGGGGCACCCCACCGTGCCCTTAGCTGGCCATTCTTTCAAACACTGGGACAAAGAATGCAACCCACACACTCACACAAAAGCTTCCACATATATGTTCTCTGTCATGCTGCACAGACTGTTGAGTGTTTCCATGCAATCCAGTTCATATCGGCACAGAACTTGCTGTTACAGGTCTTTTGCATTTCAGGTCTGTACGTGATATTTTGAGTTTGGCGTGTGAGTCATTGCTCACATGCTGCAAGTTCAATTATCAGCCAGCTTAATGCACCCCCAAACATTAAACAGACAAATAAAGGTTGCTGTTCGCAGCTCCCATTTAAAAATCGTTCTTTTTTTTTACAGATATGCATCACGTTGTAGATGCAAGGCTGCATTCCATGCTCTGCGGTGCCGGCGGGTGTGTTGTTGCATTACTGGAAACAAAATCCTTCTCAGATCATTTCAGGAATCCTCCCGCTCGGCGAGGGGACACCGAGTTTTATCCACAGGGCAGGACTTCTGAGAAAGGGCGTTTTGAATCAGCCACAACAAAGTCTCGTATTTACCTCCTCCTCCCACAAACCCCATATTACCTTTATCTCTGCCTTACACACAACTGTGTACATGGATTACAATTCTGTAACTTTCACATGCACATGCAGCTTACAGTAACGAAAAGAAAAGACAGTGGAACAATATCAGCATTTTCTACATGCGTAAATCTGTGTAAGATACGAGGATAACAAAATAACATGTTTTTAGCTTCAAGAGTAAAATCACAACTGCTTTTTTAGTCAACAAAATAAATTGTTCATTTTTCATGCAACACAGCAATGCAAATGAACAAATAGGAGGTATTTTGCAGTGAAAGACTACTTTTCTTTCGTGATAGTTTCCCAGAAGCTGTAATTATTTTTCATTTGTGACACTGTGACCTAGATACTAGAGCAAAGAGATAAGACATTGTACTGTTAAGAGTTCTCTTTTCTCTTCTGTTACAGTCACAGCGACCAAAATAAGAGACTTTATGAGCAGTTGTAAACCACCCTTTGCAGCTAATTAAAGGACCTTGTAAATAATTTAACAAACGCACACACACACACGGCACATAACTTCAGTTACCGGTAACTGCACGATTATAGCTGAGAAGAAATTCAGCCTGTCAGTCATGCTAATGTCTGTTCCTGACTGGAATCGGTGCAAAAAAAAATTGGATTTTACTGAGCAGAATCGAGTTGGGAGCTAGACGCTGTCTGTGTGCAGTGTTGATTTGATTTGCAGAAGCAAAAGACAAATGCAAAGAATAAGCAAAAGTCTTTTACTTGTTCACATTTTGCGGTTGTTGAGTTGCTGATGCAGAAAAATGTGGTAACTGGGAAAAAGACAGAAGGTTGTTTGTCCCAATGGGAAAATTGGAATGTGGGTGGCTCTCGTTCTGGGAAATCCTTTTTGTGTGTGCGTGTGACAAAGAAGCACATGTTGTCCCACTCAAGTGATTTTGCATCTTTATCTCACATCCCGGTGAACCATCCTGTTTGTTATCTTTTGGTCACTGTTGCTTCTCATACATCTTAATTACACGAAATCCTAGATGGGAACATCGTGAATGTGGATAAGCTACGGGAGACTTCTAGAACAGGCTCAATGTTTGTTTACATGCAGGAGACAGCGGGCTGGGGACAAGCTGTGCCTTCCTTCCAAAGATTGTGACGTTAAGGTTGGTGGTGAAAAATGGGATAAAGAGAGGCAGTACTGTGGAGGGACTCCAGATGAATTTCCTGTCTACAGGGAGTGCCGGGTTAGAGGAGGGACAAAGGAAATGCCTTTCAGAAAGAGGCAGGGTGTGAGGGCTGCAGAGTTCCTTTCTAAGCTCTAGAACCAGCTCTCTTTCTCTGTTTGTTTTTTAAACTAAGCCTGATGATTTGATAAATCTGAAGAACATTTGAAACATTAAAGCAGGAAATCTCTTTGCTGGTTATTCTTATAGGGCTAAAGCCCAAGGATATCAATGGAAAGTTTATTGAAAGGGAAAATCATGATGAAAAAAGATGCAGAAGCAATGTAGATAATTGCTGTCTTCTTTCTTTGGTTTTATGTATTATTTGAATTTGATTAGGAAATGTATTTTGAGTTTTCATCAGCTGTGAACTTGAAGTACTTAACGGTATCATGAAATTACATATCTGGATTTTATTTTGAAACTCAGTTACTGTAATAAATTTCTTATTCAGTGAGATCCAAATGTAGGTGAACAAATGGCAGATTTGTCAACACATCTTTCCCAGTCTCCAAGTGCACTTATGTGCCAGGCACGTCTCGTAGGAGTAGCATTTCTGCACAGAGTCGCTGTTGGGAAGTGTGAAACTGATGAAGACGTCAGTGAAACAAAGAGACCGGCGTCAACAAGCCAAGAAGGAAACCAAAGAAACAGGATACAGCTGGCATCTTATTAGACGAGGAGAAACAGATACTCATAGGCGATGACAGAGGAGATAAAAGAACAATTCACTCAATCGAAGCTCAAAAACACCTGCATGAGTAACAATAGGTGCTGGTATGACTTCATGGCGTCTGCAGCGAGGGAGATCTTGTGCAAGGTCATTGAGGACTCAGCCCTCACATATGGAGTCGCTCAGCCAGACAGGGAGGGCCTTGGATCAAAGTGAGCTGGTATGCTCAAAGCGCATGTGACTGAGTCAGGAAATTCTGCCAGTGTGGGGCATGAAGGAATGACACCTTTTTTTTTTTTATCAGGGAGTGAAAATGAAAATATTTTTCAGGTGAATTCCCTCTGATCCAGCTGAAAGTCCCGTCCAGTACCTATCACAAGTTATTATAAGCACCCTTATCAGTAACCATAAAACGAACGCAGAACACACAGGAAAACTCAGCACACTTACTGGCACACATGAGGTTTAAGTTACAACCACTATCTTGCAGAGGAAGTGCATATGTCGACATGTTTATGTGCTTATGTGAATGAAAATAGATAACCAGAACATGATTCCCTGTGTATGTGAATGCGGCTTATATGCACATGACCACTCGCTTGTCCTCAGACTCCATGTTTCCCCATTTGATTAGTTGTTTTCGGTAAATAGCACCTCTCAGTGAACCCGCACTTATCTCCATAACAGATTTATTACAGCTGGCTCAATTGAAAGCTATTTTGTAGGAATCAGAGTCTGTTTTTAGCATTCCAGTTATACCATGTGCTGTCCTTGTCTCCAAGCATCTGATGCGGATAAACAGGTATTAGCAAGAAAAAAAAAACAAAAAAACAGGGCTACATAAACAGACAGACAGTACCACAATAGTCTCTTTAACTGCAGGAATGCGACCTGGGTGTTGTAATGTTTACCTGAACTTTGGTCCCTTATGGGAAATGTGGCAGATCGGCAGACAAACCATAGAGGTGACATCATCTTGCACCATTTTTAGTAACAACTTGTATTAAAAGAATGTTCTTATCAGTTGGTTAACGAGCTTACCTTGAGTCTGCATGGGGTGTGTTGTGCAATGCTTTTAGACACATATGTTTCTGCTGATGTCCTCGGTTAAATTGGACACGACAGCAAAGTTGCAGATTGCATCCAGCTGCATACTCCCCTCCTCCCTCTGAACGTAGAGGAAAAGTTATAGCAGTTGCTACCCTTTCTCCCCTCTCCTAAAATTTTATTTAAAGTCTGCATACATTTTTCACCCAGAGACAAAGTTTATCAGGCTCTTTTTAAGCATATTTGGACTGTGCTGTTTAACAAAGTCTTTCAAGGGTTCAAGTGTTAATCTACTGGTTTATTCCTTGGTACACACACACACACACACACACACACGCTTTTCCCAAGTGCCTAGATGTCAAAATACTCTACTCCTTATTTCGAGTAATCTGCTCTGCCAAGCAAACAAAACATAGAGCCGATTTGATGCAAACCGCATGTGCAGATAGAATTGTTTTGGATTCACAACTGTTTTGCAGTTTTCTTTGTGTTGTTTCGCTGGAAACAGCAAGGTTTCCACATAATGATGCGTTGTGTCTCCAACCAAAAATAATTCTTCTCCCAGCATGCCTCATTATGAAAACTCATCTCTGCTGTAGTTAACCTCTGCTGTAGGACCAGCTGTCTGGTTCTACCTGCTTTAGAACCTGCTAACTGACATGTCCTGGCTAATGTTAGCATATGAAGGAATTTCTCTTAGCTCTGTAACGCCGTAGAATCCAAAGCGTTCCCAAACGGCTGATTTTCTCGCTTCTGATTCTGAACAGACACTGTTTTGAGAAGCGTGAGGTGCTCAAATTCTTTTGTATTGACTCACTTCTTAGTGCTGCATTTAGATAACAAAACTAGCTGAGTTGTACACGTTCTGAGAGGCGATATTTCAGGGACACCCTGAAGATAATACGGTTTAAAGCGTTGTACCCTTTGTAAAATGTATGCTAAAGGTATACACAAGTCTTCAGAAATTTTCTTGGGAATTATTCATCTCAGTTATGTCGATTTATGGTTATAGGTGAAGTTATAGGATTAAAAACATTTATAGTAATTTGTTTTCAGCAGCAGTTGTCACTTATAACCATCTCATTGTGTTATAACAGATAATGAACAGATTCACCATAAAACCCCTTCAGGATTAACATAAATGTTGGTCGAAAAAAGCACAACGTCATAAATGTGGAACAATACATTTCTGGAGAGGAGCTCACAGCTGCAAAGTTGGCAGGACTAGTATCAAACTTTTCAAAGTAATAGGAAAGGAATGTGAGGCATTTGATCTCCTAGAAACACACAGAAACACACTGTGTTTTCTCAGTGTTTTGCTCAGCTTCTATTTTTTTCACATGCGATTTTTAGGATTGCAGACAGGAATCTTTTGGCTATTGTGAATCTTAGTATTGGTGATTCACTGGAAATTCAAAACAGCAGCGGTACTATGGGTGAGGCAGTGTTACGGAAATACTACACCCATGAAGGCTCGCTCTATTTTGATGTCAACTGCAGATTTAGGGTTCTGTCACCACAAGATGATAAGCCTCATTAAGATGAACAAGTTTATTTTCTTAATGTTGGCATGAAAGTGTGTTGGGACCTGAAGGCCTGAAGTGCACTTGCTTCATGTCAAGTCTATGAGCTCATCACACCCAAACTGAACTGACAGAGTTCAGGGGAATTTATTTTGAACCAATTTAAAGGCATGACTTCTATATAGAAGGTGTCACTGCTCTAATCATTTGCACTAAGAAACAGATATGCTCTGGGCTCCTAGAGTAAGTGTAAACGTCTTCAAATTGCACACAGCAGGCTGAACTGTGCTGTTTGCAGGGAGGCGGAAGTAAGTAGTTTTTCAAGCAGCAGTTTTGAATGCAAAATATTCCTGTCAACCTGTCAAAGATTAAAAACTGAGGAAGGAGAACGAGGAAAATTCCCCCCTCCCCCCCAGAAATGTCTTATTTTGCAATAATCTTGTACAAAATAATTTTAAAAACTACCGTCAAACTTTAAATGTTCAATGTGACTGGCAAACGATGCTGAAACTGATGGTAGAGGAGCAGAAACTGGACACATATGCAAATATTTTACCCCGGTGTTTGAGAAAGTATTCTTTCTGCATCCTGGTAACTCTTTTTTTATGTTCTAAATGTGTCTATAGCGAACCCTGAGGACCAAGGGTTGAGAAACGCTGATCTATAAATTTATATTTTAGTTGACTAAAATGCAGATAAGTCTGAATAAACATTTTGATGAAAAAGCTATGATTGAACTTAATTTAAAATTTGCTCACAAAAATATGACAAACGTTCAAACTTTAAGTATTTTTCTTGATTGCTATAGTAATAACTGCTCTCAGTGTCACCGCTCCAAATATATCTGACTTCTTCAGTTGAGGAATATAACATGAGTCACAGCATATTATTAGAGATACAGGAATAACCTGTAAAAACACAAAACATAATGTGGCGTTCTGACATTGCTGCTTTTCTTTCTCAAGAACTGCGGTGTGCCTCTTGTGAACTTTGTGAAATTTTCCACTGCGCTATGTGACACTTCACATTGCACACCTGAATGCACAAGTGTGTGTTCTGAAAGGAGGTTTTCTAAGGAATGCTCTTGACTGAAACTCAATCATAGTCAAGAGTGTTGCTCTATCATAACAAATGAGGGTGCTTCATACTGACAGAGATCTAATTGGGAAATCTCTCAATGGGGAAAATTCTCCCATTTGTTTAAGGCCACATGTAGCGCTCTCTCATTGCAAGAGCATGCTAGTCTACACCTTGGCAGCTCTAGGTTTTTAAGTGTAACTAGGAGCAATAATTTTAAGTGATTTCCATATAACAAGAGTGTATTATCTGAAACGGAGACAGCATACACAAAATATTTCATGAGAAGTAGAGTGGCTGGAGGAAGTGACAACAGATGTAAAACTTTGTTTTGAAGATCTGTCAGATGCCATTCTTACTTTAGATGTTGGTATTGCCCCACCTTTTCACAGGTAAAGTCTCTAAAGAATTCTTATATTCTGCCAAGAGAGACTTCACTAAAGTAGGATCTCAATGCTATTTTTTTGCCCTCAGTATCCTGATCATGACCCAACAATGTCTGTGGACTCTGGAGACACTTTTGCTTTGCAACAGTGTCTCCATTTATGCTAGCCTGGTAAAAACTAGCTCTGTGTATTACACTTTATCCCGAACAGAGAGTCTGAGCTCATGGGCCATTGAGAAACGATTGCTTCCTGGAGGCATAGATTGTGTTGAAGTTTTAAGTTTTACGATGCTAAGAAGCTTACCGGAAATTGCCTAGGCTGTAAACAACCATCCTCCACTGTCAATATTAGTGCAATATTTGAAAGCGTGTCCAATATGGTCTGAATGACTTTGTTCACTTCACTTCCTCTGCTGCCATTGATAAAACTATAGGTGGGCTACAATTCTAAAACAGTGTAGAAAATTGATGTTGTCATTCACAACTCGTCTTTCTGTTTGATGATTGGTCCAGTCAAAAATCGACTGGAGATGATCCGAATTAAGAGGAGACTGTGCTGGAAGTCAGAATTTTTTTTACCACAATTGCAGAGAAAAACAGTTGCCAGGCTACCATTATCCTGAAAAATTATTGGAGTTCAGAAAGACTGCACTTGAATTATTGGTAAAAAAAAACAAAAAAAAAAAACAAACAAAACTATTGCATTGAATCAACTTGCACACAGACTTTGCAACGATGCTGAATTATTGTTTGATATTAAGTCTGATAAATGAAACTGAAATTATATTAAAGTAAAAATGACCATTAAAGTGAGTAACAGTTGAATGACATGTTATATATTTCCAGTGTCCATGACAAGTAGGACTAGATTTAAAGTGAACTTTAATCCATATGCCTTGCATATACCTGAGGTAATTTAAATAAGAAATAAGTTGAGGGATAGAAATCTATCTTCTTTTCCTTTTTTTGTTTGTTTTTTATTTGCCTGGTACTAAGTATGATTAACAATTATTTTTAACAGACACAGGCTACCAGTGATGTGTGTGCGTCTGCACGTTTCCATAAGCAGACATAATGCTGTAGCTGCTAAAGGTTGATGACTAATTCTCAGCATGATTTTGGGTCTTAAAAAAAACTATGTGCATTTTATACTTGAAGTGTTGGAGACATAATGCAAAACTTTCTGTTCTGTTTCAGCAAGTTACACTGGATTTTCTGACAAAGGATGTTTTTCTTGTTGTGTGAAACTGTACACATCCTGAGGAGACAAATGGCTGGTCCAAGATTAAACAGTTGATACTCATTTATATCAACTGTTGAATCTGTAGCTAAGATGGTTAAATAGAGATGAGATTGCTTATGTCAATAAGTGGGGAAACAAAAGCACTAACTGCCCCAACAGTCACTTTAATGTTCATAAAGTAGTACATTATGTATATTCCAGCCGCATAGTGCCTTTTTATTACACAATCAAATAACAATGAAATGAAAATGCTTTATATATAAAAAAATAACCTAACAGAAATTTTACTTTGCATCACACCAAATTTGCTATGATTGGTTGTTTCTGCATTGGAACTATACTTGCTTCAATGCAGACTGAAACAAGAACAGTCTGCATTGGGTTCTTGGAGGGTGGCAACCAAGTACAGACAGAAGATTTCTTTCTTTCTAGGAGCATCTAACACACTTTTCTCATTCAACGTCAGAAAAAAAAAAAACAATTCCAGAGAAACACAAGAGGGAAGCAAAAAAGCAAGTTATGGGAACAACAAAGAAGATGAAAAACAGAACTCTAAAAATGTAAACCTTTCCATGGAAACAATTTTATTGTGTCTGCAGTGAGATCACGGGCAAGGTCACTGACGACTGAATCATATCACATTTGAAGAAATTTAGAGAGAGGAGCTAGAAAAGCAGATTTTTTGGCAACTAAAGTATCTATGTATCATGACCATGTGACTGAGTTACACAACGTTGGACATGAAAGAAAGATTTTCCTATCAGGATCTAAAGGAAAACTATTTTTGTGTTGCTGGACATTGTTTGAGTAATTGATCTTTTGGTCAAAGTCCTGCAGGAAGCAAACATTATGAGCTGGCATTACCACCCTTATCTGGAACTGCAGAGAGAATCCAGCCCATACACACTAACTCTATCTGGAAAATATCATCCTTACTGGCAAAAGGCTGGCTCAAATTACGATCACTATTTTGCAGAGGAAGTGTGTGTTTCTGTATTTGCATATGTTTATGCAAATTGATGCCCGGAATATAATTCCATTGCACATTTGTCTTTTTTTGGCTGGATGTTTCCACACTGTGAGGCTTTTTATGAGATCCCCTCCAGAAAACTGCGCCTTTTAGCTGTCCAGCTATTGTAGCGTAAACTGATTTATTACAACTAGCCTAATAAAAAATATGTTAGGGGTTTGTGTGGCTCAAAGTCCAGTTTTAAGATTTCAATTATGCCATTGGCTCTGATACAGATAACCAGTACCTGCTGGCAGAAATTTGCAAACAGAGATAGACAGGGAGAAGCAGATTATCTGCACTGATGCAATCTGAATGTTTGTCAACATGATCTGAACCCCTGTCGCTTTGGGAACGCAGCAGATATGCACTCTGTGGAGGTGCCATATGAACCATTATGGTAATGTGATCACATGTTCATATAATAAAGTGCTCAGAAGCAGTTCAGACTTCATTTCCGAATGTAAATATTCCTGACAAGGTGTCAATTAAACTGTATCTACAGTCTTAGTTTTGGGCTTGACATGTGCATTTTGAGAAGATATACTATGGTAAACTGAAAAAATCCTTATCAGAATATGCGCTTTGCACATGAATTGATTCCTTTTTTCAGGTCTTCTAGTTGCAGTCAGCCATATTTCACCAGTGAAGTAGATCATTATGAGATGGTGGATAAGCTGTAATTCCATCATAATTCATGTCTGTTAATCAGTAGTGAGAGTTTTGGTAGCATTGATAAGGTTAGTTTGCACTTTTCCTTGAGGAACTGCACTCTCAAACAACAGAGCAATGTTGTGTGATCAGAGCTATGGATCAGAAATTTGCAATGCTAATGCTCCAAGGCATTGTTTGCAAAGGATCCTGGACAACTGATGCCCAAAATTCTTGAAAGTTGTGATCTGTAACTTTAAACCTTTAAAAATCAATTGTCTTTCAATAGATTTTTGCCAGACAACAATCTGTTCAGACATACCATTTGAATCACAAATGGTATGTTTATTCTCAGTCAAAAGAAGTCCAATGAGGAAGAATCTGGCTGTGCACAATGTTTTTAAAAAGGGCCAGGATAATTAATTTATGCGACTTCATGCTACAATCTTTTGACACAGTAAAAGCAGTTCAACATTTCCCTGCTCTTATTTGCCTGTTAATACGTTAGATAACATACCTTAAGAAAACTTTCAGCTCATCTTCTTGCGCAGTTTAGGTGTTCTGATGAATGCTTAGATGAATTTCACCTTTTCTGTAACATTAGAGTGAAGTATTATTTTCTGAACAAGCAGAGATACGAATTTAGAATCTGAATACAGCCTTCCTGTAAAGACAGAGGTCGTGTGCAGAACACAATGTTCCTTGCGTAGGGAAATAATGACATAGTCGATGCCAAGCCAAGATCTATTTGGCTACATTTGCATCAGTTAACTTCTTTGTCAGTATCACATGTTCCTATTCCAGGAATTCCATTTGTACATGTGGTAGGAAAAACATTTGTCCCTGACCCTTTCTCTGAAATATTTGTAAGATAGACTAAAGGCTGGAGAAATTCAATAATTCTCTCTGAGAAATTACAGCTTTGAGTCCAAGCTTATTAACAGCTTCATCTGAAGTTCATAACTCTGTCATGTGGCTAAAATAGTAACAAAGACAACTAGGTTTTGAAATGCATCTCATCACAATAGCTTAAACTTTTTCTACCATTTTGTTGTGTTGTTGCTTTAATTAAAGGCCTTCATACAAAAAGGCTTACTAAGCTGTCTTTCACAAAAAGAAGAGTAGCTCCAGTCTTCATAAAAGGTCTATTATGTGATGCAGTTCAGTTCTAGACAAGCACATGTGGTTGGAATGTTTGGCAAGACTACACCGACAATTAAAAGTAAACCAGGAAATTGAATGAAAATTATAAAATTACTTCTCAAAATATTCTTAGATATTGTGCTTAAAGTGTTTTTGTGGTTAACCACTTTATATGTGAGAGAACAAAAAAAAATTACATCTATATATATAATTTTGTCCAAACCCCTCCCTGCAAAGACTGCAGTCAAATATTAGAATAATTTTGTGACTGCAAAGCAGATCTGCTCCCTGTTCTGCTTTTGGTACTTCCCAGAAGACAGCTGTTGGAGCCACAAATAGACACCAGATGATATGTAAGCAGGATGGCAAACGCTGCATTTGCTAACAGTTTGGAAACTTGGAATGGAATTACCAAATGCAGCAGAAACAAACAACAAACAAATCGAGAACACGGTGTAAGACAGTAAATGATATGATCAAGACCTTCCAATGCTGAGACAAAATACTGGCTTTCTTAAATGTCCTTTGTGCTCTTTTTTGTCACACCTATGTGATTCATAACATCAAGTAACGTTTAATTATAGGAGAAAAACAAGTTGAGTAAATATAAAATCTAGTTTTTTTCCACAGAAATACAAGATTCCCGTGTGGTGGGGGTCTAGAACCACGCCAAAAACCTTAATTTAGTTTCTATTTTAAATCATTAAAATATGTCTAAAGGTGGACTTGCTGTTCTATAAATCCTTGTCTTGTTGCATGAACCAAAAGTTCTTGAGGTAAGTTTACAAAGTGATGACCAGACATTCTTTTGGTAAAGAGAAAACTCTATAGTTCCGTCTATTTAAGCAAATAATCCAGAAGCATCAAAGTAGCCTCAGAATAATAGCAGAAGAATATCTCAGTCTGTATGTTTGGTGTATTTTTTTTCCTCAAATATTTTAAACTTATGGAAGATGTAACTGGAAACACACAATTTCCACTTTTTTTTCTTCAGTCCACTTAATTAAGTACTTCTCCAAAAACCCTGGGGATCATTAAGACTTTGTGGTCTTTTTGGGCATCTGTACTTTTAATGTTCAAACTCTCCCAAGGATACCATATCCGTCAGGTTTCTTCCATTGTTGTTTAGTCATGAATGTAGACATTAACTGAGACAAATAAGACCTGTGCTGCCAAGGATGTTGTTCTTGGTTGCATTGTGACCTCAGTGCACTTTTAAGGGTAGTTTTGCTTGGAGAGGTTCACTATTGTTCCACATTGTTCCATTTGTGCATGTTTTTTACTGTGGCTTACTGCCAAAGCCTTAGAAATAACTTTAACCCTTTTTCTAGATATGTGTTAATCAAAACTAATTCATGATTTAACAAAAGCAAATTAACATTTTTACACTGGGCCGTGTTGGTTTAGATGCTTTCTCCATGATAAAAAGGAAATGGTTATGTCATTTAAAAAAGTCAATGGTAACTGACTTGAGTAAAGGCCTGAGTTTGAAAAGAACTATTCAAGATGATTTAAAAATGAGATGATGAGGTTTGATTGTGGCTTTTATTCTTATATTTTTAAAGGAGAAAAAAGACAGGGGACAAAAATAGTACAAGGGAACCGCTTTCAAGCTGGTAATGGAATCCACATAGGCTGCAAAAATGGACGTATGGTTGGTTTCTTTCGAAAATAAGTTGTCTGGACGATATGTTGGAAGTCAGTCCTAACAGATGTCTAGCATAAGTAGAGTGCCACGTTAAAAATATGTGGCACTGTGAAATTAACCCCACAACATAAATTTAGATCACATTTTCGGTCTAAGATAAAATCAAAACAACTTTAAACAAGTCATTTTAATACATCTAATTCTGCAAATTCAATAATCACTAACATGATGTTACGGGAACACATCTGCAATGGTAATTTCACTCTTGGTTTCTCTATCTTTATTACTCTGGTTGTGATTCATATATATATATATATATATATATATATATATATATATATACTTTTTTTTCACAAAGAAAGGAAAACCCAAATTATTTTAGATGTCGTTTGATAAATCATACTGTGTTTTTATGATTTCCCCCTGAAGAACTGAGTTGGGCTTCATGTGAACACTGTGGCATTCTCATCTGAGGAGTTAAGATGTTGGAGAGCAACAAAAAGCGAAAGACAGAGAGAATATACAGTAAGACAAAACCTTAACAGGAAACCAACACTGACTAAGTGGAAGAAGTGGTCTTGCCGAACAAACAAGGAAGTTTCAGAATGACGCAGATATGAATGGGAAATGCTCTCAAGCAGACACATTCTGATATTAGCACACGAGCTCAGGTGGAAGCAGGAAGTGATCTGATCAAGCAGAGCTAACAGGAATTAGACTGACTGATAAGCCAGGAACTTCCTGGGACATGTCGGCTCAGCAGTGACAGTTCTACTGTAACTGAACGTGTCGGCGTAATGTGGGTCGCTTGTAAGTGACTCGCTTGGTTGTAAGTGACTCGCTTGGTTGGAATTTTATGCAAAAAATATTTTCTTCTTAATTTAGTCCAGCAAAATTAGATATTTATAAACTGTTGACTTTAACTGAATTCAGAATTTCCATCAGCAGCTTTTCAAACACAAGCAAACCTTTTGTTAGCACCACAAAAATTCCCCTTCTGCCTGACCATCTAGTTCAAAAATATTCAGTTGGACATTTTCATGTTTTGCATGGCCCTTTCCTGTCAAAAAAAAAAAAAGTGCTTTTGGTCCCTCATCCCCAATGGGTTTTGGGAATCTTTAGCAAGAGTAAATTCTGAGTCAGTGTAGGAAAACCTAAACAGCTGCTTTGTCCACCCAACATCGGTTTACACCAGCAAGCTGCCGTGCAAGCTCCAGCTTAGGCGAAATCCTGTTGTCACGACTAAAAGCAATCGAAAACCTTGAATGCAGTGTAAGATTTGGATTTATTATTTATCCAAACAGTTAGAATAATAATCTAAGAATCAAGTCACTGCCAGGACTTTCAGTCACAAGTATTGACTGTTTGGACCAGTATCTTGACGGTCTATGTCTGCCTTCAAGCTTTGACATGAGGACATACTCAACACACAACCTTCCTGTTTAGTCCACTTCGTCTCTCTTCTCTACTCAATCAGAAGTGTACGTTACAGCGCAGCGTGTACTATAAGCCAAGTCAGCATACTGTAACACAACCCGTAGTCGTTTCCGTGGCCATGTGATGAGCTGAAACATAGCATGGAGGAGTCTTTTCCCCAGCTCAAGCAGACTAACTGCTCCTTTTCTTCCAGCACCCAGAGGGAGGCCTTTGATGCTAAATAGATGCCTCACATTGATGACACAGTTGGTTTTCTGGAAATAAGCGAGCTGTTAGAAGCTTATCATGGCTCACTTCCCTCCCCTCCCCCCATCCAACTGGGGTCTGAACACCTGACTCACTTCTGTAGATTCACCATCAGGCAAGTGTTGACTTGCAATCGCTGGATTTTATGATAAAAAAAAAACGAACAAAACAAAACAAAACAAAAAAAAAAACGGCAAAAGTTGTCCTGTATCTGCTGTGATGGGAATTCACACACTTTTGCCAAGGTTTCCCGACCAGAGCTTTGTCTTTTTTATTAAACAATGCCACAGGCAGCAGTCTGGGGAGGGCAATCTGTTTTACAGTCATCAACTAAGGCTTATGGTTGTCATGGTTGAGTCAGCTGGACGGGAAAAAAAAAAAGGAATGTATGAGCAAACTTTCAGCCACACTTACATTGTCAAACCAAGCCTCATTTCAAAAACTGCTTCGCTCATAAAGGAGTACAAAAAAGGGTAAAAATAGGGAAGTGGCAATAAAGGAAGTTTTGTGGACAGATTAATGTCAGAATTTGAATTAAGGTTACCAGCAAGGGTGGAGATTCCCAGAACTGGCATGTGCTGTTTGATTAACGAAGATTCAGTAAAAAGGAAAAGCAAATATGTTTCCTTTGTTTGAATGTACCGATGATGTTTAAATACCCTTTTGTCAATTTGCCCAAACAACCTTGGGGCAACACCAACATTTAGTTTTACAGTAAGAAGCCACATGTTGCTTGAATGATCTACTTTCAAAAAGTTTTTCAGTCATTCAAAGAGGGATCTGATCGCTGTAACACCAAAAAAGATTTTACCATTAAATATTGAGACGCGTATAAATATTTTTTGACAAGGCATTTTTTATCAATTAAAAACAGATCCATTATATCTATATTTTCAATTATGTTAAATGTGTTCATGTCTAATCTCAGAACTGTAGAAACCAATCTAAACATATGTACGCCAATCAGAAAAAAAAAAAAAAAAAGCATTTTGACAAGGACAAATAATCTGCTCTTATGCATACACACAAAAAACTGCAATGCACTGTAAATTCAATTTCCTTTTCAACAAGGACCAGCATAAACTTCTTAAGCAAATTAAAGTTTTGAAAACAAAATGATCACTTGCAGACAATATTGAACTGTTAAAGTGCAAAATCAGGAGAGCCATTTCTATGTTACGGAAACCTTAACGTCACTGAATCTGCCGAAACAATGCAGGGAAAGCAGTTGAAAATAAACGTGGCAACACTGAATAAACAATAACCCTTCATGTCCTTGGATACCAGCTGGTTTAATTTCCCGTAAAGTCTGCCCCCTATAGGGCACATTCATGTTTGCAGATGATGTGAGCCATAGTTACCACGAATTTCTCAGAAACCGATTACACAAAACTGCAGGAGTGAATCATTACTTCACTCTGAAGATAATAAGCAGAACCACCGAAGCAAAAACGAACAAAAGCTATATAGTCACCTTTCATGTGTATTTCTTTAATTCAGAAGGTTTTGAAATCTTAAATGATCTGTTATATGTATAAAAAAAAACCCCGAGTTTAGGATACTCTAAGTAAATAGACTGCTGCTTGCAGCTCCTCCCAAAGTATGAACAGGCAGGGGGAGGGCACTTCTCAGAGCTGGAATCCTAAACGAGAGAAAAAAAAACAAAAAAAACAAAAAACAAAAGCTTCCTGTCAATCTGCCAAGAAGAGTTTACTGGAAGAGGAGGCGGAGCTTTACCATTGAGAACTGTTTATAAATGACTCCCTCTTCTCCTTTCTGCTTCACTCAGCTCTTCGCTCTGCAGAACAAAAGGCAACTGCAGGAGCTGCCTGTTGGAGAAAAAGAAAAAAAGTACAAGAGAACTTCGAAGGGCATCCGCCAGATCTCTTGGATTATAAAATAACGACGTCTGGAGAACCAGTTTCAGGTGAGGATCGTTCTTTGTTATTAGGACTTCGGATCTGGATTTTTAAACAAACCTTAAATCATGTCTGGGCTGTTTAGCTGACCGGCTCTGCGTGTTTAGAGAAGCCGGCAGCGGCATGCAAATCGCGTAGTGGGGATTACATTGACTTTACTGGAACTGACCGAGATGGCAGATCATAGCAGTTGACCCAAATGTCATTTAAATCTAAAGGTGGCTTTTTATTTCAGGTCGGGTTTGAAACATATATTTTAATTGTCTATTAAGAAATAATTAAAGTATGAATAATTAGGCTTGAGGTTCCTACAAAGTTAGACATTTTGTTGTTTTTGAAATTTAAAACAACTTTTCTGTCTTTTTTTCATATTCAGGTTCTTCATTCCTCTACATACCTAATCCAACAAACTTCTGGACCTCAGTTCACCTCTCCTCCTTGTTCCACCCTCTGAGAGATGGTAACGTTCAGCAAGAACCCTGCTGTCAGCGCCGACTGCTTTATGGTTGCCAACATGCAGAAGCAATACCACTACAAGACTTTCGTCTCAGAGGATCAGTTTCTGATGGTTCTGGAGACATTACGTGGACTCAGAGAGAGTGACTTTTACTGGAGCGCCATCACTGGGAAGGAGGCCAGTATTGTCCTGGCCAGGCAGGCACCCGGTACCTTCCTGATCCGGGAGAGCTCCGACAGACAGCACCTCTTCACCCTCAGCGTCAAGACAAAAACCGGCACCAAAAATCTGCGCATAGTCTGCGAGGAAGACTCCTTCCACTTGCAGACGGATCCCGGGAATTTGGAAAAAGCTCCCCGCTTTAACTGTGTGCTCAAGCTAGTCGATTTCTATATCCGACTAGGGACATCAGGTTTTGTCTACTACATCAACGCTGGGGGGGAGAGGATGCCTCTTATGCTCGTCAGACCACTCTACCTATCCATTTCACCTTTGAAGCACCTTTGCAGGAAGAAAATTAACAAAGACTTGGACATTTCAGGCATAAAAGAGAAGCTTCCTGGCAAAGTTAAAGATTACCTTGATAAATACCAGATTGCTCTCTAGACTGACGCCAGTGAAAACGGGATGGTGCCAGTACAGCTATGGGAGGACACCCATGTATGATGTAGCAGAGATGACTGATTCGGGCCCAGAGGAGCAAATGAAAGTGCAGATTCTCTTCAGTTTGTTAGAAGACACAACAAGGAGAATGAGAAAACCAGCTTTGTGACATGGCGATATGAAAAAGAGTGATAAGCCATTCCATCCTCCTCTGCCTCACTGATGACGTACAACTCACTAAGAACTCAAGTGAAGTTCGCAGTCAGCTGTCTATTATGTGATGACACAAATTTTCCTGTGCTGCTGCTGATGCTAATCAGCACCCTGAGAAACCGACAAGTTCTTCGAACAAGCCTTAGTAGACGATCCCTTCAACCAAGGCCGGACTTGCTCTAAGCAAACCCATAGATCTGCATCCGAATGTCCCCAGACATTGGAAGCCTAAGAACTTAGCAGATACTGCAGATGCTTGTGGTTTTTGTTTATGGGTCAGGATTAAACAAAATGTTAATGTGAGGTCTGTGTGTTGCTTCAGGGGGATGGGAAATTATGCCAAAAAATTGCCAGAACAACATGGAAGCATGTTGGAAAATGACTGACTCAGAATCCTACAAGAGAGTAGAGATGAACAACTCTGTTCTAAGAGATTTGGTTGGTTTTTTTTTGTGTGTGAGTGTGTGTGGCACAGAGAACATATCCAGTGCCTGTAGATAAACTATAACATTGGTTATCATGTTTTTATATAAGGGGAGTAGATCAAGCATTTACTTTTCTCTATTCCATGTTTACATAATAAAATTTGTATGTTATTTTTTTTTTTTTTTTGTGGGTGTGCGATCTGTTTTTAAAGATGTATTTTTGTCAGCCAAACTCTGGTTGTGGATGCTTGAAGATATCTGAGAAGTTTGACAAAGCAAGCAGATTAATACAACTTTGCACTTATTTATATTTGTCTAAACATATTAATTTATAATAAAGTCATATTTTTGTTAAAACAAAGTTCTTGTTGTTCATCTATATTTTGTGCTCTTATGAAAATGACCAAGAAATATATAAATTAAAGGGATACTCTTGAGTGCAGACAATCTGCATGATAGGAATCTAAGGCTTTACATTTTTAAATCAGTAAAGTAAATATATTAAGTATTTAATCATTTTTAAAATACTAAGTGAGATGCAAGAAAAAGCAATGGAGTGAAAAGATAATTTTTTCAGCAGCTTTCTCCTTCCAGTACCTGCTGCACTCTGCCAGTCATCTTTCTGAAAGAAGGCACTTTACCTTTATAATCCAATTTTGGCTGTAAGGACTGCCTTCACTAAATCTAAGCAGGTGTTTTATTAGTTTTAGAAAAATTGTCAATGGTATTTTTCTGCCAGATGTCTATGATGAGAAGAAAAATACAAATAAATGCCACAGAACTGTAGCTCTGGCAGCAGGAGGAACAGTTTCACATCTTAGTATTTATTCTGTGGAACTGTGATATTTTTGATTTGAAGATATCCTACTCTGAAAATCTCACACCACCCTGCAGGTAATGCTCACGTCATTTTCAGCTGAACTTTTCTTGCAACACAAACAAAGCCACAAGATTGCTCTTCTGAGTTTGTGTCTTCCCCCTTGTGTTAAATTAAGCAATACCTTTAATGCTTAAAGAATTGAAGAAAACCACAGCAACGTGTTGCTGTATTTTCAGTGATGCTAGGCAAACACCCCTCTCTTATCACAAACTGGATCAAGATATAAATTGCTCTCTTAGTTATAAATTTCCTTTTCGCTCTTGTCTCCCTTTGAACAAAATGGTGTTCCTCTTACTAAAGAAGTTGATCTCTGTCAAAATACTCAAGAACTTTCAGGCTTTGATCTAGTTTTCTAGAGAAGGGGAAGGCACGTCCTTTGTTCTTATGTGACTCACTGGTTTATTTGTAGGTGTTGCCAGGACCTGACAAGCTGGTGCAAGTACAAGCATAGTGACACTATGATCTGATAGTAGTCGAAAAATTATTATAGCGATACTCTGGTTCTGAGAATGTCCACTTCCTTGCACACCATTCAGCAGACCTCAAAAATATGCAAACACAAAAACGTCAGTTCGATGGATCTTAGACTGTCTGCGGGGTTTATTGTTTTCCTGTTGTGTATAAACAACAGGAAAACAATATGAGCAGGAATGAAGCTGCAGAGCTGCTCGCTTCTATGGAACAATGTGTTCTATCACTAAAGACAATCTGCAGCATACGCTGTCATGTTCACCTGAGCAATGCAGCGTCTTAAGGAAGTACAAAATGTGCTGTGCAAGCAGACTAAGTAACTAACAAAGAATTTATTAAGACAGTTTCCTTCATGCTGAGTTTTGCATTTAGCTTTCCCAGTTTTAATGGGAAACTGTTTTTTACCTATGTAAAACAAAAGTTTTACTTAGTAAAAGTTTACCTAACTTAACAAAAGTTTGGTTGTTAGGTAAACTACCTAAGCAAAACAAAAGTTTGCTTTTTTTTTTTTACTGAGGCACTCAGTGTTAGGCACTCAGTGTTAGGTTCCCAGAGTTAGGCAGACCAAGCAGAGGTCTTTTTTCTTTTTTCTTTTTTTTTTTTGTGGAAGTTACATACTGCAGAGTTGATGTCCTGATCTTAGAGATTAATAACATTCAGAAAAACAGTTTTTCCCATCACAAGTTGTGATTCCAGTCTGTTTTCATTACTCAGGTGAACACCCATATATGCATTACATAAGACTGCACAAAGTAAAACATTAACTTTACTGTTAGTTGTTAAGATGATAAACAAGCTAAAAGCCTCACTAACCCCTGAATAAATATTACAAAAAGCAAGGCCTAAGCTTTTTTCTCCTCAGTTAGACTGTTTTGTAACTGATTTGGTTTCTCTTAACAGGAAATAGCCCATATAATGATTTCCTTGGAAAGGGTAAGGATTTAAATCAATTATGCTTGTGGAATGTGTCCTTAGACTGTGATTATGTCTAAGCTCCATGCAGCCGCAACACAAAAGAGAACTAAGAGCACTTACCATAAACATAACAAAACATGACTGATTCAGTTGAACGTTTTTGTGAAAGGTTTTCATAAGATTAGCGAAGAGTTCAATTCTGCAGAGTCTTGAAAATGTATTCAGACATCCTGAACTTTTCCACATTCTGACATATGACAACTACAAACAGGAATGTATTTCTTCAAAGTCGTATATGACAGAGAAGCAGAAAGTTAGGCATATTTCTGGGATGGAGAGGAAAGCATGCATTTTCACTTTTTTCCCAAATGGAAAAAATAAATGGTGAAATGTTATAAATATGGACTATTTACGACATTGGACCCACTTGATTCAATAGAATCTAGAGAGCCTTTTTTCACTGCATTTGTTTCAGCTAAAAGTATTTTGGATGGAGGACATCAGTCAACATTTGTGTGATACTTTCCATTGGATATGTACGTTTAGGGTTACTGTCTTCCTGGAGGTGAACATCTTCTCCACTCTCAAATCTTTTGTAGCTTCAACGTTCTCTCTTGGAACCAACATATTTAGCTCCCTGTATCTTCCCATTAACTCTGACAAGCTTTCCTGTTCCTCTTGAAGAAAATCATCCCTACAACAAGATGCTGCCACCACCATGTTTCACAGTGACTGATTTGCATTGCTAGTTTCCACCACACATTGCATATTAAACATAATTTGTACAGAGGTGGTCTCATTGGACCAAACAAAATCAAGAAGTTCCTAAGCTTTTTTATTACAGAGAAAAAGGAACTGAAAAAAAAAAAATGCCTGCCACATTTTTCAGACATATGTAAAAATCATTAAAACAAACCATGTTTCCTGCTTCCTTCACTTCACCACTATGCACCACTTTGTGTTGGTCTGGCATATATGGATATTCCCAGTGTGGCAAAATGTGCAGACTTTTGCAAACCCCTGCATATATTCTTTTTTGCATGTGACACAATATCACTTTCAGAGTTTTAAACCGGTCTGCCTTCTGTGGAAGAGCGATGAATGCTGCTGACTTTGCTTGTTTATCCGGAGAAATTCTCTGGTAGAGCGTGATCTTGGAGTTCCATAGAAGAAGCCCAGAGGTCTATTGTGTCATATTACGCAATTCAAATGTATGTTGTTGTTACACCCTCAGGCTTTTTCAGGTGTCTGAGGCAGCAATCTGAAACCATCACAGTTCCTATGTTTTTTTTCTCAGGAAGTTCCCTCATGCCCTCTGCAGCTGCAGTCAAATGTGCAACACAGTTGACCCACCAAATAAAGGAAGAATTCCTTTTTCATTACTGTCTTTCCTCCAAATAAGTCAGGTTAAAATAAAGAATTTATCTGCAATTTACTCTCCCAGTTTGTTAAATTACTTGCAGAAATGTTTCAGGGTAGAAACAGGCTCTACTAATTGTTCAATAATCTTGTTGATAGTCCAACACATTTAAAATCCTCTGACCTCGCATACAGTATTTTTATTTTTATGTCATAATTTGACATGTCAAAAAATTTGGACTTTTTTATAACCGAGAAAATTGATTGATGGTCCTGGAGTTTTGTCTGGCTTACATTGTGACAGAACAGTGAGTTTGTCACATTAAAAGAGATGGCAAATGTGAGCCTGGGGCTGGGAAAACCCATGCATAACGACATAGTTGTAATTACATACTTAGAGCCTTGATGTACTGGTTTAAACTGGTGCTCCCACAGACGTACAAATTAAACCATTGAGGGCAAGTGGTGACGTGTTTGCTTTGATTTATTTTTTCTTTCTTTAGAAGGCACAGCTTTGAAAGGTTCTGCATGAACATGTGATGTCAGTTATTACAGGTAATTTAGGTGCAAGTTTGAGGCAAGTAAGATGAACAGGAATACAGAATAATTTGCAGAGTTACACCACTAGCTCTCCACCAGAAGCAATGAGATAAATACATGAGCTAATTGTAGTGTTATTATAAAACAAGTCCGTACAAAGACGTTTGAGAGAAGTGCTAAAAAGAAAAATGCCTCTTGGCATTGACTGGGTGTGCTGAGGTTTGGACTGTTTTGATGCTTTTCTTAGTTTCACGGCCAACTCAAAGCCTATTTAGTCAAGTTCTAACAGAAACAAATGAGGTTGGTGTAAAAATAGGTCCAGTCACCTCAGGGTCTTTATGTGAGCACAACTCCACAACACCTAGTGTTCCTCTGTGCTAGGCAGGGCAATAAATCAGAGTTGACCGTTCAAGGAAAAAAGAAAAACCTCACTTTTCCTTTCACGAGTCATGTGATGTGGCTGCTTGGATTTATGATCAAAACAAACGAGATCTTACTGTGAGAGAGCACCAAATATGGAGCTTTGAGTTTGCAGAAGAATGTTGCGATCATACTGCGCCAATTAAACTTAAGGTCTTCTCTTCCACAATGAATATCAGACCAGAGTATTTTCCAGATTTCTCAACCCGAAACTTCACACCAAACAAATCGCAAATTATGCAGGTTTTCAGGTTTACATAACTCCTTGCATTAGTATTAATTCCCTATAGCTTTTTGTATATCATGTTACAACCATTTATTGTTTTCTTGTGATGGATAAACTCAAAATAGCTATTATTGCAAACTGGGTTAGAAGAAGAGTGTGACTGGCTCTGTGGTTGGTTCACATGAGTGAAGTCAAATGATTCCACTACTGACTTCAAGTTAGGGCTGCAGGAACTGACTTCTCAATTTCCTGAAAGTCAGAGATGCTACTATGGTAAGGCAAAAATGCTATCGCTGAAATAACAACTTATTTTATTTATATGTATGTCATCATCATGTAGGTTATTGGATATTTGTTAATCTAATTGTTTCTTTGGTCATAATCTAATTAAATAAACTAGCTACTGACATTTGGATAGATTGTGGAGTAAAAGCTTTTTTTTTTCTTTTTCTTTTTGATTTGCAGCACAATGGTAGATCTGGAGGCAAGTAGAAGAGGACCAAATTGTATTTCCTCAGGAGCACTCACACATCATGTTGTAAGCTTTATTGTAACAAGCACTGAAATTACATAGTCCAAAGTGTAACACCATGCAGTATTCCTATTTATTTATATTTGTCTGTCAAAGAAATTTGACAAGAATCCTATTCAGTGTCAGCCTCAGCATTACCAAATATCTTGAAAACAACAGGATATATGTACTAACTGGAAGTATGTAGCATTTTTGCATAAAAAAATTGCTGATCCCCAGTTCGGAGTGGCTTCCTGAACTTTAAATAGCAGGATTATTAAAAGTTTATTGTGCAGGATGTTTTCTATTTTAAATGTTATTGGCTTTAGTGATCTTTATTAGAGAATGAGAGGGAGGAGACATGCGGTAAAAGTCATCAGGCCTCTGACAGCCATGTTGAGGACTATGGGTTGTGCTTTGCCCTTGCACCACCTTATACAAAATGTAGAATTGCATCTATGAATAGTGCTGTTTAAATTGGGTTATTGAAGATCTCAAAATAATGGAAACTACTTGGAAAAAAATTTGCCACCCTGTAACTGCTATTGTGTTAGTTATTTCTGATTATTGAATTACTGAGTAGGAAGGGAAGGTTACCTTTAAACCTGCTCTATTTTTACCAATGCACAGTAGGTTTCTGTAACATGATAAAAATAGATCATATTGTTGTTCGATTATTTTTGTTGAGCTCTAATTGTTCCTTGAATTTTCTGTTTTATATTTGCAGCTCTATTTCTTTTGTTCCTTATTCTCTTTAATTTTCTATAGTCTTTTACAAAAAAACCCCAAACAAACAAGCAAAAAACTGTTCTCAGCAGACATCTTTGCCCAATTCTGTTTTGAATTGGCCAAAACAGAAGACCACATGATTTAAGAGACTTTTTTTTTATTTGCACACGACCTGTTGCTGTAATCATCAACTTGACTTTATAAAACCCAAACATAGCTTAGAATCTTTGAAGATTTACAGTCGTTACTTTGAAGTGTTACAAAATGCTGACTTACCATGACATCTGATGTGTCAAAGATCAAGTCTGCATTTATGTGTTCAGCAGTCAAGTAAACGTGGACATTTGAGACCAGGCAAACATACTGTATGTCAAGAGTATTAACGCAAGACAAGGACTTAAAAAGGCTTCATAAGCAGAAATTTGTTGACAGTCCCTAGTTCTGGGCAGATGCAAAGTCAGAAACTTTCTGCGGTTGTAGAGGCAAAGAAGATGATCAACCAAACTCAAACCCATATGAAGAGTTGTACTTAAAAACTACTATGTTCTGAATTTGGTTATTTTTTAGTTTTAGTTGAACTTTAAGTTGTTCTCTATTTGTGTACTGTTTTTCTTTGTCATATGTGCCAGTCTGGAAAATGTCTTCTTTTTCTAAATGTAGTCAAATCAGTGTTGTTTTGAAGCTTCATTTGGGATTTTATTGGTTGAAGGTTTCTTTTGTTGGGCTTCCTGCTGTCTTCATTCTAGTTATATCCCTCCTGTGGGACACCTTCATTCTCTAACCCATAAAAGTAGACAGAAAGAACAATCTGTAGTGCGTGATATGTCTATTTTTGTTGTATTTTCCCTCATTTGCTCTTTTTGACCTCAGCCCCTGCGTATGCAGTACACTGATTGCCCTTCCGGAGCCCTTGACTACGCTGCGGATAAACACTGAAAGTCTGGTTCCCGTTCATCTTTCCAGTTTCTCAGTCTGTTTACAATTCCGCAACCGCTGGTTACCATGGAGCCTGTAGTCAATGAGCTCCAGATGCCAGATATTTGAGCCAACCAGGGAGAGGCTGTGAGTCATCTCAATCCGCAAATCCCTCCCTTTAAGCCTCTTCTCGCACACACTCGTCCTGTTCTTCTTATGGGTCTTCAAGTTTACAATTAATTCTTCTCTCTGTTCCTGGTCACTGTAACCCCATAAATATGTACTCTTGTATTTATGGTTTTCTTTGATGCTGAATCCTAGGTTACCTCAGCATCTTTCAGCCAAATGATATTGGAACTTAAAGGTTTAGTCTGGGAATTATTGGTTCCCAAGAAGGGGAGATAAACAGATGAGAGAATGCTGCAAAAGTAGAAACTGCTTGTAAAGCATTGCCTGTAATGAGCCGTATGAACTGCTCCAAAAATGGGAGTAGCCTTTTCAATCTCATCACATCTTTCGCAGGACTCTTATGTAAAGGATTAGCTCAAGTTGTATAGCTGGCAGAAGTGATGACTCACTGGAGGAAGCCTAAATTGGATCTCATTATTTCTATGCTTTCAATTGAAATGGTTCTATCAACCATTCATAGGATGAATGGTTAATTTTAAACCGTTAATTTAACTGTTAAGTTAAAACTGTTTATTTAACAGTTTTTTTTTTTTTTTTTTTTGGTCATCCAAACTCTTTTCTGACTATTCTGTTTAAAGTATAATTAAAAATTATTCAAACTGTGTCATAGTTTGGATTGTATTTAGCCTAGAAAAAAATAGTCCCTTTTTACTGCGCTTTACTTTGTACAGAGTCTGAACCCTCGGCTGTTGCCTGCAATGCAAACAACCTTTCCCAACTGTGCAGTGAGAGATGCAGAACCGAATGAGATGACTGTTAATGTTAGTTCAATATTTGGAAGTGTGGTCAACAGAAACCATCACCATCACTTCTACCACTGCCATTGCTAAACTAAAGGCAGACTACAAATCTAAAACAGTGCAGAAAGTTTGTGTAATCATTCACAAATTCTTCCTCTGCTTGCTGATTGGTCTGACTAAAATTAAAATGGAAGAAATTACAGATGAAGCACTGAAAAGAGATGGGAACCGAACAGATGGCAAAGATTTAGTTTTAAAATGATATGGATTTACAATGTAAGGAATTTTCTCCTTTCTGGGTGTTTGTGTGTACAGCACTGTGTGTCAACTGTGGTTGTTTTAAAGAGCTTTTATATATAACGAATGGTATGACATGGTATTTTGTGGTATCCAAATAATAAGGGCTGAATACAAATAATTGCTGCCAGTTTTCTTCACAATTGTGCAATACAATTTTTTCATTTGCCTCATAAAAGTTCAACATACGGCATTGAATTTTGTGGTTGTGACATAATAAAATGTGAACAAATTCAAGGCGTGTACTTTTGATTCAAAGTACTTTAGAGTAGTTTGTTAAATCTTTTGTAGCCACAGTTCAATAAGGTCTGCGTAACATCAGGAAAAATCAACATAAAATGTACAGCCAGTGATTGTTGGTTTGGTTCAGTGAAGCAGTATTTGGATTCAACAAATATGTAACATAACATGTTTCCACTAGAAAAAAAACCCCCTTTACTATAAAGGACATTTCGTGTCTTTTGGTTTCATTTAATAAAAGACACTAAGTTACTGGAACACATAAGCCACTGAAATGTTTTCTTTCTCTTGCATATTTGTAGTTGCCATCGAGCGCGTGTCAACAACATCAGCTGAAAAGAAATCCCTGCCACTCCTTTTGCTGGGAAACACCCTCTGAGTCACAGCTACACGAAGCAGAGTGAAATGACACAGCATTAGTAAAAGGGAACAACCGATACGTCAGTACGCTCTTCAGAAGTCTATTGCGTAATCTTTGTGAATAGGCTTATCAGAAAAAGTATAGCTAGATGACCTAACTGCCTTGCATTTCTACTTCGATTCTTTTAGCTTCAGTGAACAGCATGGTTAAATATAGACAGTAAAAAAGGATAAAGGAATTCCATAGTACAAAGGTATCATTCAGGAGAAAAATACAAAGTTCCCCTCTGCATTCAATTGGGGGAAAAAAAGTTGGAATTACAGGAATATTACAAAAGGTGGACATTTCTAGAAAACCAATAAAAAAATATTGTAATGGGATGTCTGCCAAGAGGTTGATGGCAACAGTGAAGGACAACAGCAATGTCGTGTTCGATACGTGATGCCTATCTCCTATGATAGCTTTATGACTGGACGAAGGAGTAAAGTTGCAAGACAGAATTGCTTTCTGCCAAAGAAAACGTCTAGCCTCAGTTAAAACATTTGGAGGGTTTTAACCAAAATCCAGAACTTACTTTTACAGATACGTTGTGGTTGTGAAAGGAGAGCTACCCTAACCATCTGAGGGATTTGGAGGACTTTTGCAAGATAATGCAAAAGTCATTGCAAAAGTGTTAGTTTAATAGTTCACACAATAATTATTACATATGTTGTTTTTCCTCTTACAGCTTGCTTGATGAATGGCACAGGATACATTTAATTTTGTATGTGGAAAAATGATTGATGTACTTTACCATCAAACATTTTTTATGGCTTTTACACTTTTTGCTGTTGCATAATGACAATGATTTTCTTTGAAATAAGATCAAAACATTACTACTTTTTTATTGTGTTTTGCTAAATAATTTAAGATAATTAAAGAAAAAAAACATCTATAACCTCCAACCTAAATAGATGTTTTCTAGCAACTGTTTGGGTCGTGTGGTATTGTCATAACTAATTTGACGTTGGTTGTGTCATCATTTTCCCCCATCATATTTGTTTATACTCAGATACAATTTCTTTCTCAGGATTGTTTTATGAAATGTCCCATTTTCCACAGTTTCTTGCCAAAAGTGGGATATTTCAGGAATTACACAATGTTCCTGTGATTGTCTCAGTTTGGAATAGGGCGTGACTTCTTGGTGGAGTCCATTCATTTGGAGCTGACAGCATAAATCACCAGGGCAACCAAACAGGTGCTGAGTCACATATGTGAGCTGCTCCTTACATTGGGAAGTAATCCAAGTTTATTATCAACAGCTAATGTTCAAAGAAGTGAACTGTTTTATTTCGAGGAGACTGAATGGTGTTCAAAAGAAAAAAAGTACTTCCTACTTTTTTCCTCCAACAAGGCCAAGTACTTCTAATAATATTTCAAGTCAGTGATCTGCTTAATTAAGAGCAGGACCCAATTAAGAGCTGTTTAACATTCAGCTCCACTCACACAACCCACAAGCAAAAGGAAAACCCAAAACACCCAGCCTGTCTGGCAGCAGTGTACTATATCTAATAAAAAGCCACAGCTGGCAGACAGGCAGTCATCACATGGGGTGTAACAGCCTTGTTCGTCAGAATTTTCTCGATTCCTCATCAAAGCTGGTAGGTGTCATAGTAGATGATTAGACACATGCCTTCACTCGGCCTTGAGCTGCCACATTAACTATGCAATAGTTAATGTGGTAGTTTACATCTACTAAACTTGTGCACACTCAGCTTAGTAGATGTAATGTCACTTACATCCACTAAGCTCCCAAACACCCTCTTTTGTCCTCATGCTGAGTTAAGCAAACATCTCTGTTGTTGTAAAAGAATGCACAAATCTGCAGAGAAAGCCATCTGGCTGATGCATCCAGGCTTTCAAGAAATCTTTGCCTTATCAAGGTGGCTGACTTGCTCTTTACTGGCACTACAAGGCAGCTTTATCTCTGTATATGACATGTAGTAAAGTCATGTGAACATTCCAACTTCTTATCAGTAAAATTATCTTTCCTGTAACTTCCTTGTAACTGTAATGATAACACTGTAGTGTTCATGCAGATTTCCCGTATCAGAAAAGTATTCTCGTTAAAGCCATCCGCCTATCAAGCTTCCTGAGACAAAGGAGTACTTATTGAAAGGTCACACCTAATTTTGTTAAACAAAGAATTTGCATGTGGAAGAAGTGAATAAATGAATCCACGTCAAGAGAAGCACATGGAAAAATGGATCTAATTTAAGAAGCTTTTGAGAAGCATTAAATCTTGATGTTTTCTTTTTTTTTTTAAATAGAAGAAGACTTCAAAGTGTCAGAGTTGCAGACAGCTTAATAATAGAGACTCAAAACCTGAAAGCTGATCTCTGGAAAAAAATAAAATTACCTGAGATGAACCTGTGTAACCTGTCATGTGCTGTAGAGTCCAGTCACTACCGGGACACTGACAAAAAAACTAGAATAAGAGGTTGGAAACGTACGGTACCTCACAAAAGCAATCATATCCTTGTAATTCTTCATGTTTTTTCATGTAACAATTAGAAATTCCAGTGGAATTTGATGTGAAATCAAATCTGAAGCTTAAAAGAAGTGTGAGTATCTTTTTGCTGCAGTTAAAGTGTAAAGCTTTTATTGTGCAGTTTTTAAGGGACAAAGCAGCAGGACCAATAGCAATACTGGGACAGTTGAGCTTTAGTGCCAATGACATTTAACGGGGGACATAAAAAAAAAAAATGAAACAAATATTTGTTTATCATATATTTTAAATGGTCATCTTCCATTTACGCCTAACTGGAAGAGTTTTTTTTTTTTTCATGCTATGGGTGACTGTTGTGCAGTCAACATCAGTGTTGTTGACTAAAAAGTGTCTGTATTTTTATGGAAATCCAACTGAAAAGTCTTTTGAGTCTTATAAACATGGACTGACTGGTGTTCAGCTTTGCTCATCTTCCTTATAAATTTGACTGCCTTCCCAGTCCATGCAGAAGAAAAGCATCGCCCTACTATGTGGGTCCCGTTATTTTATTATTTATTATTATTATTTTTTTAGGTGAGGGCTGGGGTGGTCATGATTATGTGCAGAAAAACACATATATTCCCCCCAAACCCCCCATCAGGCATTCTTTCAACAGCAGCAACCTATCCTGTTTTGATTTTTATTTGTAAAACATTGTGAAAATAATGTATAATTTTCCCTTCACTCAAAAGAATGTATCCCTTTGTGGTGGCCTGTCACATAAAATATTATTAAAATATATAAAGGTTCGAGTCTGAACTGGCAAATTTGAGAGAGAGCGTGCATTTCAATGATTTTGAAATGCAAAAGGTCAAGCAAACAAAGATAAACCACAAAGACAGATGGCTCTGCCTTTGACATCAGAGAATGTCATCAGAGAGCATAATCTATTGTGAGACTTTTCCACTAAAACTTGTTTGGCAAGAAAACTGAACAAAGCATGGAAACTCTGAGAGAACCATGTGCCTGTAAATAAAAACAGCACATATCCTGTAGCAGACGACTTTATGTTTTAACAGAATTTAATCTTTTCCTACTTTTGGTTCATCTTTTCAATAACAGTTTCGTAAAGAAATGAACTGCAGTTATAAACCCTTTGTGTTCAAGTGTGCTGAGTTGGTGGTAAAAGAAATTGCCTATGGTGAATATTTTTTCTGTGGAAACTTCTGATCTGAAGTGATTTCAATGTTGTTAGGTTTTACCCTTAACTTTCCACTTCCAGACGTGGAAGCCAATGTTTGTGTTTTTTCTTTTTAAATTTTACAACTTGGGTATTTTACAGAACGAGCCATAGAAACATTCACCTCAGGCTAAGGCAAACAATTTTTCTCTTTTTGCAACAACAACAACAACAATAAAAAACAACTCCTAAAATATTTCATAGTGCTATTAAAAAGAATGTATTCCATGCAATGCAATTACTTTTAGCTAAACAACACAAATCCCAACAAACCTGCATAGATCACACTCCCCCTTCTCCACCCGTTTATTTTCTTTTTCAGAAGCAAGCGATTAGTTCCACTGTCTCATATTTCTAATCCGTCTTTAAACATGTCTAAGGAAGCAAAACATCAGAAAAGCTTTCCCCTGTTTTATGCAGAAAGGTATACTTGTAATAGCAAACAGCTGCTAGGGAGATGTGTGCTGAGGACATTTAGAACTTTCAAAGGAAACCACACAGAGCGGCGAATGCTTTGGAAACAGTTGCCACTTCCATGGAAATGCAGACATAGGGAGGAGGGAACAGTGAGACTTTGTGCAATGCTTTCTGCGGCTCTTCAGGCCACACGCAGCCCAGATGCAAGCTGTGTATTTGCCCCAGTTTTCTGTGCTCTTTTGACTTGAATTCAAAATTTAATGTTGGTAAACCTTATCATGTACTTTGGGGGCATGAAAAAGAAAGTTAATTTTCCAGTTAGTTTCAAAGAAATGCTATTTGGAGAGGTTTGCCTCAGGGGTTTCTGCCAAAATGGCTTTTATGTGAGATAAAGAATGACAAAGTCAATCGTACAATTGATTCAGTGCTGGACTGCGAATACGAAGACATTAACAGCTGAATCTGTTTTATTCTCTTCAGTTTTAGTTCTCCCCTGCTGATTGCTTAGTTTTCCCAAAAGTTGTTGCGTCTTTTAAGTAAAAGACAAATTCACAGCTCAAAGCCACAATTTGGGACACATACATGCTTCAATACTCATTATACAAGAGAACTAGGCACTTTTATTATCATTATCATTATTGTTATTGTTTTCATTGTAATAAAAAAGGGTTCTGTAGAAAATAACTAATGATTTACAGTGAGATATTATAAATCAACCTCTCAGTCACAAGATGAAGAAGAGCTGAGTTTGTATTTTAATCATGTCTTTCATGTATTCATTTAGTCTTTTAGTTTAGTCCAAACTAAAAGAGTAAAATATAAAAATCAATGTAGGTTATTGTAAACACCTCAGAATATATATACAATAATGGATTTTCTCAAATTTTCTAAACTCCAGTCAAAATAAGATACTTTTCCACACACAGACCTACTTTTCTGAGGTCTCATAATATGAAGGATATGTGACCTTATCAGTTGTTATTTTCTTATTTTTTTTTTCATAATGCCTGTCAATACATGTCAAAGCCCTTGAAACTTTAAAAACTTCAAAATAATCTATTATTTGTCAGAAGTTTAAACATTGATTTTGATGGCTTCCAATTGGGACAACGTTTTTCAGTGGATAGTTTTATGAAAAACAACTGTACTGTAAATCAGATACAGATAAATGTCCTTATTGAACACCAGTGAAATCATTGCAAAGCTTCAGTGTGCACTTCGCTGGGTCGTCTTTGTACTTGTTGTGTTTGCAAAATGAGCTCACAGGTCATCAGAGGACAGCAGCTAAGTTGGGAAAATGTTTTACAATTTTACAGTTTTCAAAAAACGGAACTGATTGATTGGTTACAGAATCAAAACACACCCGGAAAAGTAAACCAAAGGACAGGCGAGAGAAAGGAGGGGAAGCAAGCGGGTCGTGTTTGCGAAGATGAAAATGGAATGTTTCCACTTTTGCTGAACAATTTACTATTTTTTCTTTTTGTGAAATGGTGCCAAATCTTTAAAGGTCCCAGTTGGCAAAAACAAACAAACAAACAAAAAAAACAACAACAAAAAAAAAAAAAAAAGGAAACCAGCGAGTGTTTGATTACCCAAACCAAAAGGGAAAAACCATTTGTTTAACTTTTATCAGTGTCACATTACAGCCTTGTATGTGACAAGGCTGACTCACATGGTTAATTTAACATTACTTGGAGGAGACAGAGAAAAACTGTTTGCCAAATTCCCCCTTCCTCTCTCTCTCTTTGCAAACAACTCATATTAATCTCAGTTTATTTGGAGTTGTTATAATTTCGTAGGCGTGTCTTAAAATTCAACTTCTTTTCGATTAATGTGGGATAAACTCCATACTTTTCTTTCAACGAAGAAATACAAAAGTGTGGACCCCTCTAAGAGATCATTGTGACTTTTGACCTGAACACTAAATTGAACAACTTCCATATTGCCAACTTTTTGCATTTTAACAATGCAAAAAGTTCAGCATCTGTGACACAGCAAGTCACAAATGCTGTGAAACATTTCGGCTGATTCTGGGAATTTGTCAGATCAAACTGTCATAGGTGCTGTCAAGGTCTGCACCAACATGACACAGCGCTATAGCTGCTGCAATTGTAACTTCTTATTAATGATACGCATAGGTTCTTGTTTAGAATTATGTAACTCAAAATTGTACATGTAAAATGCGGTCTTGATGATCATCAATCCTGAAGCCTATTTTATTTTAAACTCCATGGTAGAATTTGGGACATTAAATTCTATCTGCAAGTGACTACGTCTGGAAATACACTCAAATGTGTTTGACCAAATGAACAACAAGTCGTATGAAAACTGGAAGGGAACATTGTAGAGTTAGACCAAGCAAACTGCTCTAAATGACATCATTGTCTGCAGAGGCCAAATAAATATTTGTTGAAGACTTCAGCTGTATGTGTTGAGTCAGACATTTTTTTCTGATGAAAGAATAGCTGACATCCACCCTCTTGTGAGGTTACACTCTGTGATTCCAGCCAGTGTTACACCTGTTTCCAAGTAAGTACTGTTTACCAAGGCAGTACTTACCAAGGGAGCAGAGGGTTTGAAAGCACATTCATTCTAACAAGAATACACAGTTGTTATCTATTCAACATATAAGAGTTGGACTTTATATGTCTTTTACCTTAACAAAGCCCAAGCCAATTAACTTATTTGTGGTCATGGATGACCACAGGTAACAGTTTCACAAGAATTGGGAATGGCTTTTTTGTGTAATATCTATATTCATCCATTTGAACACGCATATACAAGTACAAAATTATTCAGATGAATCACTTTTGTTGAAGCAGATCCTTAGTAATGATTCAGAAAATCCCAGGTTCCTGTATTTATATATTTGAACTTGGATCATTCATTTATGTTTGGAACTGTGCAGAGTAAATACACAAAAAATTCAATTCGGAAAACCCACAAATTTCCACAGTGAAAATAGTCAGGTTTAGAGAAACAATCAAAAACTTATAATTAGTATGAAAGTCATTATGTAGAATCCTGACCAGAACTGCACATCCGAAGTGGAAAGTCTCTGACTACTCACAGTATCGCTGTAGTTAAAAAAAACACACACACACAAAAACATAGCCTCACTGTCTTGACGTCAAAAGAGGAACTGGTTGAAAAGGGAAGCCTGGGTTTTACGTAGTCTATTCTTCATAAATCCGATATGATGTTTAATTGTCTGCCTGTACGGTTGACGAACAGTTCACTTCAGTCGAGGTCAGAGTCTGCCAAGCTGACCTGGTCCCAACTGTCTAAAAACTGAAGACAACGTGTTGTGACTAAACCGGGGGTTAAAATTATTTTTCTTTCACTGACCTTTGACTGAGGGCTCTGAAGTTACAAAAGGTTTAACAAAACAGTCAGACCTCATAGTGTTACAGAGAAAACCTCAGTGGTTACTTCACTGGAAGTGGGCTCTTTCATACACCCATGAGGGCAGGGTGCAGTAATAATGTAAACTTGTGGTAAAATTACAGAAGCATGTTGCAGACATTTCAGAAAAATTTGGGGAAACTGTGTCATTGTTTGAAAGAAAATGGGTGAAATATGTCTTTGAAATCAGCCTTTTCTTGCACTTTCATACTGTCGAAACTGCAAACAAACCTCCAAGAAGTCAGCGCTTACAGCAAAACGGTTTCATAAACCTGTCGAAAACTGTCCAGAATTTTAACCCTTTTGTCTGTTAGGCAAATAAAAGGAATTAAACCATCAGAGCAAAACACCTGCGTGAAAATGAGTTTCTTTTGACTTGTTTACTGCTGGTCAAAAAGAATTTGTGGCTATACAAAGCAAGAACAAGCTGTGATCAGAAAGCTAAACCAGCACAGCAAGATTCCTCATAAAACTTTTAAATAACTAAAGGTACCTATTAGTGACTGTTGCTGAAGGTTGAGTCACAATGTACAGACTAGTGACTGTAAACTGGGATAGATCACTGTTCCCATCAACTCTTCACTCCCACCAACACACACATGCACACACATATAAGTATCTATTAGATTCCCATATTTAAATATATATATATATATATATATATCCAAATGGTTATCTCGGCTGGTCTTTCTCTCTTTAATCATTTTGTCTTTGGCTGGAATAAACCCCCAAAGAGCAACAATACAGAGACCTGAACTGATGTTGCAACATTCACTAATGAAAAAAAAGAAAGAAACTTTTCCAGACGACTGGTATGAACTTGCAAAATATTGTTTACCAAATATACACTGCTCAAAAAAATAAAGGGAACACTCAAATAACACATCCTAGATCTGAACGAATGAAATATTCTAATTGAATACTTTGTCCTGTACAAAGTTGAACGTGCTGACAACAAAATCATTGTTTGATTTCACAGAAGTTTGATGTACTTGGAGTTCTATTGTGTTGTTTGAGTGTCCCCTTTATTTTTTTGAGCAGTATACATAGTTTCACAATGTAAATTTCAGAGAATTGTGCATATTTAAACAATGACCTCGTCACCCTGACAACAGTCAGAAATGAATCAACTCCAGGAATTTGATCACTGGCAGATTGATCTCTGCTGCTGCTAATGATTATGCATTTGTGGTTATTTGGCTGCATTTTCTGAGCTTTTACACACTTACAAGGAAAGGGGTAGTTCTTCCAGTTTAAGTGATGAAAGAGAGCGGAAATATTCTGCAACTATCAAGGTTTGCTGGCTCATAGGATATAACCAGACATTGACAATTGTGATATGCTCAAACTGCTTTGCGCCACACATATTTTAAGGAAATGAAATGTGGAAATTTGGCCAGAGCTGGGGGTGTTCTAGCTTTTCTTGGGAATGAAAATGTTTCTGACTGTTTTTTATTCCCATTGGAGAGTTTTATCAGATTTAACTTACTGTAAATAATACACTGTTGATTAGCTTTGACGATAACCATATGTGCACCCATAAATCATTTCTTTACAGAAATAGAGCATAAATGGTTTCCTTCAATTAATTTGACCCCTCTTCACCTCTCTTTATTAAAACAATTGTCTTATTCGTTAAATCCATCATAACCACATTTTCTCAGCATTTTATGCAGTTGATGAAACATTTTTTCTAACTTCTACATTCATGAAAAACAATGTCTATTAATTCTTTTATAACTTGTAGGTTTTTTGGTTACTGGTTAAAGTCAGAATCTGCAGATTGGGACTCAGTAAAAAGATTAAACTGGTGTAGGCTGTGCAAAGCCTTATTAGTACATCTTTCGGTAAAGAGGCAGTATTAATCATTTGCCTGGCATGGTCATGTTGTAGCACAGTCCAGTAACTATGTTACCTTTAGTTGTTTTAAAAATGTAAGTCAAATTTGACTTAAAAGAAATTTGACTTTGTAACTTGACGCCTTGAAATTAGGCCTCCCTCTCTTTAAAAACTCCTGCTCTTTCTGAAACTCCACTTTCAGGAATTCATCACAACATGGCTCCTGTATTAACCCTTTACTGACATTTTGGTACCATTGATAAGTAGCTTGAATAATGAGCTCAGTAGATGCCCAGTTCCACCAGGTGCAGGCTAATTGCTGGTGACTAGTCTGAAGGAGCTGAGTGGGGGAGTCACGGTGGAGGTTTGCTCTGTGAGGCAGCAACTGCAGCTAAGAGGAAGACTTGTGTCTTGAAAGCTTTTTAGATTACGGTGATGTATTTCTTTTTATGAATACATAAGGGATAAGATGCTTTAATGTAGAAGTAAAAACAAAAATCAATTTATTTATTCTGTTTAGAGATTCAGAAGTACAACTTTCTCCAGGCGACCCTAACCGGGTCACCAGGATGAGGGTGTGTGAAGTTGAAAGATCCCACAATGATTCCAGGAACATCACTGATGTGTCCAGATGCATCAGTGCATATATTTACACAAAAGTTCCAGTCTGACATATTTCCTGTCATGTATCGTAGCTCATAAGAGGAAACGAAAATGTAACCAAAACAAAATTGGTAATTGCCGTTGGCTCAAAAAAAAAAAAAAAAAAAGAAAATCTGATCCGTAAATATTTCATGGTAATATGCTTCTTGGAACAGCCATCCCCTGCCAGAGCAAGTCTTCTGATGAATGAGATTGACTCTTACGTATGTGAATGGGAAAATATCTGCCACAGATGTCAAGATGGGAGGAGACGAGGCAAGGAGGGGGAGACAAAGGGGTTTGCTCTCTAAGTAACAATTCAAGGAATTGATTGTGGTCTCTGAGAAGTATGACTCACTCAACTGCACATCAGGAAACCCTTCAGATGTTGTTCATAACCTTTGTGACTTGAGCAAATGTGACCACAGCTTATGCAAAACAGTCACAGTCTTGCTAACCTCGCTTTTCCTCTTAAAGCTTACAGTGAGGGGGCATGGCTCCCCCACCCACCCTTTTTTTTTTTTTTAGCCCTCACGCCTCCTGCTCTGTATCTCCCCACTGAGGTTTAATTTACTATAAAAGCTCACGCTAGGTTGTTGTGATTCGAAGTGGGAACAAAGAAACAAACCTGCAAACGTGAAATGAGTCACAGTACGGTTAGAAAGGCTCACTTCCCCTAACAGAGATACAAGCACTGGCGTTGTAATCAGTCTGAATCATTGGCTGTAGATTAGTAAAATGTGATGTATTGCTGAATGTTGTATTTCCCAACCTAAGAAAGCATTTGGGAAAATGTCATGAATCATAACAGACGAGCCAGCATCCTGATCATTCCTCAGGAATTTATTTACAGGCCCAGTAATTTTTTTCGTGTTGCACATAATCTTAAAACATGAGGTTCTTTCAAAAAGGGGATGTTACTGCAATGAGCATGTCTCAATCTCTCTTTCATGATGCGTGAGAACAGATACTCAACTCCCCACCCCTCCTCTCTTGTCGCTTTTTTTTTTTTTTTTTTTTTTTTTTACAGCACAGCAGCGATACCACTGAGACCCCTGTGTTTCAGCTGCGGTTGTGATATCAACTCATCTGCCTCCTTGCCAGAGAATGAATTTCCTTTAAGCTCGTTTTTTTTTTTTCTTTCAACTTCAAAGTACTCAGATGAAGAAAAATGCAGAACCTAGTCAGACTGAATTATTCCATTGCTTCTGTTAAAGGTGGGCAATCTGTGAGCTCAGTTTCCTGTAAGATTGTGAAGATTTCACTGAGGTGCTGCAGAGATGTAAATAGTCCCTCTTCAGAAGAATTGACTAATTTTGGATTTTTTTTTTAATCAAAAGTAGATTGTTTCCATAGCTTGCGAGATCATTACATATAAACTGACACATGGTGACATGAAGTGAGAAAAATTCACTTTTGTCTACAACCTTTTTTGGCATTTATTGAGACTTACTTCAGCTAAGCAGTTGATGATTTTGTTACACATGGAAACCATGGAGTAATTCATACAAGAAACCACCCACTGTAGTTCTAATGATGTCATATTAATATTTGCATAATTCTTTGTATATGCTGCCTTGCACATCTATTCATACCTTTTGCATTTTGAACTTTTCACTTTCCAACAAGAAACACTAACATATTTTGTCATGTTTTTTTTTTGTGACGGACCAAAGCAGAGTTGGGGATTGTTATTAAGTGGAAGGAAAATTATGTTTTCAGAAACATTTATCTATATATGAATTCAGACCCTCTGAGTTAATATATTTTTAGAAACAACTTCTGATGTGGCAAGTTTACCAAGTTTACATAATAAAACTTTTTCCAAAATCTCAAGGTCAGTTAGACTTGATAGAGTCTAAGTATATCAATTTTCAAGTCTTGATACATATTCTCGTATGGATTTAGTTCTGGCCTTTGACTGGGTCATTATAAACTGCAAATATGCTTTGACATTAATAATTCCGGTTTAGTTTTTCTTGTAGGTTTGTTTGTCTTTGCATTCCTCAAACTGGTTTTCTTTTGGAACTTCCCCATATTTAGCGCTAGCAAATCCTCCCATCAACATTTACCGACTTCCCTGTTCCTGGCAGACGTGCCCCACAGCATAATTCTGCCACCACAATTTTCCACAAGGAAGCTGGCGATGAATAGTGCTAGTTTTCCCTCACATGTCTGATCTCCACAACTTTGATGCTCACTTGTTTTTTTTTTGTTTGTCTGTTTTTTTCATTCTGCCCCTGTGACACCCATCTTGATAAATAATTGTATTTTTTGTCCAATGTAAAGAAATACAGTTATTTTGTTTCAATAAATAAATCCTACTTGTAGGAAGTGACTGGTTTGATCAGGAATCATGTGTCAACAGGCCAAACGGTGATTAGAAAGCAATTCAACCTTTTCAAATGCTGATATTTGATGCACAAATCTTTATGATCTTTTATCTACAACCTTAATCCAATTCACAACTTCAAAGAAATGCAAATTGAAGCACAATGGATTATTGCATCAGTTTCAAAAGGCTGAAACAAAAGTAGGATGCATTAAATGGCAATACATGGGTGAGGAGACAAGAGGTGACCTTGCAATGTCTATTGGTCTTCATCATCTTTGTAATTCACTGTTGCTTTTAAAGAGACAGAATCCCATTTCAAGGCATGAAATTAAGAAGTCAAGTTTCTTCTAAGTCATATTTGATGTGTAGCGCTTTTATAAAAAATGACTGATAATAAGTGTTCTGAAGACTTAGAAATGCCAACATGACCATTATAAAGTATATAATAGATACTTGAATCTGAAATTTGAATTAAAGTAAGCAAAATTATAAAAAGTTAACTGGGTATTAGTTCTTCTGCAAACTTTGGTATTTGGAAAAAACAACTTAAGAAAAAACAACCGACACATTTGGTGATGTTTTTTGTTATCTTTGTCTGGTTTGTGTCTTCCTGTGTGAATCTGTGGTGGGGGTGGGGGTGGCAAAAAAGAAGAAAAAAAACACAGAGAAGAAGACAGAAAGGAAACAGCAGATGAGAGATATACAGAGATAAACCGGCAGACGCATGGCAAACTGTGGGAAGTGAGAATGAAACGCTTGTGGCTTTGGACATCAAAGACAGAAACTTTATATCTTTGATGTAAATCTGACTCAGGTGAGTTCTGTCAAAGAGGGCCTTCTTGCAGCTTCCTGGAAGAGCCTGGCCACAAAATTTTGTTACTTTTACATTTCAGATAACCAGAAAAAGAAAGATTCCCATAAGCTAAAGGTATGACACATTACAAAACCACTTACCTGTCAAGAAAAGATAAGGGAAGAAAACACTATTTCTTTACTCTGGGAGAAGAGCTATCAAAAGTTGTGACCTTGTGTGACCTTCCTGGAATACAAAATGATAACCACATTTGGCACTGAGCAAGATTAGGGCCATTCAAATGTCCATTTATTTCAGTAGTCAGATATGACACAGGGAAATGCCTCATTACTGTCCACTAACCATGACAATAAGGCCCTTGTATGCAACACTTCCTGTAGTTAGTTCTTATATTTGAAAGTTTCCCTCTGTTGGCACATACTGAATCTATTTATTTTATACTTCTGCTCATAAATAAACAAAAATGCCATATTTGGTGGATTCTTTTTTTTTTTTTTTACCTATCATCCAAAGAGTTGGAAATATTATATCTCTTTCACGTTATTCCATTTGTTTTCATTTGCATTTACCACAGAGCTTCTCTGGAAATTGAGCGAGTCTTCAAACAGGAGTGACAGGGATTACCCTTAAAATTGCTGGCACTGTCAACTCTTTTCCAATTAATCTATTCCACAGTACCATTGCTAAAATACTTGCCCCTCCATGCTATAAAGCTCACAAAGCATCCAGTTTTGTTTTCACATAAGTGATTTTTATAAAGTGTCTTGCAAAAGTATTCCTGTCCAAGAAACGTTTCCACATCATCACTCTAACATCCTCTAATTTCAATGTATTTTCAGAGGAATTTATGTGATACTGCTTTCCCTACACAAAGAAGTAAATAAAAGTCTATATTTTAGGACTCACTGTTTTTCAGAAATAATCATTCCAAACTTTTATACTGTTGACCTGAGTCAACTTCCTTTGTTTAACCAACTTTTGCATAAATTATAACTGCAAATACTTTCCTGTATTTACTTCCACCCACCTTCCAGTGAAGTTGGACTACCTTCCTTGTGGTTGCTGAAATAATATTCCCACAAGATGATTCTCCCACCACCATTATCCTTTAAGCTGAAGTAGGAGTTGTACTAGTTGGGGAATAACAAAAAAATATATGAAGGATGAGTTTTTCAGGGTGATGTGAATGTGTAATGTTAGTTTTCCTCCACACGGTGTGCTTTGCATGTGAGATAAATATTTTATTTTAGTCTTATCTCATCAGAGAACTTTCCACATGTGTTTCCATGTGTCCCCTACACAGTTTATATGAACTTCAAACAGGACTTGCTCTTATCAATGTTCCATAAAGGCAGATTTATGGCGTAGATGACTGACAGGTTTCTTGTCAACGTTTCCCCAATCTGATGTAGGAATTTTAGTAAACAAGGGGTTTAGAAATAGATTGGTCTGAACATTAGGCTAATTACAACATAAAACTTGGGCCTCAAAGAAGAACCTCTTTAAGCAAATGCAGTCTTCATAATGGTTTACCAATTTATTACTAACAACCCTACTCCTTGTGAAGGTTTTACACACACCAGCCAGGTAGATGTTGAATGGATTCCAAAATATATTCTTAATTTATTACAAAAGTCAAAAAATAGTTTAAAAATTATGAATTGGGCACAAAACTGAGGTCAACATAACGAACTACAACCCAGGTAGTAAAGCAAAGAACTCAAGCACAAAACTGACCTAACAAACAAGACATGAGGGGATCTTAAATAGTGACTGATCAGATCACCCCTAACACACCAGGGGGTAATTAAACACACAAGAACTTAAACCGATATTGGTCAACACATTGCTAAATCTTTAAATTAAATAAATATTAGAACTGATCCATTCAGGTCTCTGTGTGACAGTAGAGACAGCTGTCACACTCCTCAAACTAGGTATTGAAATTCAGCTGCAGAAAAAGCCTAACAAGTGACGGAAATTGTGCTTACATGCAAATATTGCTCACTTGCTCAAGCTTCTAGATCAAAATGATACTGAGCAACTTCTGGGGAACTTGAACAATAACACCGATCAGAGTTATTTTAATGAACTCTTTCATTATCATGAGGAAGCTGTCCTCTTCTAAGACGTCATCCCTGTCACTAATTCCTTTGGCATATTTGTTTAAGCTTACAATGCATTAACACCACTACTAAATGATAAGGCAGGATATTAGAATAGATGTAAATTGTTTTATAAATGAAATATGGTCGCAGTCACAGGCTGACAGTCTTCAGATTAAGTGAAATGAAGTTGTTGAAAGTTAAATATGAGTGTGCTTTCTGAGTCACAAAAGATTCAACTGCTGAAGTGGATCATCCTTGATCGGGAAACACAAGCCTACACCTGTCAAAAATGATCAAACAATTACCAGGATACCAGCAAGGAGGAAACGTTTTTGGAAAACCCCGACGTTATAAAGGTAACAAGAAAGTGTTGGAGGAAAGGAAGAGAAAGCTGAAAGAAGAAAAGATGAACAAGTCAAATCCCAAGCAGTCCTTTGTCAGTGGGAATTTCTTCACAAGAAAATAATTACCGTACTCTGCCATTACTGCAGCAGGATGCCATGTCAAAACCAGTTGATATGGTGTGCTGCTTATCAGGTGGACAAAAGGTTCATAAACAGAGTACATACGCGGTAGGATCCCAGCTTCTGCACTCGGCCAAAGCAGATAGCCAACAAGCATTTGACTCAGGCACCTCCTGTTTAGTGAACAACAGCTAAACAAACTCATCTCAGCACCTGGAGGCACAGAAATAACTGAGAAAGGCAGAGTTAAACGTAAAGTTTAAACAAAAACAGCTCAGATTTGTTTTCCTTCGGAGAACAATAATTTTCCTTGTATAAAGTCCTTCACATTTAATTTTCTACATCCAAAGGTGAATTATTGCAATAGAGCTGGGCGCCATTTGGTCATCCCTAAAAGATTTCTACATGGATTTTATTTGTATATTCAACAATAAATCTCAGGAAAGCACTGTAAGAATCAAGGGGGTTTCAAACTCATTTGTCGTTTGGGACATCCCATGGAAGCCTAATGCAAATTTGGACATGTGGACATCTAATCTTCCATTTTCTGTAGCTGCTTAATCCTGCATGGATTAAGTACTGCATGGGTTAAGCAGTACTGGATTTTCATCAGTCATTGGGAGAGAAAAAAAGGAGTAGAAGAATGACGTGAAGAATGAATGGTCCACAATACTTCTGTTGTAGACTCTAAAGTAACCCAAGCTCCTCTGGTATGAGGTAATGCTGTGCCTTGCCTGTGTGTGGATAGACTGCAGAACTGGATCAGATGACAGAACGGAGATGAAGGAGAAGCACTTTTATTTTTTGTCAGCTCACACACGCAATCACGTGCACACAACACACACTTCCTCCCTTCATCCCTCTCTTTTTGTGTTTGATGTTGCATGTTTTATTTTACCCACTCAGACCTTAAAATACACAATAAAGTCTCATAAAACCATTTCCTGGATTTTACATCAAACACCTTTTTGTGTTTGCGTGGAATTGAAATGTCACAGAGAAATAAAAACTAAACACAGATTGTTTCAACATGTATCTGAAGTGCTTTGCAAAATCATTCAAATCTTACTTTTTTTGTACACTTTGTGACTTTGCAATTACAAACACCAATGTGACTTTTAGGGGTTGTATGTGGGTGACCTTCAAAGTAGTTGAAGAAAATGTTTTAGGTGATTTTCAATTTCTTTTGCCCATAAAAATTCTGTCTAGATGGGCTACCAGATGTAGTCCATCTTTTTTATATCTGTCTTGAGGATTTTATTTATATACCTCAAAATAAAATTCAGTGTAATGTAACTGTGCTGAGAAGTCAGAACTCTATAGTTAATAGTGTCCACTTGCGTCTCATAAATACAGTTGTTCTGTTCTGTAAAGGGTCAAGAGGTTTATTATTGCATAAAACTGAACACAGCAGTAGATAAAAACACACCAGACAACAGTAAACTAGAATAAATGCTACAGAAAACAAATGCATGAAAAGTTTATTTTTATTTTAAATTACACACAGTCAGAATATGAATTGGGCTCATTTTAAATCTTTATAGCAGTACTTAATATACTGTTGCAAAATGTCACAATGTCACAATATGAAGTAAGACAAACATAAGAAGGTGAACTGGATATCATTATGACAACATTGCTTAAAGTGGAAAATGTGACATATTCCCTGAATATGCAGAAGGGAAGAAAAACTGAAATGAGAGTTCAAGTGAGAGAACATGCGTTATGTCACAAACTATTTTCTATTTCACCGTCCACTATTTCAATGCAGTTTTACAGTCAAAGGCTGATGTCAGAATTTTGGCTTACATTTTGTCATTTGACAGAAATTAAAAATAACTAACAGATGACCATTTGTTCTTAGGAAACATTTGGGGAAACTTTCTTCGAATGTTGATTTTGAAACACATTCCATAATTTTCATGAAATTTCAAAGTAGATTGGGATCTTATTGATGAATGAGGGAAAAATAGGGTGGAAGATCAATAGGAAAACTGGTGCGGCATCTCTGGTGAAGCAGGCACCGTGCCGGTCTGTTGTGGGAAAGAGAGGGTTCCCACAACAGACCGGGAAACCTCTGTAACGCTCAATTTTCTGTCTCATCTATGTTCCTACCCTCATCTATGGTCATGACTTTTTGGTCAGTATCGACAGAACATCACTAATACAAGCGGCCCAAATTTTTTTTTTTTTTTTTGTAGGCACTCCCTAAGAGATGGGGTGAAAATCTCCGTCATCTGGGATGACAGAGCCGCTGTTTCTCCATACCAAGAGGAGACAGTTGAGATGGCTTAAGCATCTGGTTGCCTCTTGGACACCTGCCTGGTGGTGTGTTCTGGGAATGTCCCATCAGAAGGAGATCCAGAGGAAAATCCGGAGCAATCTGGAAGAACTATGTTTCTTGGCTGGCCTGGGAACGCCCTGGGATTCTCCAGCAGGATCTGGTCTGCTGTGGCTGGGGGAGAGGAAAGTCTGGCTTTCTGTACTTAGGCTTCTACCCCCACAACCTGACCACGGATAACTGGAAGAAAATGGATGGATAGATGGAAATTCCCTTTCGAACAAATAAAAAGTGTTTTTAAATTTATTCTCAGTTTTGAGACATTCACCTTTAAACTTGTTTAAATTAGCTCAATGTTTGTCTTGTCTGATCACATTTTGCAGTTGGCTGTTCCATGATGCCAGCTGCAGCTTTCAAACAAGCTAAGTTTCCACCAGTGAAAAACTTGCCACTTTCTGGAAGTTGACACTTTTGTTCCAACAATTTTCAATTCATTGCAATTTTACGTCCCATTGGGTTTGCTGTTATTCCTGAACTTCTTAAACAGTTTCCTACCATCAGGTGGTTGGGACTTGGACACAGTGTTCTAACGGTGTGATAACGATCCAAAACATGCAGTAAATTAATTTTGGTCTGGTTGAAGCAGGCTAAAGTTCAACATCTGGAAGGGCCTTCCCAAAGCCCTGACTCATTTTAAAAATGTACTATTCGTCTGTGCCAGGAAATCTTTGCCCAATTGTAAACATGTTGATGTTTACAAAAACATTTGTGGTTGTATGTATTTATTTGACCTTGTTTGTATAATTTTGTCTGTGTGGGAATAAAGAGATAATCCAAAGCAAAATCAAACTTCTCAACACAATTTTCACTTTGGGATTAGAATCCTTTCATTGAATAAGACAAATTTTAAACATTTCTAATAGAAATATGACAGTAATATCAGTGGTGAGTGAAGGCAAAGCTCTAGTGTATATTTATTTTAAATCAAACAACATTATTGAAATTTTATTAAGGGAGAATTTCATTTTCCTGACAAAAAACCTTGAAGGAGGGTCATCTGTCACATATCTAAAGCAGAAAATGAACATGCAATTCAATGAACAAGAGGAGATGTGAATGCCCAAGAACAGAAATAATTAAAGTTTAACAAAGAGGAAACAGTCTGAGCCACAATGAAATAGTGTGACAGGCCCTGAAAAGAGCTTTTAATTAGAAAAAAAAAAGAAAATCTGCATTGTCTATGTTTAAACCACAGTGTAGCAAATAGTAAAACACCTAAAGACTTAAGAAAGTCAAAAGTCCATTTCTTTAAATGCAGATGGCAATCTTCAAATTTGAGAATATTTTTTTTCAAAGTGCCATCGTTGCTACTGTTGTGACATCAATCTGGAGACTTAGAAGTTATTTTTGACCTGCGGCGTTTTAGTTATTGATGCGCTATTTTAGAATGGCTTATAGCTTCTATTTTATTTTTTTTAATGTATACATATTTCTTCAGGCTGTGTTTCATAGTGTTATATTTTTCTTGGTCTGCTAGTTTGAAAAAGGTGAAATACTGAACAAATTATAGTATTTGCTCCCTCACAATTCTTCAATTACTTTGTAGTGATGCAGTTTGAAAATGACAAGCATAAAATAAGTTACAAAGAAAAACATACATACAGATAAGCTGATTTGTTGATAGAAGCTAATTTTACCTTAAGGGTTATGAGGAAAATATAAGCTTTAGCATTTCTGCAGTAACATTTTAAAGCCCCAGTGTCATTAGTTCATAGCTTTTAGAATGTCAGTTACTGATATAAAACTAATCAATAATTGTGATATGGCAATTGTAACAACATGTTTTGTCATGCACAAATACTCTGAAAAAGTTTTCATTGATAAATCCCTAACGTCTTATGTTGTTTAAGAATTTCCGATTCTGACTGTATGCTAGAAATGTTAGAAATGATCAAATCAGTTGTTTACATTTTTATTAAAAAAAAAAAAAAAAATAGAAGAAACACATATTTAAAAAAGAAAAACAAATGTTTTTGTACTTAAATGATATGGTTAATATTACTTCTATCAAAACTTCTTCATACAATAGGTCTTATACCCTAAGGCCTAGAAAATATGTCAGTCATTACTCAAAAATAAATGCAGCTCTATTCCATCTGATATGGGTCAAAAATAGAAACGGCTGCGCGTTCATACAAATATTTCTTTTGAATGTTATTCAACTGGTAGCGCCTTCTCAACGGCATATCTCTTCAAATTGAGACAAACTTGCCCATTACAGATCTTCCTGTGCTTTTCATAACCTGTTGGTAGTTTCATCTGAATCATCCATGTTCGTTGTGGTGAAATTTAACCTGGAATTTCTTCTGTAACACAACAAGAATGATTGGCTTAACTGTTTCCTCTTTCTCAGTAAAAAGCTTCTCTGGTGTTTCACAGCAATGTGCGTATTCCCACTCGACAAGACCAACAGATGGTGAAGTTGCTAATCATAAACTTTATCTAATACGGCCTCTGTGGTAATGTGTGCTTAGTGTAATTAGTGAGAAAAATGAAATATGAGTCAGAAAAGGGTGGATCTGCAATGTGTGAAAATCCTGTGGTCATTTAAAACTTTTTGATGGTGATCTCAAAATTTTTTCCTGTAAATTTGAAGTGTGGCTGGACTGATTTTGTCCCAATTAGAGCTTTTTCTCCCAGTAACCTCTTGTGTAACTGACAAAGAAAATGTTAATGGAGGTGAGACTGTGTCAAAGTGCAGGAGTGGGCTGGATTGTAAAAGAAAAAGAATAAGAAAAGCTGAGAGGAAATGTTGGCTTCATGAATGGAAAAAGGCAATGAAAAAAAGGATAAATATGTATTTTCAAGGCACCTGGCTTTGACATGAAGGCATGACGTTCAGTGGGATTAAATTTGTGGCTACCTCATCAAACCCACTCCAAGCTGCAGGATGTTTTCATTGAAATATTACAAATAGAGTGAGATTGAAGAAAGAAAGCGACTGTAACAGAAGAGTTGGCAGAGCTCCATCACTGACCTAATGTTGGTTCTTCCCATCTTGGCTTGGCTTTGGCGTCATCTCTGTAGCAGAAGCAGTATGGTTAGATTTATAATCTCGTTGAACCATGCAGAGATGACCTTACTCACTTCGCTTGACAACACAAGTAAACCAGATTAGAATGCTAAATGAAGCATGGAAGAAGTGCCAGTGAATACTTTCTGCACATGGCCTTTGAGCCAAAGTAATAGTAATAGATCTGATTTGGTACTCAACAAAGATAGTAATGAATAGTTAATGTCAGACTAGATAGGAATAATGCAGCTGCCTTTGTTTGCTTACTCTGGCTGACTCACAGCAGCTTGACAAAGGAGAAATCTAACAAAGGCACCACTGGGTTTCTTTTTACTCTGCCATGAAATGATGAGATTCAAATCTAATTAAAATTTCTAAACATTTTGGTGTCTCACCAATTTTGAGACATCAGTTTGGGACCAGAGTCAAAACTTAACTGGTTCATTATTTATTCTGTTTTTTTAAGAAATAAATAAATCACAAAATAGCTTATGGTTTGGAATTTACAGTGCACAAAGCCACTTATCAGAATACCTTTTTGCTGTTTTGAAAGGTGTGGTTAGGCAGTTAATACATCCCAAAAATCCCTTGTAAGATTTGCATTGTGAATTGTGACTCATTAAGTGTATGGAAAGGCTCTACCTGGCCCACATCCATTACAACAAGTAAGCCTTGATATTCTGATCCTCCTCTGCGCAAAGACTGAGGACAGTTTGGAGAACATTTTCCTTATACCAACGTTTTGGTGCAAGCTGCAATGTGTGAAAGCCTAAAAGTGTGCAAAAGTACAATGATTTCAGATCTAATACATAAATGGCGATTTTTTTCTTGACTTCCTCCCAAATGAAAGGGGAAAATGCAACAAACACTTACCGCTATTTGCACAAGGATTTCTGGTCTAACAGCAAGTAGTGTTTACATAACTTTAAAAGAAAGAGACTTTCTCCCCAGCTGTGGCATGTGACCTGACTGTAAGGGAACATAATAGCAGGAAACTGTTCCAAAACACATGCCCTGCTGGGCCTTACTGGAAGGGCCGTGCTGTTTAAGTATCCTCACATGACATGACAGACGCCATTTCATACCAGTCAGACTAGAGCAATAATACATTCCTTTCCAACATTGTGCAGCATGTATGATTGCATCCAAATATTTTGATGATTGCTTGTTTCTGTTTTTTTTTCTTTTTTTAAATCTCCAACTCTTTAATGAAATCTAATTGTTTTAAACAGTTGAGTTTAAAAATGCAAAACTGTTTAGTTAATGTTTTCGATATTTACAATAAAGGGTCACCTTTTGCAAAGGGTGTATTTTTTTTTTTTTTTTAACATCTGCAGCCAGAAATAAAATGGACCTAGATTGTAAATTGTGAAATGCTGACACCTAGTGGTCATTAAGATTGACCAATTAAGAAATTCTGAGGTGGGATGGGAAAGGTCTGCTTCGAGACACTCTGACCTGGTGTACGATTAATGCTCTCCTAGTTACAAGAATCATCTAATCTGTGGTAAAGAAAAAGTTGTCCCTTATTTATAACAAGGGAGTCACACAGGAAACATTCAAGATAATTGTTTTAATATTTCAAATGAGACTACTACATTCACTCGGCGAGTCTAAAAGCAAAAGCTTTTTTAAAATCATATTAAGTTTTTTGGAGTCTTTTATGTTTTATTATGTTATTATTTTATATGGGATTCATTGTGGATTAAATATAATGCATGGTGTCACAATAAAAACATTCAGTAAGATTAGTCCAATTGTGATAGGAAGCTTAGCAAAGACTAACAATGAAATCAGTCTAAAGCTTCCATAAAGAACTGGGGAAATGAATGTGTTCAAGCTGTCACATCATCAGAAATGTGTCGTTCAAGTTGGCATGTCGCTTGAACTCTGTAATAATTTAGCCCGTCTCAGCGCATTGTTGCTGTGGTGGTAACACCTGTGAGTTTATTGTTCCAATTCACACTTTCCAGCAGTTCTCACTTTTCTACAAACACCTTGTTTTTCAAAGGGTTTTTGTCTGTTTAAAAAAAAACAGAAAAGACAGAAAAAATTCTGTTGTTTGAGCACTGCATGCTCAAACATTGCGTGCTCAAACAGTAAAGAAGCTAATGGTATGCTAGGAAATGTATTAACCAAAATATCTTATTCATCCCTCTGGAGCAAGTGTGGGGAAAACAAGTGAGCAACTGCCAGACAGAATGTCTTTGGGTGCGAGAGAAACTGCAAAATCAATGACTGTGTAGCTTGTTTTGAATGGACATGTTCTCACTCAATTGCCTGCCACAAGCATTTACTCTCGCAGGTCACTTCATTAGGTACATATTTCAATTGCTTGTTAATACAAGCAGCCAATCACTTAGCAGCTCTGTGCATGTAAACATTGAGACTTGGTGAAGACAACATGCTGAAATTCAGACACAGCATCAGAATACGGCAGGGAGATTTGTGTGACTTTGAACTAGACACGGTTGTTGCTGGAAGATAGGCTGCTCTGAGAATTTTACAAACTGCTGACCTTACACAACCATCTCAGTCTCACAGATAATGGCCCGACAGAGAGAAACTATCTCGTGAGCTGCGGTTGCATGGAGGAAAATAAATTGCTGATGTCAGAGGAGAGGGGGCAGACTGGTGTGAGACAAAAGAAAGGATAGTTACTTAAATAACCACTTGTTTCAACCAATATATGCAGAATTTTATTTCTATAAAACTTCTGACGGTTTTATTTTATTTCACTGTCGAGTTCAAAGAGGGATTCTTCTACATTTGGAAAGAATAAATATAGAAGATGAAGAGAGTGGATTTACAAACATATATGTTAATCTGAAACATATCCACAGTTAATCACTTGCAGTGTTTCAATCTCTTGTTGCAATGCGATGCACAAATATTCTCTTATCTACAAAAATATAAAATAATCACAGTCATGTTCAAAACGTATTTTCTTCAGCTGATAAAAGAAATGTAATTAACAAAAATCTTTTTTTTCTGTTGGCTTTGTTTGAACAAGGATGTAATATCTGTGGGGAGAAAATGTTTACTGAACAAAGACATCTGAAAGGAGAATAACAATAAACTAAAAATTGATTTTCTTAACTTCACAATAATATTTATTTATCTGAGAACAAAAGTGGAAAAAAAAACCTGAAAAAAATACTTACCTTTCAAAGAATAAGTTTCTAACATTTTAACCAACATATTGCTAATTGACATCTGAATTGACTTTTAGTGGTTATTGCTTTTATCAAAGAAAATGTTTACACTTGAAAGAAATGTGCATATTATAAAATTCACAACTCTCTTCACTCATACATTTAAAGCTGTACAAAAGCCTTAGATCATGTTTTTGTTACAGAAACTTGGTCATCCAATGATAGCATTTTTTTTTTACCACTATTCTCCAGTAATATGTTGACAAGTTTTTGTCTTGTCGCCTTCCTCACAACTCTCCTCACTTCCTTTTTGTCATAAGCCACTTGTTTTCAAAGTTTGCTCTGACTATAGTATGGACAATTTTCTTTTACAGTGTCCTGAAACATGCAGTGGGAAGAACTTGTTCAGAAGACCACAAGGGAAAGATGCACACCATGACGTTTTACATTTTGCCAGTTACAGCTTTACTCCATGGCATTCCTCCAGAAAGTGCCCTCTGTTAGCAATTCCGGACGGGGGCACATTCAATGTCACATTAATTGTCTGTGGTCTGAGCAGCATAATAATAGTCTTTGAGAAAAACAGTAAACTTTAAATATACTTAAGATGTTTACGTAGCTGTGATGAACAGCGGCATTAATTGCTTTGACAGCATTTTATTCTTGGAGCTGCTGGGAATAATTCCACCCACCGCAGGCTATCCAGAATGAAATGATCTTGCCTCGATATCTTTATGTACATTAAGGCAGAAAATTGCAAGAAAAAAAAAAAGATTCAGGTGATGTTTAATTCGATTAGATATTATACATGTCATGGTTTATTAGGTTAGCCTGTGCCTGGAACGAATAACTGCAACCACACCTGCTGCAGCTGCACTGCATGATATTTCAAGCAATCACTGAAAAAAGGCTCTTTTTCTCACACATAATTTACCTCATGCCCTCTACATAATTTGTTGCCTTCGTTTACCCTTATTAACCTCATGCAGATTGTGTTCACCAGCTGTTCAATCATATAATGGAAGGACTGCACTGATGAGATAAGAATATGTTTTACTTCCATAGAAACAATACATCTTTGTAGGCCTTAAGCAAAAACAAATAAATAAATAAGTCAGCGAGGCAAGATTTATTACAGCAAGTAAAGGATGGGAGAGCTGTGAAGAAAAGAAAAAAAAAACTATTTCTCTGCGCGTCCGTGTCCTTTTTTCTTATCTTCTTCTTAAGGCCAGAATGTGCAGGATTTCTTTCCTCCTTTGTGATGAACAGACGTTGCATGTCTTATCGATTAGAGAGTTGGACAAATTATGTGAGAAATACGGGTGCTGTTATTTACACGGTTTTATAAGAATTGTCTGAATACTAGGAATAACAGCCTGAGTATGAAGATGTAGTCTTCTATATATTCACACTTCCATGGATTCGCATATGTTGACAGATATGCTGACAATCTTGTCCAGCAAATTAGAAAATGCGTATGATGATGGTTGCTAATTTGAATAAAAGTACCTTTTAAAATAACAGTAAAACAAGTTTTAAATATATTTTTGATGTCATATTCCAATCTTTAATGTCATACTTCCATAAGCTGTAAGAACAAAATCAGAAATAACAAAAGTAAAAGCTTAAAGACATCATTCTGAGTGAAATGAATCTATGTACTGTTTCAATTTACTGATTGGGAGTGTCTGTATTACATGCTGACAAAACAACTCATGTATTCAGGTTTGCTCTTTTTAGATTTATTATTATATATTGATATAACATACAGCATGACATACATGATTTGAACTCAAATAGAGCGAGGATCATCAAATCCTGACGTTGAGAGCCAATGTCCTGCAACCTTTATATGTGTCCCTGGTCCAACACACCTGAATCAAATGACTGAATTACTTCTTCAGTATGCAGTCTAGTTCTCCAGAGTCCTTTCTCTGTGTTGAACCACAGAGACATCTAACAGTTAGAGGCCCTCAAAAGGACTGGATTGGACAACCCTTAGTCTGCAAAAACAATAGTTTTCCATAGAGGTACAAAAACAGCAATCAATATTGAAAACATTTACAGCATAGTCATAATACGCTTATTACTAGTTTTAATGTATATCCACTGATGGTACAGACCATGCTACCTTTTTGTCATTCTGTTGTTTACATACTAGCACAAGTGCAAAATTCTGATGTGAGCTGGGTAATTAGTCAGGCTATCAGCTTAGGTAGCTATCCTGGACTTGAGCACTAAACAGATATTGTGTCTTCTCAGGTAAAGTTTTAAGATAAAAATGTCCACAATTAAAGTGAAGAGTGGTATTTTTTAGGTTTCCGTGCTATAATTTCTAGCTATCACTGAACTTCTCTTCCTTGAAAGCCTTGGAATACTTGCAAATATTTCACTGTACTGATCTTCTTTCAGCCAGCTGACCAGCAGTGCGCAGCAACGAGTGGGGAGCTGGCATTACTTAGCTACACAATGCTCCATACAGGCAAAAGGACTTTGAGTCACCTCCAGCATTGTCTCAAGCATCTCATTTATATCAGAGAAAATGTGACTTACAACTTAAGGGTTGATATATCACTCAATTAAAATTCAGTGTCACATTTTCATTTCAGACCTAATGAAAATTAATATATTACTACTCCTTATTCACAGAGTTAGAAGATACAAGATTATTTCTGGCAGTACAAAAGAACAGGAGTGACAAAAGAACAGACTGCTAGAGAAAACAATCATTCACAACATTATAAGTTCGTTAATATCACAACAAAGAAGAACATTTTTTTCCCAACCCAATGACAAATAGCTCCACTGAGCGACAGCACAAAACATTCACAAAACTCAAACATGATGCAATGTAAAGCTTGTTCACATTGTGAACAGGCAACTCATTTTTGGCTGCTTGTGTACGATAATGTCAATGTTCAAAGTCTTTTACCTCAGCCGTCCATTTACTGTACAAAAGAAAATTAAGACGCCAAAAAAACAGAACGTAAAAGGCAAGAACAAAGAAATGTTTTATACGAAAAGATTTAAAGGAATACATGAATCAAAGTCTAACAAAATCTCAGTTGGAAATGAAAAAGTATTACTTTAGAAGACAAATGTTTATTTCGTGTTCTTTCAGCTTGATGAACGTCCTTGGACAGAAATCACTCTGTTCTATTCATTTATTTCAGAGCAATGTATTGAAAGATATTGAGGTTTGTTGGGAACTCATTCAAACCGAACACCACCGTACAAAAGTATTCGCTGGCTTTTGATGACTGTTGTTCAATACCTCTGGTCTAAAGCATTGTCTGGGTGTATTTTCTGTACTTCTGTACTTCTAGAAGTGCCAATTATTTTTTACTTAAAGGGTTATTCTTAGGATTGGCCTGGATGTAGCTCAATCCATCTTGACTTCAACTCTGACTGGTATGGATGTCCCTCATGAGGAAGAGTACACCATCCTACCATTGCCAGGTTTAGGATGTAAATTGGGTTCTGGGTGATCTAGCTTGTTAATTAATATATCCACTGACTACAAACTACAAATAGCTCTCTTATCTTTTTTACAAGAACATATTTGTTCTTGTCCATCTTCTATAAAGGCCAGACATATGGGGGACATGAATATTACTTTCCCCCATAATTTCTCAACTTCTTGTAGATCTGAGTGGCTCCTCCAGAGCAACAATGCCCCATCTGCGCTGCTTCTCCATTTGCTACACTTCTTGTATAGTTTGTTTGATGACCATGCCATGGCTGGTCTGCAGATGAGTCATACTTCATCTATTTTGGATGATGGATTGAACAGTCCACAGTAATGTCTGTGAATGTGATATGGATCATGACCTAACATGCTTTGAGCATCTCTTTTTTTCCTTTCTTGGTCACTAGTTCATAAACTGATTAAGAAAAAACAGAGCCTTACAGAGAAACATTTACTCTTCGAGTAAATTAAACAGGTGTTGACTCTCTTTACCAGGTCTGTGACTTCTAAAGTTATTTATCGCAGATTTCATTTTAGATTGTGAGATTAAAGTAGACTGAATAGACACTTCACTGTTTTAATTGTAAAAAAAAAAACACTTTGAATCGTTTCCAATTTATTTCACAGTTAAGCGCCGTACTGTTTGGATTATTTACATAATATCCCAGCAAAATACATTGAAATGTGTTGTTGTAAGATGGAAACTTTTTGGGTAGGAACACTTTTACAAGGTACTGAGTTACTGAAGAATAAGATGAACAAATTCTTTACAAATTCATCACAAGATTAGTTCAGGCATTTAACTGCTAATGTACACACTGAGGAAGTATATTATGCTAGACATGATTGCAGGCAATTGGGTCTTAATTATAAGGAAAATAAATAGTAGCCTTTGTTAATTAAAGCTTCTGAGTGCATTTAGTAAAACATGTAAATATTAACCGAAGGGATTTGTTTGAAAAGACTGTTATTTTTACCTAAGCCTCAAGTTTTAGATGGGGAAAAGAATGCATTTTTGTAAAGTCCCTAGATCATGTCCAGTGTTAACATGTTGGTAATTTTCCTCGTGTTTCATAATTTACCAACAGAAAGTGCATTTGTCATGCAGGGGAAATAATGAAAATGAGATTCGGGGCATCTTAGTTTCCTGAGTGATGCAATTACCATTAGTGCTCAAGGATCGAGGCACAAGTCTAATTAACTTTTCAAGTGGTTCCTGGGAAAGAGAAACACAACTCATTCACTTCCCCCAGGGGCCATGTCCCTCCATGGTTTATGAGACCACTCAATCCTGAGGTCTTCCAGCTCTGCACACTCCTCACTGGCAGCAGCGGAACAGAGCACTGTAATGTGGAGCAGGTGTCAATTTTTCTTTGAGTCAACCTAGAAGAAGGCTGTTCGAAGTAAACGAGGAGACACACTTATGTGACAACATGATTTAAAAAAGAGCAGAATATGTAAGTGAAATATGTTTTAGGTATTCAGCCCATTTTCCAATAAAAATGCAATTTAATTTGAGAGTTGAACTATGTAGCGTTATGTCAATACACTGCTGCAGCTCATCATATAATATAATAGAAAAGTTAAATTATTTCTGTCATTAAGTCCATGATGTGAAACTCATATTCTATTCACTAGACTTCATACACAAAGGGGAATACATTTCAAGTGGTTTGCTCTATTCCTGTTAAAGAATATGGCCTACAGCTGAATTCAGTTTGACCGAAAATGATAAATTATGAAAGACCATTGTTAATTCAGAAATCTGTATTAAAATATAAAATGACTATAATTTTAAAAGATGTTACAGCCACCCTAGAGAGAGATGGGGAAAACTGTCTGTCTGATGGTTGTCAATGGCAGTGAGTGAGTGTAACATTTTTAAAGACGTGACTCTTAACAGAATGCTGCATGTTTTTAGGAAAGTTTTGTGGAATTAAAAAAGCGTGGATAAAAAGGGCAAACAGGCAGCAGGGACAACTGTAGCCTGCAGAAGATTGTGAAGCAAAGCCCATTTCTGACCACGAGTTGCCAATTTTGCATTTCAGAGTTACAGTACTTATTGATAAATTAGACCTGATGAGGTATTAAGTGCATATACTTTCAAACATGTTGAAATGAATTTAAAAAGGCTGGCATTTATGAATTAAAAACAATTTTTATTGTTTATGTACAATTCTAATTATCTGAAAAACTGATTGTTATGTTTTTATCACTTGAGAAATATAATTAACAACATTAACATCAACCAGTGCTTGATTTATATCACTCTGTTTATGATGAATGTGGATGTTCTATTAGTTTCACTCTTTTGAGTTGAACTATTTAAATAAATTAAGGTTTTGATAATGAAGCATAAAATCTCAACTTTGTCTGCAGGAAGGTTTCTGTAGCCCACCTCACAGCAGCCTCTTTGTGGCGTTTCTTTCCTAATCTTAGTCTAGTTTGAGAGTTTTGCTCTTTCTACTCGTAACATCTGTCTCAACGTTGCGTTAATCTATTTTACATTAAGCGAGAGAGACTGTTGTCCTTCAGGGCAGTGCTGAGCTCACTTTCGAAAACCCCGGTGCCTTGTTCATTAAGATGATCGACAACAGAGAAAAAGCAACATCTGGTGGCTATGACTTGAGGTGCAGCATGTTCATTTTCTAGAGTACAGGAAATCTATTACATCTATTTGATTCATGTTTAATGGCTCCTGTGAGCGTTTGAAGAACTTTTTTCTTGTCAAATTGAGGTGTCTTGAGACACAGACTCCAAGAGTTCAATTAACTTTATGAGCTCTCTTACTGAGTATAAGAATAAGGAATTAGAATATTAATGAACACAACAGCCACTTTACTTTCTTTTGTTGATTACAAAGACAGGTAGAGGGCATTGACCATCATAAGTGACTGATTTATAAATGCTCTTACAGACGTTATATTTGAGTTTTGTGGATTCTGATCAGGAAAATTGGTTTTCGAGGAACCAAAATAAATCCTTAAAATGAGGCTAGAGGTTGTCTGAGTCAAATTTATTGCGCTCCTTCAAAGAGAGGGGCATACACTGCAGACTGATGGTTCAGAGCCAACATGTACCCGAGCGGATTGAATTACTATGTTTCATAAAAGTTTAATGGGATTTCAGCAGGTCTAATTTATAAAGGTGGTCTGTGAGAGTGAGCTGCTATGCTGAGGTCCGTTTTTATCACCCTCTTCTCTTGGCACAATCTGAGAAGTGATTACCAACTCAGAAGCTGGGTGACACAAATAGCTGAGTGGACACAATGTTTGGGCTTTGCTTAACTCACAGAGCTTCGTTAATTTGTGCTGCACATCAGATTGGAGCAAAACAAATATTTTGATTGTATCACTTTTCTTTCTACCATGCTTATTCAGCATATTTGGATTTTGAAAGTATTGTTTCATTACATATCGGACATGCAACACAGATCTTTTCACTAATTCAGTCATCTGTGATGGCAATTCAACATTTTGTTTTTGTTCTTACACTCAGCTTTCCATTTGCTCTCCTTCCCAGGTGTAACTCATCTGCATATCTGCTTCCTTCCAGAGCTGCATTCATTTATTAATTACGTGTTTTGCAATTCCCAATTGTATGTTAACCTCCCCAGTGTCAGTATTATCTACTGGCTCCTCCATTGAACCTGTTGTTTCCATGTCCTCATCAATGCTAGCTGATTCTGGTTGGTTGTTTCTAACCGGGAGCAGGGTATTTCTGCAGTTAGCAGTAGAACCACAGGGAGGAGGCAGAGAAACTCATTTTTTTTCATACACTATCTGTCTTATTCTACACTGTCAGAACATAGTGACAGCTTTAGCAAATATATATAGAAAATATATATTGTATTTATTAATAAAAGTTAGCAACTGCAGCTTTACTTAACCTCTTTTTGCATAGAAGAGCTCCAGTTCAATTATAAATCTGTCAACACGGTATAGATGTTAGGAGTATTATTGTCATCTTGATAAAAATTTATTTCTGCCATAATTTATGTGCCTCATTAAATCAACATATCTGCTCTTCCTTCTAAACAGTTGAAAACTCTTAGAAAAACACCGTTTTATTCTTCAGATGAAATAAACTTTTTTGGCGAAGGATTAATTCATTTGGTTTTGATAATCAGTGACACTGGACAGGACAAAATGTTAAAAGGTTAACAGGGTTGGAAAGCGTTTTCAGGGCACCGCGTTACTGAGCCTAAAAATTTAACAAATCCACCTCAGGACATATTTTAAAAAAATAATTGTGAATGTATGCCTGGATTGCTTTGCTTCTGTTTTTGTTTACTCCATTTCCCTCTGTTAATTTCAAGCATTTTTAGAGGAAAACTATATTTCCTCATGTGACAGCTCTGTATGCTTATTAAAAGCGTGAGTGTTGTTCCACATTGCATTATAAATTTTTAATGATCTCAAAATAAAGGGTGGAGAAAATTGTCCCAGTGCTATTATCTAGCTGAAGCACATTTTTAGCTTTAACAGCAAATGGCCAACATAAGTCGAAAATATTCAACTTTTGCATCATCCAATGCTATTTTTAAATGGGTTTTATTGATAGAGCTTATAGACAACAGTGAAAGATACTAATAAGACATCACCAAATTCTCCCTGGGCTGGCAGCAGCAATTCTTCACACACAGCAATATCTTTGCTTTTAGACTCCCAGTGTGCTTCATTGACATTCACAGGCTAACATTCAGACGTTGAATCTATCCAAAACAAAACAGACACGTGAGTGTAATCATTGTTGCCTAAGAACAGCTCATTATAACCAGAATGCAGAGCAAGGATAAAGTGCAAAAATCAGACAATGACAGGGCACTTCAGATCATCTTAAAGAGTCACATATGATGTTAATCTTTTGTAATAACAGATGGAATGATATTTCAAATTATTTACTGACTAAAACTCACAAAAAGGGTTGAGATTTATACACGAGCATTAACATTACACAGTTCGTGCTGAGTGCCGTAAAGTTAGCAGCACTCTTTTTTTACTTGCTAATTTTTATTGCTAGGAGAAATAACATTAGCCTGCTGGACAACTGACAGACATATAGCACATGCATAAGTTTTGTTCCACTAAAAAAAGCATCTTCATCAGAATACTTGTTGCATCCTCTGCTTTGTTTTCAAATTTATTTGATCTACTGGTAGCCAAGCCGCATAGGTTTATAACGACAAGGAGTAACTATGCTTATTGGCTTCAACAGTGAATCCCTTTAGCATTTTAGAAGGCGTTTCAAATGTGATCTCCAGGCTTTTGATAGTAGTTGTAAAAGCAATGTTGCAGTTGTTCTGTTAGCAAACATCTGAGAGGACATAACTTCACACCCAGTAAGGGTCTCATATTCTAGGTGATGGTTTACTCCAGCAGAGTCAGCAATGTTTTCACTCCAATAAAATACACTACAGCACCACTGCAGTCCATATATAAGCAGAAAAACATGGGAGAGGAAACACACCCCCCTGCATACATCAAAATAGAAAAAAAAAGCCATTCAGCCAAACTGCTCAGCCTGCTTTCATATTACTGGGCTCAAACATAAAGAGAGACAGCAGCAATTCATAAAGAGAAAACATATTTACACCACAGGCAAACAAGTGTTATTCCCTTACATACTTCTTCTGTTTCTGCTTTTTGCACTTAGATGTTGCAGATTGTATGACCTGAAGAAATACAAAATGCTGTCTTCAAATGACGTTTTCATTAATTGGCGGGGGGAGGGTTAACTACTCATGCCATTCTTGCCCAATGTGAGAAAATAGTTGTTACATTTGTTATTAATTCATTGCTATTTTCCAGGCTGGCTTAGTTTATATATATATTTATATATCTAAAAAAGTGAAGCTGATTATCCAGAATGGGAGAAAAGATGGAACAGCAACGAATCTTCCAAGGAGTGGAAGATTTGAACAAACGGGAAAAATAATGCCACTCTGCAATAATTAGGTGGATAGGTTGTCTTTTCTATTTTACACAGCCATTTAGAACTTTACTTTAGGCAAAGTCAGTTGACAGAAGGAAAATACAAGTGGCCAAGAAAAGTAATTTAATGCCAACTTATTTGTGCATCTGCTAGAGCCAGCTTGTGCTACATCTTCTGGTTTTGATTCTTGACCTGTTTGACCTCCTGAAACTTATATAACGCTTTAGAAAAAAAAACAACACTTAGTGGCAACAAGCTTGAAAGCTACAGCATAGATACATTCAAGAACCAATATCCATCAATTCACTTGAACTTCTTCTTGTTTTTATAAACACAACAACAATGTTAAGCACAGTCAGCATAGACACAATTTAGTTTTGAAAAGATGAAAGCAGTTCAATAATGTGATTTAATGCCAGCTTCTGTGTGTCTAACAAAGTTACCTTCAGTACATTCTGTGGTTTTTGGCTCTTGATGTTTTGGTCTCTTACAAGCTGGCAAGCTATTAAGAAACAAAACAACTACAGCCCAAAAACTGCCCTAAAAAATACGAGTATATAGTTTCACTACAACATAGCTATAGCAACACCAGAATCATAATGCCCTTTTATTTGAGTTATTCTGGCAGCTAGCAACAGCAGCAGACCTGTTGCTACTTCCAGGCTGTAGGAGAGCCATGCCAAGGCTAACGACCAGCCAAAGGAGATGTGCACAAAGACGAGATTTTCAGGGGGAACAATCCGTCGGAACTCCTCCATGGCCTGGTGAGAGTATTTGATGTAGATACTGACCCCCGATAGCGTGAAAATACCTGTTAACATGCAAGACACAAAAGAACAAAAAAGCTACATTAAAAAAAAAATCACATCCATTTTTAACACATTGCTTTGTTCCAGGAACAAAGAACTGTATGCACCCTACTGATGAGACAAAATTGTCTGGACAGACCATTCTTATGCTTCATCACTGGACACCGTAATCACTGTGATTTATTATATAAAACTGTCCATGCATCAATTTTCTATAGCCAATTTAGATGGAGTGCAGGCGATTTTAGCAGATAGGAGGTGAGAGCACACCGGTCCATCAAACAGCACAACATAGAGACAGGAGCTCACGTTCATGCCTGCGGGCCAATTAATCCCTCTGTAGATGTGGAAAAATGATTTTTGTCTTTACTCAAAGAAAGAATATAGAACAAATTGTTCTTTCATCACAGCTGTCAAGAAATTACAACAGCAAAACAAAAATAAGCATTTTTGTATTTCTGTACATGTTAACATTGTGTCCTGTGTTCTATGATATTATCATAATACATTTTCTGACAAGGTTTCAAAGATAACAACCTTCATGTAGGCATTAAATCTACTTCTCACTAAACCCGCATTTCAAAATTAAAACTGTTTTTTTTTATTAGTTTGATCCAATATTCTCATCTTTAAATGGCATGTTTTCATGATCATAGTTAGCGTTAATAAAAACGTGCAACGTATCAGAGAATTAAGCTTCTGAGACAAAATAATTCAATTTATAATGTTTTTTTAGTTTATTTTTTGGATATGGCTGTTACTTTTGGGAAAGATCCAAAATGGCTTGGGTAATGTGCCAAACAAAAACAAAGAGGCAGAGAAATGGATTCAAATGTGTTCCTGTCAACTGACCCTTTCTCAAGACCAGCAGGTGGCTTAATTTCCTTATCTTCTAAATATGCTTCAAACTGTGCTAAGACTCTGGACAGATGCTAAAAATGCAGTTAAAAATAAAAGAAATATATAGAGAGCCTAGGTGCTATGCAGGTATTCACCAAGTAAGACATTTCAAATTGAGTGGATCATAAAAAATACATTAACACTGAAGTACCGTCCTGAAAGAGCGAGCAACCTTCTCACACAATTTTTAGAGAATATTATTTTTTGTGTGTGAAAAAATCTGTCTGCTTTTGAAATGTCATTCAAAAGCAAAGAAAGACATATTGTCATTTCAAAATACTAAGACGTCTCAGTCTCACATAGTAGAAATGAAAAATAAACGAAAAAAGCATGGAGTTCTCTGCCCTCTTCCAACTTGAACATGCTGTCTACGTGTTTGCAGGTGTGCATTTCTGAAGATTTGAAGCATGTTCAACTGAGCACAACCCTCTGCATCTAAAAGTAGTTTTGAGACCTCTGACAGGTGCTAATATATCTCTGTTTTTTATGGGCCGATGAGGTCAGCAAGCGGGAAAAGTTCACAACCACGCAGAATAGGCATTGTGTTTCAGCATAGGTCAGGTCCAACTATCAATGACTTGCAAAAATATTCATTTAAGATTAATACCATTTAAGCTTTTTCACAACAAGAGCAAACCCGTTGGAAAATTAACACCTTAAGAGAGGTTCTGCTAGAAATAAGGTACAATTGTAAGACAATGCAGGCTTTCAATTTCTTTGAAAATCAGAAATCACTTCCTAATTATTCTCAAGCAAAATTTTACTTTAGCTTTGTAAAAATTACCCAGCTTTGTCAAAAAAAATTAAATGTCAGTGGAAATTTAAACAATACTGAAGTTGTGCTGTTTTTTTTTAAACCAATTATAGATTTTTATTTTTTATTTTTTCACAAAAACCCAAGATGCTCATCTTCTGAAAAATTAGAACTAGCAAAGACAAAAATGTGAATGGTATGTATACATAGTGCTTATATTGCTTAGAATTCTGGGTAATTTCAGGTAAGATGTTTTGACAAAGAGTAAACAACACAACACACACACACCCACACACACACGCACGCAAATCTTCATGCTGTGATGTAACATTGGCCACTGCAATTACAGAACAGCAGAGCAGATTTTGTGAATTTATTCCCCAGTCATATGCAAATTATCCCAGTATGCTGCCTCCAAAAATATAATCTGATCATTGACTCCACAGAAAGGAGCAGTGCTGTAAAGCTGCCCATTGAATTGCATGTGGATGTTCTATAATGTGTCATGAATCATTTGGTTTTTCTTTTCTTTCCTTTCTCTTTTTGTCTGTTCTTTTCTGTATGCCTTGTGTTTTGCAATGGATGGAGGAATTGTCTCGGTTGACAGTTACCCCAGAGGTGAGCTGGACAGAAAACTATTCTTAAATGTCCAGAGCAAAACATCAAAAGTATTCAGCCAGTAAATGAGAAATTCCATCTAACCTTTAGGAGGGCATGCTGGGAGAAAACACTCTGCTTCCACCATCTTGAGCTGTATTTACTCTTGGCAATTCATATTAATATTAAAATTCACAGCTGCTTGTTTCTTTTTTTCTTTTTTTTTTACTCACAGTGTAATAAAATCTACATCCAGTGACACAACAGCAAAATCAAATGAAGAGGGGAAAAACATTTATAATTGAAGTTAAAACAACAAATGTGTAAAAGGGCACAATCCAAAGATATTACAGCACTACTCTGCACTAATTAAACAATTTATTATACCAGTTTGAACTGTGCATAGATTGCACTATACAGCACAGGAAAATAAATAAATGAATAAATAAAGGTCTGTTCTTTCACATCTCCTGGTCACTGGTGCCTCTCTAAAATCTAGAGATATTTTCCAGAGTATGATGGCAGTGCTAAAAGAGGGATTACACATGACACAAAACCCCCCAAGTATCAGATACCAAAATATCAAAACACGATAATGCATTTAAAAAGGACTGATGAGAGAGGTACAAAGCCCAAAAACCCATTACCTCACTCTTTACTTGTGTGTGTATTTACTCTGGTTTTGAAGGTGGGAGAGCACAGCATTAGCAGATCTTTTAATGTGGACAGAACATGACTAAGACTCGGAATTTTAGCAGACTGTGCAGTCATAATAAAACCTAATAATGTTTTATGCACAATGGGGGTAAAGAATCCTGAGAAATACCTACTGGTTTGCTCAAGGTCCTTCGATGCGTTCATCTCTTCCCTTTTCTTTTCAGACAGTGGCTGCTTTTTCACACGCCTGTACTTCACGATTTGGACATGTCTCTGCAGTTTGGACACAATTTGCACATCTCTCTCTGCTGTGTCCTGGGTGGACACTTGGAACTTAGACTCAGTCTGTTTGTACCCTGATATGATATTTATTCCAACTGTTATAGGCTGTTGTATATTATGTTAGATATGTTATTGTATCTCTCCAGAGAGAGAAAGACAGAATCTAATCAGAAAGGTTAATGGAGCGATGTCATGCTGCACTCTCAAAAACTGGTGGAATAAGTGTCCTAACTGTCTAAAAATACATTTCTGTTCAGAAAAATGTTTCAAAGGTGCTTCCGTTACATTTGGCTTGTGTTGAGAAGAACCCAAATTGAAACAGGGCAGAGGCATGTGCATGATGGCGAGTGTATCTAATGGTGAAAGTGAACACACACAGACCAGGATTCTGTCAAAAGAAGGATCCAGCAGTGAGAAAAAGAAACCAAAGGAGCTCAAATACTGTGGAGATGTGATTTTTTTTCATATGAACTAGGTAAGTGCAATCAGCTGAATGAATGGCAGCTAAGTGGGGAGCAAGTGTAAGGAGCGCAGGAGATTGGATTAACAAGATCACTGAAACTGAAAATACTACTGGCGGTCTAATAAATACTATAGAAGTAGAGATTAATATTGAAAATACAGAAATAACTCAAAATGCAAGATCCAAATTATAAAACTTAAACAAAAGCAAATCAAAAAGCCCACATGATCATGACAGCTTTAATTTGTCATTCAAGTGATACCATAACAAATAAAGGCATCAATGAACTCTACATTACATGAATTTAAACATAATTATTATAAAGGGGATAATAATGTGATGTCTAATATTAAATAGACATTTTTGGCTAGGGGAGGAGAGTGTGTGTAGATGGATGTAGGATCTTTTACTCCACAACAATCTTTTCTGAGATTTCACGCAGCTTCATTGTGAAGTATTGCTGTGAAAGTGCTGTCATCAACACAGTCAATTAAGCTGTTATCCATGCTGAGGTGGTTTGGTGGCAGTGGGTGTTTAAGTAAATGGTCAACATCAAGAAGGAACATCTTACTGTCCTCTTCTGTTATACCCACCTATTTCCAAAAATAAGACAAAATTGATTCTCATTCAACTTTTGCATTAATTTCAGGAGCAGGCAAGTAATTTTATGACACATTTTCACACACTTAAAGAGGTTTTGAATCAAGCCCACTGGGTCAGGAAGACACATCCACATTTGTAAGACAAGATCTGAGGAACCAGATCTTCTAGAAATTACTCACCCTAATCTCAGTAGTTCTCTCAACAAGAAAAAGACAACTGAACAATAATATGTTATGAGTGAAATAGAAAAAAAAAGATGGAGTGAGTACTTGTAACAGGTAGCATAAATTAATTGTTGGTGAGTTCTGAGGTATAAACACCCGTTACTAAATATAATAATAAAATATGATAAAATGTTTATGGGACACAGTATTTCAAATAAAAAAAATAGGAAAGACAAAGCTATAGCCAATAGGCTAATGCACTGTGTGCATACATTTCTCTAAGTTATAGAGGTTTTTGAGCTTCAAACTAATTGGAAACAAAGCAGTTCATGAATTTTCACTGTAATTTTGGCATCTATATTTCCACATTTACATTGTGGTTTCAACGTAATATTCTGATATCCAGTTAAGACAGACACACCGCTGACATATTCTTTCCACTTCAGAAATGTAATTGTCAACTAAACTTGATGTGCAAATGCACCAAGAAATGTCTCAGTTTAGCAAAACTATCCATGTTTTACACTTCTCATGACACTACATCATCTTAACTTGAAAGTTTAGAGAAAATTGCATACTGGCAAAATCTGTCGCTGGACTCAAACCCGGGTTTTGTTTTGCTCATTAAATTCTTATTTTCCTTTTAATAATTTATCATCATCACCCACTGAAATAACACTTTGGACAAAAATAAACACGTCACAATGAAATACGATTTCTTTTTCGTGCAAATTGCCCAGGTTTTTTTTAGAAACACTTGCCCTCAAACTACTTTGACACGTACCATCCTACCACAATAAAAGATTGTTGTTGTTTTTTTTTCATGGCAGTCATTCCACTCCACTCTACTTTTGTTGGATGGGAAGTGCACTTCCCATCCCACAAAATCTGAAAGTAGTGGTTTTACTCAGAGATGAATCAGATCCAAGAGCAGCTGAAACTGAATTTTTGAGGTTTCCTCTCACACATCTTTGTGTTGTGTTGTACGTATATCACAACACCGCACATTTGTTGTTGTTGTTGTTGTTTTTATCTGTTTTGATTATAACCTTCATGCAAAGCACAGATTCTGATTTCAAGCACAGTAATACATCATGACATGCGAATGCACTTACTGCAGAGGAGAACATAGGAAGCCGATGCAGCCAGCAGCCTGGGACTGCAGGCCAATGAGCTGACCAGTCCGAATATCCATCCGAACACCAGCAGTACCAGGCTGAGAGGTAGCAAGATGACCACTACTTTGTGCAAGCCTGCAAAAACGCACATTTTGGGGTTTTGTAGAGAGTCTGAACTACAGCTGTGTATTTCACTCTAATGCTGTGTGCAATCATGTGGAAAAGGTTCCAAGATTTCCAAATTGATTTTAGCTATCTGGGGAGCCTTTGGGGCTTTTATTTCTACTGTCAGTAGAGGATAATCAACTTGCAGACATGACGAAGGTACCCTCTTTCTCAGCAAGTGATTTAACTCTATTTCTTGCGAGGTTGTAAGCAAGGGCTCTTTGAAACCCCCATGGACGCTGATCTAATCTGAGGCCTCTGTGAAGCACTGTTCCTCCACAGAATGTCCAAGTAGGCTTATTGTTAGTTTGGCGAACATACGGTTCCAGGGTCATCTCAGCAAGTAAGAAAATTATTAAAGTAGTATTAATCTAAACTGAAAAGGAATCATTAAACAGAAAGTAATGCAGCTCTGAGATAAACTTTTAAAAATGGCTTATAGCTAATTAAAACCAACCAAAAATTCTGCTTCTTGTAAGGTTGGACTATTACTAGACTAAGAAACACAAATGTTATGTGTCCTCACAAGCATTGAGCTGAATGCTGAATATTTTTGGTCAGCAAACAGTAACTGATCAGTGCCAAAAGGCTGCTGCTTTGGAAGCTGCAGGCACATGGAAGGCCATTAACTAATGGAAAGTTAATTGAAAGAAAAAAGTATAAAGATAAACAAGAGTACAAGCAACAGAGTTAATCATATCATGACCTACCATATTTTTATTGCCCTAAGTTGTAAACCATGAAGCATCCTAGGTAGACTAAAGAGAAAAAGTACTGGACTGTGACAATATGGTCCATTTCATGTGGAAATGAAGCTCGCTTAGTCTGTAGGCAGAAAATAGAGGCACATAATCCATATTACTTGAGATATGTGACAACTGCACACTCAGTGAGGACTTTGGGAAGCTAATTAATCTGCAGGTGCTGTTCCAATGTGTTTTAGTAAGTCCAAGGTCAGCATGGTCATCTATCTAGATATTTTAGAGCCCTTCATGTTTCCTGCTGCTGACAAGCTTTATGGAGAGGTTGAGTTCATTTTCCAGCAAGACTTAACACCTACTCATGCTGTCAAGTGCACAAAGTATTACTTTACTACACATGGAATCACGGTGCTCACCTGAAACAAACCTCTTAGAGAATCTACCACATGCAGTTACCACATGTAGTTAGTTATTCATGCACAAAGCAGCACTGAGTGGATATATTTTACTTACTTTCAGTATGTCAATATTTTTGCATTAAAACTAATTTTTTCTCGCTCTTACATAAAATTACAATTTGTAGGAAAAACCTCCATTTGTGAGCCACAAGCATCAAAATTAACATGGATATTTGACTGAATAATGTTAGCAGAAATTAATTTGCTTTTTGATTATATTGCACCCATGTGTGACAACCACTTGAATTCTATTAAACTCTTTTGTCAGTTGTTGGAAAAAAAGGACACTCACCGAGAAGGTGCCTTTCAGTCTCTGACAGGCTGGACATATTTGCTGTAAAAGAGGGGATGACTGAACTCCTATTTGCACCTGAAAATGTCAGTGGGAAAGGTTACAAATGACAGACTTTGCAGACCTCACAAAAAAATAAAAAATAAATAAAATAAAACTGAATAAATAGAGACATTTTCAAAAGCAAAGAATCTGCCTTCCATCTCCTTTTTAAAATGCTCCAGTGTGCATGTTGTGTACTGAGAATTCCTCTCACTGGATGTTCTGTTATCGATTGGATGAAGGCTGCATGTTGTTGCATTACTTCACAATTATTGTAAGAACTGTGGGTGCAACCTACAACCAAATAAACACATTAATGACATGTGCAGACTAAGAACACAACACTTAACAGCAATCACAATATTTTCTTAACAAGCTCTTTTGTGCACACAGATTTTTTGCGCATGAGATGTTCAATAGTACTCACATTATTTCAGAAAAATGTCATTTAAATTCAGTCAATATTTATGTAGATTTACTTCGGCCAGATTAAAAAAAACTCACTATGGTGATCTGAGATTCATGTCAGGTTGCTTCAGCACCTGGGTTCAGCACAACCAGCGGATGAGGGTTTAATCGGGAGCTGATGATGATTAGAGCAATAATGCAGCATCAGCACTCAAATAAACACATTGCATATAAAGAGTATTCGATGCATTCATGTATTTGCATTGTTTTAGAAAAAATATTTTCTTGAATAAAAAGGCTGAATCACAAATAATTAGCTACCCGAGTATTTGCGCCTGAAATTTCAAATTGTAGAACTAAGTTGCAATAACTGAGAAGATTTAACATGTGGATGATCCAGAAGCGGACACATTTACTATTTATTAGTAAGTGAATATGAAATCCCCAAACCTTCAATGATTCTCCACAATCCAGAGTGTGAACTCAGGTCATTTGGCCCCGTGTGGTTGGATTTATTTACATCGATAATGTACCAGTAATCAGTTCCGATGGCCACAGCAAGGAATGTGAAGCTGAGTAAACCAGTAAAGCCAGCCGAGAGCACAACCAGTCCGTACTTCATTGTCTCTCAGAACAGAGACCGCTTAATTTTTATGCATCTGAGGAGACGCTCCGAGAAATGCGCAGCGTAAAAGCTCTCCAGCTGGATCCATCCTGCAAGGTGATGTTTCTCCGCTCTAAGATCCAGTTGCGAATGAAAAGGATATTTTTTTAAAGAAAAAAAAAAGAAAACTAAAAAGAAAGAAACAACAAAATATTCCGCCGGTTATATCCACCTTATAAATGTTAAAGAAAAAGGAAAAAGCATCTATGTAAACAAAATGAGAGCAGCCTTGCTTTTATTGTCATCCCTCATCACTGCGAGGCGGCGACTGCCGTTTGATTTCTGTGGCGCTCCTGGATTAATCCATATTATCAAGTTAAGTGAGTACGATGCTAAGCTTCTGGTCCGTAATTTCAAAGTAAAACACCACTCAGGAAATAGTTGTGACTGTTCTTTTGAGAAAATAAAACACACCCACCTGTCACTGACCGCAGTAGAGTAGTTCCTGTCCAAATTTACCAGCTTGGAGCTGTGAGGTCAGTGTTTGTTTGTTTTTTTGTTTTTGTTTTTGTTTTGTTTTCTACATGGCGGCACACAATAAGAGAATGAAAAAAAAAGGAAGGAGAATATTTAAACCTTGTAATAATAAGTGAGCCAAGGAGTCAAAGAGCCTATTGCGGATCTGTGGTGTAGCAGTTGTAAGCTGTGATTCTATCTCAATATGGCTGACGCTGAAAGTGTGAAACCTTCATTTTTAATTAACTGTTAAAAGAAAAGCATGAGTGTAAAAAGAAAAACTAAACCAACGTCGAGTGAGTTATGGTTTCTGTACCAGTACATATCACAATAGAAAAAATATACATACTGCATTTTTCGGACGATAAGCCGATACTTTTTCCCCAAGCTCTGAACCATGCGGTTTGTAGCCCGGTGCGGCTTTTCAGTGGATTTTTCTTCAACCACCAGGGGCCTCTTTAGCAGGAAGCGGATCAGTGGAAGTCAAAATTGGAAAGTAAAGAAGAAAGTGCTGATTTTCATTTAGCACAAGCACATGCAAGCGGCAGGCACATCGGAGAAATTTCTTCACACGCATACACCCTCATCATGGAAACCACACAAAGAAGTTCATATGATGCCGCTTTTAAGTTTATGGCTATCAATCTGGCAGTACAGGAGGGAAATAGAGCCACTGCACCGAAAGCTCGGCGTGAACAAATCCATGGTTTGATGTTGGAGACGGAGGGAAAACTGACGAGTGGAGGAGAGACCAGCAGCTTATAGCTCGGTGCGACTTACATAAAATTGTTGACTAAAAAATATTTTGGTTTGGTTGACATATTCTAGATGCATCCCAAAGACAGATAAAAACAAATATCAAACAGCATCATAAACATTCATCGTAAAGAATTTAAAAAGAAAACCAACATGTAACCTGCAACAATGTATTCACTTTTTCTTTCTGCAACCGATCCCACATCAATTTTGTCTGATAGTCCCACAGCGTGTTTTCTTGCACAGCTCTGTGAATTTGTTTTCCAGTGAACGACCCACAATTTGGGAGCAGCAGATGTTGAGGAGCCTCAGTTTCCTGCTCTCCAGCTGTGTTGAGAGGACGTTGAACCACACTAAGCTGTCAGACAGTAACACTCTGAATGGTAGCTAAGTAGAAATGGTCCACAATGAGCACACTGGTTCCAAAGGATCAAAGTCTCCCTGAGTAGAGCCTATGTTGTCGTTTGCGCAGATAAAATACGCTCTTAGATATTTAAGTATCTTCAGTACAGGGACCACAACAGCGGCCAGGAGCAGTTCTGCAGAGGTAATAGCACCTGTTGGCACATATCTAGAATTGACCATGGACTACTGTACAACATCTCAACGTCAGGGTAAGTGTAATTGCCACTGGAAAAAAAAAACTAACAAGCTGTGATCTCAAATTCTACATTCTACTTTTGTGGGAAAATCCGAGTTAAAATGTTCACTTAGGTATTTTTAAGCATGTCTGTCATTGGTCCCTAATACGAACAGGGCTGTGGACATCTTTTGAAGGAGGATGAATGTGAGGAGGAGGAAATAACAGGCTTTCATGACATAATAATCATCAAAGCTTTAAAGATTTATAGTGCTGAGACAGTGCAATTAGATAACCTTTCGTTTCGGCAGAACAAGTGTTTAATTAACGCTGTTCAGTTTGAAAACTAGGTCACTCTTTTTGGACCGCATTTTTTATGACGTTAAGAATATGAGATCATGATAAATGGTTTCAAGACTATAATCACCTTTAATGTTTGATATGCGCTACAGTTAAATTGTAACACAAACACATCTGTTCTTGGTGATTTGCAAAGGATACAACATTTGGAATAATCTAGATTGATATGTGTGTAAACATTTTGACTAATCTCAAGCATCAGCTTCTTGTGTTGATTTGAGCCATCAGATTTACTGAATCAGAATGATTGTAAATAAACTTCAGCTGTCGTTGGTGGATTGTTCTGGACTTCTTTATCTGCAATATCTAACTAAAGTCATTGTTTGCAAATGGGGTTTCAAAGGATGAACAGGACTTTATTCATTTTGGTCATCTTTTATCACAAATATATCAATCAGAGAAAGAACAGAAAACTTCTGCATTTACATGTAGATATATGACAACTTACCTTTTTCCTCAGTTAAACTACATATTTTATTAAAATAGGTTGAATTTTTGAAGAAGCAATAATTAATAAAAGACTGCACCATACCGTTAAGCATTTACTTTGAAATAATGAATATTTAATGGGGTGTTGTAATTTCTTCAGCGCACAGTAGATTAAACTTAACACACAGAAGAGAGTAAATGATTGGGAAAAAAATGTGGGATAATGTACTTGTTCAAAAAACTTGACACTTATTCCAAAAATTATGTTAAACCAAGACAGAAACTGTTCAGAGATGCTGTCAAGACATTGACAGAAACACTGCAGTGTAAAACTGCAAAAAATTCCAACAACCACTGATCAGATGCCAGCAGTTTCTTATTTTTACTATGTGCCTAAGGAATAGAGTTGCAAGACACGAGCCTGTCCTTCCTAGAAATCATCCAACCCTGCCTAATTTCTCCCCAAAACGTGTAGGAGGATGAGTTATGGTATGAAACAGAAAATTCCTCTTTGGTTTCAGAACAAAATCCTCCACAATGAAGCATGCAGGTGGCAGCATTGGATTTCAAACAGATCCAATTGTTTGAAAATTGGATTTGTCTGTTTTCACCCAAAGCCTTCAGTTGTCATTTGGAAAAGAAGGGAATTAATTTTGAGCTTCACAACATACTTTAAAATCAACAACAGAATTGGTTAATAGAAGTAAAATTCAAGTTCTTAAATGGACTAGCCTGAACTCATCCCTAAATGTGAGACTTTTCCAGAGAGTCTAATTGATGTAAAACGGAAAAGTAAAGCCTTGAAAAGTAGAGTGGAAATATATTACCAAGCCAATAAATAACATGTATACCATAAACACAAATTAAATCATAGATGAGTATTAATTAGCCAAAGGGTTGGACGTGAGTGCCACTAGGTTGTAACTTTACAGCCACCATTTTTCCTTTGCAGTTAAGTCTTCCTACTAAACAACAGGATGAACAAAACAGATCTACAAAAACATAACCTTGTGTTCACGTCAACAATCCTCTCCATGTTTTCACACATTAAAGATAACATCAATATCTTGAAGTTGTCTTCAGGTCACTGCAGGTCAGTCAGTCCGGCTCATGTGGAGACATTTACCAGTTTCTCTTGTTTAAAATAGTCTGCTTTGTTGCACAGGGATGGTGAGTGAAAGGCAATTTTCAACCCTGCTACAAATTTTGATTTAGTCTGAGCTTTGGAGTATACTCTCCAGGACATTTTGAGTTCATTCTTTTGTAGCCTTGTGGCCTTATAGCTGTGGCTGTTGCCTTAGTCTCGCAGGAAATAAATCTTTAACTAAGTTCTCCTGCATTCTGCAGAAAACTTTTGTTTCTTTTATGCATTCGCTAGAAAAATACACATGTATCTTACAAGGTTATTTTTTATGTACGTCGTCCTGGAACCAGAGTGTCCTCATACAGGCATGTTTACAAGGTCACTAATAAATGAAGTAAATGTTTTAGGAAAGAGATGTGAATAATTATGGAACACATAGGAACCAACTAGAGTCTTCATTACAGAGCATGCTGCTATCATTCCCAGATTAGGATTAGTATCGTTCCACTTACATAGCTGAGTTTTTGAGCCTTCCTCCTCAAGAAGATATGGTCAAATCCAGCTGTCAAAATAAATTATTTAGTAAAGTTCTAGGGAAGGATTTTTAGTTAGACTGTCTATAATGATAAGTTTGCAAAGAAAATGTCTTTGACTTTAAAAGCAAATGTTCTTTGACAGAGGAAAGAAAATTGAGGCTTGATGTAATCCCCAACTGTTTTACTGGCATTTCTCATTATTGTTCCCTTGACTCTCTTGACTCTTGGCTGCTTGGAAATTTTTCATTCACACCTTCTTTTGCTAGTTTTATTTAGTGATTTGACTTAGCCATACTGCTAGGTTTCTTTTCTCTGACAAGTTGTTTTCTGTACTTGTTGTCATTCTTAGGGTGTTTTAACCTGCTAAAACAACACAAAACAATGCTCAGCTTCACCCATGCCTCATGATTGCTTCATATTATTCTGAAACACATTTGTATGATGCAGACTTTAGAGCTGAATCAATAACCTTTAATCAGATAGAAAAAATATTACCAGAATTTTGGATAGTTCAGTTCAGTTTGAAATGGAGTGATTTTACATTCTTGTTTGCTGTCATAGTGATTAAAACAACATGACAGCATTTTATTACAATTGGATAAAACTAACATTATGCACGGATATGTTGTTTTCCTGCAACATGTTTAATGCAGGGTTTGTCCATTGGCTTTTTTAAATAAAAGTAATTACAAGACTTAGCAAATCCTATAATTAAATATTGGCAAATATGCCACTCTGTTCTAAATTTGTAGATGGAACTGCCAACAGATGATTTTTTTTGTAGCTCAGTAATTTATCTTTAACAGGTGTCTTTTCATATCTTTAAATATCCCGTATTTGATAAGGGATTCTTTGCAGACCTTAAAGGATGAAAAAAATCCCCAGCCTTCTGAGTCCCTCAGAAAGCTTTTTGATTTTCTTTTAACAATGTTGTTCAATACGAAAGAGAGCAAGAGAGTTTTTTAACATGTGCTTCAATCATTTCCATCAGATTTGGACTCTCTGATTCTAATTAGATTGATTTGAGAGATTGAGAAATTACGATCTTATTATATTATGTCAGATAATCAGAGGGATGTACAAAACAGTTTAGTGATGCATTGAAACAAAATCAACCTGATGTAGCCATGTGTGAAAGTGAATACTGCTGTCTATTTATTTTTTTATTACTGACCATGACATGTTATTTCTATCTTTAAAAGGCTTTGTGCTCATCAAAACTGTTGAGCGTGGAGTCTTGTAATAGGGATCTATTTTTTGATGCTATTAAGGAATGAATTTAAAATAATAATGATAATAACAATCCCAATTGTGGCTATCTCACTAGACAACACAGTCAATTGAAATAGTGCTGTTTAATACAAGCAGGGATCCCGATTGTGAAACATTTTTTTTTTTTTACAAAACCTCTAAAGAAACACACACATAATTTTCTTCTCATATGCACAGATCCTCAGAAATAGTTTATTCGATGTACAGCACATTATCTGCAACTGTAATATGGGATGTTTTTTGACAGAGGCAGATTTTGTGAAAATGATTAATGCTCAGTTCATTTGTTAAAAATCAGGCATGCTTCCAAGCTTAGTGATGTTACTGCGCATGTAACCTAAACATGTAGGGTTTTTTTGGGTTTATTTTATTTTAATCCTGTAAATACAGTATTATCTGAGTTTGAAAACTGTCATTTGTTTGAAACACTGAAGCATAAGAAATGTTGACAGTACACATAAAGATTTTTCTTGTGGCATCAAAACGAGCACAAATCTCCTATGTTCCTTCATGGTGCATAAAAGTTGATATCTGTGTATGAGAGTTTATATTGACATGATAGCACTTTGTAGCCAAAACACTTTACTTTTCTCTCATTTGTCTAAAGAACATTTTTCTTGTCCATTGTTCCAGATTTAACCAACTCTTGAGGTTTAATCAGATGCAGTTTTGGAATCATATATCCGGGTAATCATTCCAAACAAGCTATACTTACCAAATGTTGTTTTCTGTTTCATTTTTTTGACATTGTTTGACAAAAGTAGAAACTGGACATTGGCTGGAAAACCTCCAAAATGGGTGAGCTGATTAGTGTTTGAATTCATTTGTTAAACTCCAACCATATTTTAGATACCATTTAACCACGTGTTAAATAAATTATATGTGAGTTTGTTAAAAATCTCTTCCAATCAAAGAACATATCGTTGGAAACTGTGCAGGATTTGGATCTTTATTAATGCAAGTAAGACATGATATTCATGTTTCTTTTTATGAGACTAATGAGACCAGCTTAATGTGAAAGCAATGATGAAAATTGTTGGCCTCACATTTAATTCAAGAGTAACTTAGTAGAAAGAGACTTTAATGATTGATTCAATGACTGTGAGGTCAAAAGAGAAGCACAAATCATCAGCCTTCCACCATCTCGCTTGACTTTTGATATGAGGAGTTTGCAATATGTTGGGCATTTGTTTTTATTAAACATTGATCTTGCTATCATGACAAAACATTCTTCCGTTGGCACAAAGGACTCTGTTGTGCTGTGACATTATTTCTGAAAAATGCAATATCCTCCCAGCAACTCTTATAAAAAAGTTATTTCCATTCAAAATGTTTTATTTTATTTATTTATTTTTTTTTGTGATTGCAATAAGCTGATTTTTGATGTCAAAAATAGACATAAGTCCTTTGAAATAGCAGATCTGATCACTTCCAATCAAGTAACATACAATTGAAATCACTCACCTTCTCCTAACTCAACACACAAATAAAAGCCTTAAGATTTTTTTGGGTCAAATAACATAAATATCACCTTGGTTTTAAAGCAGTGATGAAATGAGGCTGTTTTTTTTTTGTTTTTTTTCCAGCCAAACAAAGCATCATATTCAGGGTGGTGTCTGTCAACTCTTTGGAGATTTACATTGTTTATTTTTCACAATTAAGCTTAAAGGTTCACTAACCTTTAATTAGAATCTATTGTCGACACGTTTTAATTTCTGGTTGTAATTTACCAGCAATATCATTTAATTTTCAGCTTATTGTTATTCTTTCCAAAAGATTTTCTCCTTCTATTCAGTCTTAATCATGCATCAGCACATATACAATAAATATACTCAGAACAAGTACAGAAATTTTTATGTTTGTTTTCCACACTTCACATGTTTTGTTGAAGAAGCTTTTCAAATAGACATCAAAACAACGCTTAACAGAAGATATCAACTTTGTAATCAACTGATTTTCAGTCATTTCGGATTAATTTAATGTTGAGTAATCCATATGTATTCAGAGTAAGGAAGTTTTTGAAAAGATGGAAGAGCCCTGTGGCTCACCAAGAAACTCATAAAAAGGAAAGCAGATAACAAAAAATGACCTGTTATTTGTTCCTGATAACAGAAGTACATTTTTCTCCGTCTGCTGTGTTTTTGCTACACTGGAAATCAATATGCCTGCCTATTTTCTTTCACCGGCTCTGTCTCAGATTGTCTGGCTGCGGGAGAAGAGATTCTGTTTACCACTCTAAATTCCCAGCTTAGAATTAGAACTTGCTTTCTTATTCATTGAATCCCAGTGATGTTAAACTTTGCTTTCGCTCTCTCGAGCTAAAACACTGATTGTAACTTGAATGTTTCTTCTTTTTTTATGTTCTGGGTCCATTGAAAGTGAGGGTATGCTATAAATGCCCTTTGCTATTCTCTTAAGATTTATTGTTTTGGTCTTTTTAGTTAATCTGTATGTATCTTATGGTCATTTTGGACTGACAAAAGGAGGAAAGAAGAATAATTATTATATTCGCATTGATTTTTTGCATAGCACACAAATAACAAACACAAATGTTTGTGTTTGCAATGTAACAAAATTGAAATAATTTAGGAGCCATTAATGTCCCTAAATTGTTTCAGTCTTTCACAAGGCCCTGAATAAAGAATGCAACTTTTGTCTTTTGTTTGAATATATTATTTTAGCAAAATAACACTTTTAATGTTACTTGTCCATGCCAGCACTGCCTTTAGGCTGACCCTGTAAGAATGAAAGTACAGCACACTGAGCTGTAAAACAATGGCTCTGACATTTATGGTGTCTCACACTCTATGCTTCGGTTTACAAAGCCTATTTGAAATGGATTCTTTAACACAATGTCAGTAGGCATGAGGACCTTTCTTGTGAAAGTTACAGAATTAATTAAACTGCAAAACACACTCTTTTTTTTGTAAAACCCAGAGTAACATTTAAAGGTAGCAAGTTTGTTGAGTGAAAGTGGGTAATAATTAAAAGTTAGGGAACAGGAAATATGATGGTTTTGATTCTCAAAAAAGAAGGAATTTAATATATGTGATAACAGAATATAAAAGCATCATTACACAAATGGTTGAGTTGTGGGACCAATGATGAAGCTTTTTGTTTGTAATACAGAAAGCTGAATCTTTGAGAAAACAAGGAATTGTTGGTAACGAACCATTAAATTTCCAGTGTACGAGTCTGGTATCAAAGTAACCTCAGATTCTGCTTGTGACATCTTGCATTTTCTCAGTAACATACATAATTCTGTAAATGGCAGCTAAGTCATCAAATGACTTGAAATGTAAAATATTATAGTTGTTAGGAAATCACTGACAGTATACAGATTTAATATTTTGGTATAGTTTCCATATTGAAACCATGGAAACTAAAGTTGGACACTGAGACTTTCACAGTTCCTACACCGCAACACACTAAACCAAGAGAGGCATACGTTTCCACCTTGTGTAGTGAACAGAAAAACCCTCTCCATAAACAGTCATGATTAATACATTCATTGGAGCAAACTAGATACATCCTTTTCATTCCTATTGGTGGCTTGAATACCACATTTTGCTGCCAAAACCTGATATCATTATTTGTGTTTGAATTTATTGATCTTTTACAGCAAAGTGGATGTGGTTTTGTTCACTCTTCTTTACAATGCTGCTTTTCGTGATTGAAAGTTACAAAACAAGTATTTATACACAGTTTTCTATTAATGTTAAATCACACCATTTCAATTGGATTGAGGTCTGTCCTTTGACTAGGTCAACTTGCTTTTATGTGCACCAATTCTGCTTCATTTGATGCTGCAGTTGGTAACATTGTACTGTTGACAATCATTTCATTGGCTGTCTGACAAATGGTCTCATATTTAAGTGAGTGAAAAACACCACCTCTTCACTACTCTACTTGAGTATGAGATATGATGTGCTGGATATTTTATGCTGTTTGGTTTGTGTAAGATGGCAAAAAAATATTTCTTGCAGTTTGTGAAGATGGAGCTTTGTAAACATAAACCAAGCTGCCATATATTACTTTTTTATACAAAATGTGTCCTCACTCACTAAACCATGCATGTTTAATCTGACTCTACTTTCGAACTGTCATGAACTTTAAGATTTAACATGCAAAATGAGGACTGCAGAGTCTGCAATGAAACTCTTGGCTTTTCCAGTTTCTCAGAGCAATCTGACATTAGGGCCAATTTGCTGGAGCATTCTGTGGAAGATTGACAAATGTCTGATTTGTTTTCCATTTATATTGATCTTTCCGACTGTGAATTGATTTACTTTAAATTGCATGGGAATGACTACAGTGCTATGTGAAAGTAAGTCTTCTTCAACTCTTTTAGATTTCTTCAGGTCAACATCATAAAGGCTTATTCGATTTTATTTAGACTTTTTGAAATATACAAACACAAAATACTTTATAAAAGTAAAGCAGGGTTGTTGATGTAAAATATTCTTAAACTTCTCAAAGAGCTCTGACGAATCCATCATTTGAAATCGTCTCATTTTTGCAGCATGAAAGGAGATTAATGTTTTATCATAAAGTGAATCTTACCAAGCCAGTGGTCCAACCAATAACCTTGTTGATCAACCTTTTCTCTGATTAAGTTGAACAAGTCTCACATTTATTTTCCAAGTTTTATTGTCAACAACATTTTGAAAAGTATATCATAAAACAAAGACAGTAAACAGCAAGTACCCATGGACATATTAAATGCTTTCTAATATAAGACAAGAAGTTTCCTGCGGAGCTAATACAAGTTGTATGATTAACCAACCAATTCAGAGTTTACTACCATAAATTGTTTATTAATTGCAAATTACACACATATAAAACACTGTGAACTCATTATTACTCAGGAGAAAACTGTCAAACATTTTTGCACAGCTTCAGGTTGTCCTGTTGTTTCACATTGAATTCTAGTTTGTAACTCTTGCAATGTGTTTAGCACTCAGTATAATGAGCTCAGTTCTTTCTAAGTTGGAACACAAGGCCTTTTCTGACATGGGTCAACAGGAAGCTATTTATCATGTTTTCAAAGGGAGTGTTTGTTTGAAGAGCTGCTGCAACGATAAGAATGATTGATATTATTTGGATGCTCTTGACTTGGACACCCCAAAACTCCATCAACATGGTTTTCAAGTGTCTTTAAAGATACATGAAGCAGAGTTTTGAAACTCATTGTGCTTCTGGGCAAACTGAGAGAAAGATGCTTTCAAACTGGCATCTAAAATGTTGTCAAATTCTAAAAATTTCCTTTCCTTTAAAATTTCCTTTTGTGATGCTTTTCTAAGTGTTTTTGCAGTGTTTTCTAAAAATAAAAAGAATCTGCCATCACAGACCATTATTTGTAACTACACTACATAAGACGAGTGTATTGTGGATTAAGGCCGAACACCAGAGAAGCACTTTCTGAGTTCTCAAAAGGGAAAAAAAAATGCTCCTCTTTGTGGTTTCTTATTTGTTCCTGATGTGTCTATGTCATATTTCCTGACCTTTATGTTGTTTCCTCAAACATGCGATACATTATTCTTGAAACATATCAATGTGTAGATTTATTACACTCAGCACTGTCAGGGTCCTCTGAGAAATTTCTTTCATCTCTGCTTCATCCACTTTTTATTAGTCTTTTATATAAGCTATAAATCATCCATTAAGACAAATCACAGTACCATTGATGCATCCCTTTGCTGCTTCTTAGAACAAATATGCCGCCTAAAAGTCTAGCTCTTTACATAAATAAAAAAAAAGTTACATCAAAATTGTTCCCTCTCTGCTTTGGATTTGGTCTTTACTTTCTGATACCCTTTAGAATAACCATTATTTTTAGATAGTGGAAGGATGTTTGCTTATTTTTTACATTCATTTGTCTGCATTCTGAACAGCTTGGTGAGAAATGTTGTTAAATTTTCAACTTCTGGATGGGTTGAACAGAAACTCTTTTCATGCCTGTAAAATCATTCAACATAAAATGCTCGTACTTTTATTTGTATATGAAATAAATGTGCACAGAAATAAGAATTGGGACATTTACTCATCTAAACCTTGGTTATCTTATTACACATTTCAACAAAGCATGTTTCATTTGATGTTGGCATTTGTAGTCCTTTCAAGATTAAAGCATCTAAAATTCTCGAGAAAAAAAAGACCCACGGAGTTTTTCTAATGTATTCACCTCTTTCCAATTACAAAAAAAAAAAAACAAACAAAAAAACATCAAAACATGGGATTGTACCTAGTATAAAAATAGGCAAGTTATGATGTCAGTCCTCGTCATTTGACTTGGTAAAAGTGGGTCTTGCACCTGAAACACGGGTCCTGTGTGAGGACCTGTTGTGAATAGATCAGTATTCCCAAAGAGAAGATGCATCAACAGATGCACCGTCACACATGAGCGTGCCTCCCTGGTCCCCACGAAGGTACTTGCCATTGGAGCCCTTGATGGCAACTCGTCCGTGTTCTGGAAACTCGAGAAAAAAGTCCTCTGCCTTTTCTCCATCTGAACAGACGAGGCCACTGCTTGAGACATACCAGAACTTTCCATTCACGCCTATGTGAAGAATAACAAAAAATCTGTCAGTTTATAAAAAAAACAACTGCAGAAAACTGTTGGAGAAGAGGTCAGTCTCAGAGTCATCTGACCAGGTTTCAGTTAACTTATTAACTGCTTCACATTAGGTGGTGGCAAAATGTGTCTTTTATTCCACATGACCACAAGGAGAGATTACTAATTAAGAGTTTCTAAATGCTTTGATCATATTTTAAATTACATTAAAATGGGGGGGGAAATCATCAGTTGCATTTATTTTGTATCTTAAGGGCACCAATGAATAATTTGATTGATTCATAGTCACATTATGTCATTTACTGTCTTGGCATTTTAAGCATAACATAGGGCAGAAGTCCTCATATCCAGGCCATGAGGTCTTGTGTAGAAGTAGAAGAAGAAAGAGAAGAAGAAGAAGAATGACGTCTAAGTCTGTAAAAGTTTTGGAGAGTACAGTCAAGAATATTAACAGTTATGAGTTATTTGAATGGATCGTCAGAATGTTTTTTGATTGACTAACAGACATAATTTTCTTCGCAAACTGTGCTGCTGAACAAGGTATAGGACTTTTGGATTGGTCTTCATTTGGACACAGCAAATGGGCCTAAACATATGCATTCAAACATTGTGGTAGAAGAGTTATTATTTGATATTGTTTTATTCCTACAGAATCTGGGCACCTTAGTATATCAACAATTCCCCAACAAAAGGTATCCTAGACTTCAGTGTGAGAGAATATCGCAGACAACTCAAACTTTGCTAAAACTGGGTCAAGCAGCAGGGAAATTATGCGAAGCACAGCAACAAATCTGTAACAGATGGATCGAAAATGCAAGGGAATTAATGACCCAATCAAAATCCAGACCTCAGCCCAAATGAAAAGCTGTGGTGGGACTTTCAAAATGTTGAACAGAAGAAAATACAAACAAACCCTTACAAAATAAAGACAAATAAAGAACAGTGGAAAACAAAAATGTTAATGATGTAAGCTTCTAATTAGCTCATAAGAAATATGATCATCAATCAATTGTCTAATGATATTAGTTATTCCATGCTATGCATTGGTGTATTGACTGTTTTATTGGCAAAACTAATCACTAGATGCATAGTGAAGTTTTTATTTTTCAATTTTGAAGCTGTTGTTGCTTTGTACCAATGCTGTAAGAGTTTATTAAGAAGAAAATTTGTGTGATATGAAAACACTGACTTTTAATGTGATAGGCGCCATTGTCGAATAGCAACGAGAAGATGTCGTAGACCGATCGATTCGCATCAAAGGTGTTGGAGTTTTTGTGGTGACACACAAAGCCGTTCTCCCCATGAAGGATCAGCATTGGGCGGTTGATGAGTTTCATCAGAAGTAATTCATCATCACCTGTAATGAACGACACATTTTGTTCATCTGGTGAGACTTCAGTGCTTGTTGGCGGGCATTTCAGACAAACACAATGTGAAAATTCAAATAAGTAGCCTAAAAGCACTTACCCACTGTATCGCTGACCGCTGAGAGCTGCCCATTTTTCTTTGTGCACACGTACTTTCCATTACTCGCCTTGAGTGCTACCCTGTGTCCTCGCCACTCAATGTCAAACATTGTGTTGACCTCTCTGGAAGGAAAAAAGATGGATAAGTGAGATTGACAAAAAAAAGAAAAAACGTCTAAGTTAAAGGTTAAATTAAATCGTGTAATAGATGACCTAAGAAAAAATTTGAGTATACCAAGAACTTTGTACAAACTGAGTTAGTATGTACTTGAGCTACAGGGGGTCACTGGTGCAGCACCTTTCCCAAGTAGTTAAAAACTTATTATAAAGCTTCCTTTTCAATGGTTTAATATCTACTCACATCTCTGTGGCAGTGGACTGGATCTCTCCATGAGTCACTAGAGTCCAGTAGGACCCTCCATTGGTCCTGAACATTGGCTTTTTGCTCTCCTTATCTATCTCCATCTGGAAAGTCTCCATGTCGGTTTCTACATCCTGATTGGCTGAAATACTCACTCCTGGCAACAAAGAAGAAGACACCCATGATAATTTAACATTTTTTCTAGGATAGGATTTTTAACTACAGCATCATCCTGAATGTCTTTTGCATCTCATCTGAAATTCCAGTAAAGGTAAGTGCACATAGAAACCACATTCAAAACGCCAAGATTGTTTCGTCATTTCAGCTCATAAAGATGTATTATTACGCTGACTCAGTAAATGTTTTGAGCAGATGGGGTTCACGTTTTCTATCTTCTTAAACATTTAAGTCATGGCAGCACAAATTAAATTATGATTACCCAAATTTTAGAAAATCTTTTAATTGGCCTTGCAAGATCTAGCAAACTGCTATATGTACCCCTGCTATATATATATATATGTTCTGTGCCCTAATAAAATTTTCAATCAAATTTAAATTAAATGTTTGAACTGTTAAACAAGAAAGTGCATAAAGTATCTCAGGTATACAAGACCGTTCAAGTGCTTGGAAGAAAATATGAGTGACAGAATTGTGGCACAGTAGCCAAATGCTTTTACAAATTACAATTTTATTCAAAGACAATTTGAGAACTAATCCAATAATATAAGAACTGTTGCATTCAAAGTTCCTAATATGGAGGTTAGGAACTTTGAATGCAAAGTTAGGAATGCAAAGTTCTAACTTTGCATTCAAAGTTAGGCCAAATGCAAAATTAGGGCAAAACGGCTATTTGAACAGCATTTTAGTGGGATCTTTTTCATGAACAGGGACAGAAATTCAGGTCAGACATGATGTGAAGATATTTTGTTTTGTTATGTTTGAATTTTAAGATATTTTGTCTAGTTATATTCAGGTTTTATCCCTTTTTAGGATGTTTGTGAATAACTTTTAGTGAAATTGTCAAATAATTTACAGTGTGGAATATGGATATGGATATATCCATTTGTAGAGTCCTTGCATCCTTCTTCTCCACTTTTTACCATCCATGTTTTTCTTTCATCAACAACTGAGAGATCCAGGTTTTTCTGATTTACATGGAAATTATCCCTGAATTTCAGCAAAATGTCAATCCCCCTTTTTTTTGTATGTTGACTTTCCATAGCCGTCTGCATTTTCAGTAATCTATAATTTTTTTGTGGAGTTTGGTGACATCTAGTGGCTCAAATGACTAAATTTGAGCCACTATGAGTTTAAATTGCTAAATTTGAATTTCATCTTGAATATTTGGACATTACAGGCTCATTCTAGTATGAGGTAACTAGCATAATTGTATACTGTGTGACATAGTGTTTAACATTATACAAAAGCATAAAGTGTTGCACACTATAATTATGAAGTGCTCGTGTCTGTGTGATGGAAGAGCTCATAAGTAATAATCTTGTTTGTGTTATAATAGAAAAGAAAGATGATGTTAATTTTGGAAAGAGGATTTTTTTGTGGCCTTGTTTTGATCTTTGGATGTTTTTACCTTTTATACACAACCATAAAAACATAAAATTATAAATATTTGTTTTCATTTCAAATTGTAGATTCATTAGGAACAAATGACTTGTAACCAATTGCACGCCACCTTTGTCATGCTTTCTGAAGTGTAGCACATCAGCAAATTTTATGTCATCAACTCATGATCTGTTTAGTATGCGAAACCAATTATGCAAGAAAGATAAATCAAATTCACACCTATCTTTCCACTCAGTTAGTCCCCAATTTTTTTCACACACCAGTGCTTCACTTGCAGTCAGCCTAGTGTTGCCTACCTAATCGACATGTATAAACTCTGGCTGCTGGGGTGTGTCAGGTCTTGTGAATGCACAGACACATAGCCTGTAATTGAACTGTGTCTGCTGTAGTATAAATTAGGTGCCACAAAAATATCCTTCAACCTTTCTCTTAATCCCGTTAGAACACTAATCCCCTTCAGTCAACCCTCCACCCCTTCCTGTTCAGTTGCATGCTGTAATTCCCTGAGTGGCAAAATGCAAATCTGCACTGTAGAGCCCAGTAAGCAGCTTTCAGTGCGAGTTCCTTAGAAAACACGACACTACCAAAAGACCAAACACTTCAGTTCAAAACAGAGTTTTTTTTTTGTTCTGTTTAATTAAGTTGGCTAAACTGTTTCCTTGTTAGTTTTTTTTTTCTCTTTTTTTTTTTTTGGCGAGCGTTTTATTCATAAGCATAATAATGTCCGCACAAGAAGGTTAGTGTAGTCTATTCCATTTGGAGCACATGCATTGTTGGGCAACTTTACAAATCCAGACGTGAAGCTGTTTTTTATAACATTCGTAGAGGCTGATGCTCATTGAATCCCAAAGGCCCCAATTAAAGAAAATACAGTTGTTGCTTTTTAAAAAATGTAAAATAATGAGTAAATAAGTTGATGTAGGCTTGAAACCCAAGCAATTGATGTTTATCTAGTGTGTCTGTAACCACTTTTTTAATGCACTTGCATTCTTTAGATGAATTCTTTCGAGAAATTTACATTCAGCGACTTCAGACGACAAGTGTGAACTGAACTGAACTGATAGCAAAGAACCAAGTGACTACAAGGGTTAGAACCCATTGCTAGTAACTGACACCCCTGTTGCTTAGATCAGTCTTGGAGTCATTTGCACACCAGTTAATCTTCCTGGGACACACAGTGAAAATGACAAAGCCCATTACCACAGTGACCTCAACAATATGGCTACCAACACTCTGGATCCAACATGTACAAAATGTCATGTTCGCTTTTGTTAGCTAGCAAATTAACCTGTTTTGATGTTTTGATTGCTGCAACTACAAATATCAACTAACCATACACTATACTGACTTGAACTTGTTTAATGCATGGGTCAACAAACTCTTTAAAATCTAACATTCAACTAACAGAAAATCAGAAAACCCAGAACATAATACACTGAAAACAGTTGATATCATTTCTCCTTTAGCATAACCTTTATTTAGAATTTAAGGACTTCAAAACACAGTTAATAGATTTTTTTAATTGCATAACAGCTGCTGGTATTAGACCTACAGTAGTATGCCATTTTGAAAAAAATCACCATGATGATGATTATGATTACTATTAATTAAATTAGCTGATAACTTTTACTCCAGTTTTTTTGAAGTCGACCTATCCATTGTCAGGGTTGTTCTTTCAATATTTTCTAGACTTGCCATCTAGAAAACACTTGAACACTTGAAAAAAATTTAAATTAAGCAGAATTAAAATTCTTGTGCTGCTGTTATTATATTAAACTTAGTTATGATTGGAAAAAAAGTAACTGCTTTCATTCAATCAAAAGAAGTTGATTACCTTGCTTGACTGAAACAAATCTTTTATTGGCAGCTTGGAAGACTACTTGTGGATGACTCTCCTCCAAATCGAAGAGCTCATCTTTTCCGGGTTTGGAGCATCGGCCAGAGCGCAGGGTTCCTGTGGGGCCCACTGGGGCAAGATATTTCCCGTCGCAGTCCTTAAAGGCCAACTTCCCAGACTTCAGCTCCAGCGTGAAGCTGGTTGTGTTGGAGTTTTCCTTCACTAGTTTCCCATCATTGCTGAGAAAGCGGCTGTCGCAGGTCTTCAAACTGTACTTTCCATCCAGGTATACCAAGGTGACCAGGGAGTCCACTCCCCAGGGAATGTTGCTGTCTACTGAGATTTCTCCATCGGAAGCAGACAGGTGGGCATAACGCTTCCGTGCCACACTGAGAAGGCTCGCCTGTGGGTGTAAAGCCAGATGAACAGCCCATAGCTCTTGTTCCCCAATGGCTTGGGCAAAGCAGGACAGATAGTCCGCTGATCCTCCAAAGTAACGCTGATAAGGTTCTGATTGCAGTGCCCAACGACCATCAGACTGGGGCACTATAACAAAACGACACTCAGGGTCTGGCTTCTCTGCCCCACATATGATCTTTCCAGCTTTATCAGAAGCAAGGTAGCGTCCTAAGTGGCTTCGGAGGAACACAACTTGCCCATCTTGCTCATCCTGTTCTAAAGTCCATATTTGTTTCTTCTTCAGGCTGATGCCTGAGGCATTCACCTTGAAACCGAAGGCCTCAGCGGTCAGGTAGCGGTTCTCGTAGTTAATCAGACCAAACTGCAGCTTTAGAGCCTTGTTAATCCCGTTGGTGGGCATGCTTGAACAGGCCACACGTTAAAACTGCAAGCACAGAGGTTTAAAACAAACAAGGGAACTGTCGACAAATGAAAGTAGACATGAGACTGAAAATCAAAATGTTTGATTTCTTCCTTCTTTGGTTTCAGGGTGTGCAGTAATTCCACTTATCTCCTTTTGCCGACTTCCTCAGAGTTTCTTTCTTCTCAAATCACTTTCTCTGTTTTTCCCTGAGCGTGTGCCCAGGTACTTGCTCTCAGTTACTTAATGAGTTAGGATTAAAATCAGCAGGACACGGCACCTCAATCCAACAAGCTGCTGACGTCACATTCCAGTGCACCAACCAAAGCCCTCCTGCCTCACTCTCTTTCGCGAGATGTCTCTTCGCTATGGAAACAGTACAGCTTCCTCAATCCCAACTTGTACATCTTTCTCCTTTTGTCACCTCTTTTGTTTTTCCTTCTACTCCTCCCCTTTCTTTTACATGTCTGACACACTCATTGTTCAGCTGGTATTCAGTTAGATCTCACGCATAGTGAGGTCATCATCCTAGCGGCCAGGCTATCCAGAGCAAGGATAATCCTCGCTTTGATCTGGTGGTGCACCACAGTCTTAATGGAGAATGTCTCCTAAATAAAGGTGCTTTTTCTTGGACCCTACATGCTTTTCATCTTTCAAGAGATCTTAACATATATTTATGTTTCTATGAGGGAAACACTTTTATATGTTATAAACACTTTTAGTTCTGCATCACTATGCTTTGATCTGTGGCTAAGGGCTGTTTATAGGATAAAACCTGTATCCCTAAAGTAGCTCTTTCATATAGAACTGACATTATTTGTACATGGATGACTGATCAAGATGCATCTAAAAGCTATATTAATGTTCTTATACCAGGATTTTCCAGTTTACCAGTCCACAGAAACTCTCGGTAGGAGCGTGACATTTGCTTCAAGTTCTTGGACATATTTAAATTAAAGGTGAAGTCTGTGAGCTTAGCCAAAGATTTGAATAGAACAAATTTGAATGTGCATTAATTTGCATTTTCTTCACTTTCATCTTCTTTTACTCTTACACTTCTTCTTTCTAATCTGTCTAGACCTTAGCATTTTATTCTTATAGTTGGGTAATAAAGGAAGATGGCCCCACTATGACCTTTGTCACACCACACGCCATGATCAAGCCTCGTAAGAGCATTACTGTCTTCTTTTACAGCTTCCTAAAGATGGTGAAGCTAAAGCCCAGGAGAAGTGTATACTGTAAATACAAGTTAGATAAATGAGGCAGGATTCACCCTGCAAGAATTCTGGATTATTTAAACATTTGTGTCAGGCCCATTGCTGACACTTCAGTAATAGATTGTAGAAAATTATATTATTGTTCAATAATTTAAGGAATGTGAATTTATATTGAAAGAGTCAGATAATTGTAGATAATTTGGATCTATGCTCTTAGTAATTGTGCATTTGGAAGATATATTTTTGCATCAGCTTTAATTTTCTGGCTGATGTCCGAATGTTGCTTTAATAGTCTCACGTAGCAGGGTTTCCTCATCACATCATATTTTTTGACGCTTTACTAGTCCCATTTATAACAAGATGTCTCTTAAATAAAGGTGCATTTTACATTTTATAGAGGGACTGGTGCTCCTAGGCTTCCAAGCTTCCCCTTTTGCTCATCTGAAAGTGAAGATCAATATACTAAACACTTTGATATTAATGCCATAGGACATCTCTCATAAAGTCAAGGTCTTTATCTTCAAGTCCAATTGCAAGCTGTGTCCTGCTGTTTTATGTTGCTTTTGGAGTAATAAAGATATAATGTCTTGCACACTGGAGAAGAAGCTTTCATCTCTTTGCAGACCTTGTTTTCCTGTGGATAACAGCGCTCTCTTAGTTCCAGCCAGAATTTTTACAAGGTCATTTGTTTTGTTAATGGTAGTTGATACGTTCATTCTTCTCTCACAACAGGTTCACTATGGGATACAGATGTTCACGACCCTTGTTAACGTTTACTAATTTTAAAACAAGAAAAATGGTCTGATTATTATGAAAAAAATATTAAATAAACAGGTAAAATCATTAAATAAAAACATAAAGCACCAAAATAAAATACATCAAATCAGCAATGTAATGTAAAACAGCTTGCAACTGCAGAACCTGTGTTGTGTCAAAACACTTTTCATTGCAGCTCTACAGAATGCTGATTGTTAGGAATGATTTTTGCATGGACAATTCATTCTTGTTCAGCTGAGGAGACCACAGCTCTGTTCTTTGATAGAAACATAAATGAGATTTTACATTTTAGTTAGAACCCAGAGAACAATTAAATATTACGCAAAGACTTAAAATGCTGATTTTAGGAGTTTAAAATAAAGTAAGAGCCAGATTGATTTTTGTCTGTAATTCAGGAGGATCTATATTCATATATATTCTGATGGTGTTTAAAACAAGTTACCGTATCTAGAAAGTCAATCACTAATCTGAAGTAAAGCATGGACTGCAACGAATGGTCTATCCTGCTGATGAGGCATGGAAACCATATAAGTGAGCATGTAAATAGCAAATAATAATGGACAGAGAACCGACCACTCTGGAACCCCACAAGATATAGAGGCAAGTACTACAGCCAGGGTGGATATATCATCCTCCATGCAGTGGTCTGTTAAACTAGCATATATTCATGATGGCCAAAAAGGATAGCAGTCAGAAAGCCTCACCAAAATGTATTATTACAGCAATAATTGTGGGATATCTGGAGACAGTGAATTGACAGGAGACATTAAGGATATCAACCTTTGAACACAAGACCTGTTAAGACTCTTCCCTAGGAAGATCAATGTAACTATTGAAAATATATTTATACGTACTTTGAGGTGTTTTTAAAATGAAATAAAGTATGATAGGTGAACACAGTTTTTCAGCGATGTGTTTAAAACACCAAAAACCAACAGACCTTGACGCAGAAATCAAAATCCTACCTTACACATTTCTGATTGTTGGTGTGTCAGGTTTGGGAAGTTGCAAAAACTGCTAGACACAGCTGAGTGATTCCACAGCTTTCCAGCTTTCGGAGTACACCGTCTCAGTTGCTACTCAAGCATCAACTGAGCACCTCACTCGAAGTTTACTGACAGCTTTCCTCGGGAGACTTCAAATCCCTCCGTAATTGCTAGGCTCTTCCACCTTGACCAAGAGGCTTTAAAGCATCAAAAAATGGATTAGAAAAACACAACAACAACAGAACTAAGCTAACAACAATAACAAAACAGTCAACATTGCAGCAACTTTGGACTTCCTATGTATCCTGTGTTTTCAGTGTGAAAAAAATCATACAGTTATTCTGTAAGGTTGTTATTTCCTTAGTTACTCTAACCCTAACCCTATCCTATGGTTAAAATAGTATAGTTTGCAGAAATAATCTGTTGTTTACAGTCTGTCTCCAATCATACATTCTCCTTAAATTAGATTTTCTTTTTCTCAGAGGGATAATTCGAGGCTTTAATTAAGTATTTCAGTAAAATATTTTAACAAAAAATACCTCATCATCTGAACACACGGCATTCTTTCAGGAAACACATTTATTTTGATTTGTATTATCTTAACTTCTGTCTATGCAGTTATCCATCAACTGTATATACAAATACTTAGACTTCTGTGCTGCCTTTCAGCAAAAACTAAATAAATAAAAAAAATGTCTGAGCTGAAAATTGTTATTTAAAATAAGTGCGTTCTGTTACCCTGATTCTGCTAAACTAAAACACATTGTCAAAATTATTCAGTAATTAAAAAAAGATAAAAACAATAAAATTCATAATTACATCAGGCACAGAAGTGGTTCTGTGTTTTCAGCCTCTGCTCACAGGGTGGCAGCATTGTTTTTTTCCAAGTATTTTTAAGTAAATTGAAAAAATTCAGGGACAAAATTCAGAAATGACAGCTGTTCTCTCAATGATGTTTGTTTTCAGAATCTAAAGGAAAAAAAAAACCTGCACAGACTGCATCTGTCTACTGAAATGGTTCTTTGTTTAATCACTAACAGGAACATGTATTGAAAGTCATAAACAAAATCTAAATTAATGACACAAAAACTAAACTCACTAAAATTGTTACTTTTTTACCTTTGATTGAAATCTATTTGTTTTGAAGCAAACATAAAATAATATTTTTGTCAATTTGCAAGTTCGACGCATCGAATGGATGTTGTTGTTTAAATGTATTCCTGGCCAGCAGAGGACAGCATTGTCTGTAAATTTGAAATAGCCTTTTCTTAAAGTTGTCTATGTTTAATTTTGGGTTTGCTGCTCAGAAAAAAGGGATCAAACAAAAAAATTAAGAATTTGCTACATTTAATTCATCTCACCTACATTGTGCCAAGTTATAGTAGAGGTTTCGTAAATCCACTAATTTATTTTTGTTATCCTTTTTCCAAATACACTTAATGATTTATATCCAATTTCAGTTCAGAATCACTTAGATGCTGACAATACAGCATAGTTACATTGAGATTCGGATTAAATACAGTGCAATTCAACCCTTAATGTAATTGTAATACTGTAGCATGAACACATAAACATTAAATAAAGAAAAGATTAAAAATTAAATAATGAAAATAAAGTAAAGAAACATATATATATGTCATTTAAATATAATTGTAAATGTAATTGCAATAACAATTACATTGTTATTTTTCAAACACTTGCATTACTTTCTTCCTTTAGTTACATTCTTTGGTAAATGTTGATTGGCATGCAAATTGGCTTACACAAACATGTGGAGATCGTTACACACACGTACACACTAGCTCCTTGAAACAGATCAAACTGTAAACTCAGATCCACTCATACATGACTTAAACATAGATTAATGTTTCTGGCATGTTTATCTAATTTATTACTGTCTCAGACCTTTTTAGATAAGACCATTTTTCACGTTGGTATCCATTAGCACCTATAAGCTCCATCTCCCTGCCTCTGCTATAGCTAAAGGACCAGCACTTACTCTGTTTAGGTTTCATCAAAAAGCACTTTCATCAAGTAGTGAAGGATTGTGTTGTGGCACATTGCGTATAGCCATCTTAAAAAATCTGAGATGACATTTTTCTGTTTCACATTTTGTAGTTGTTTTTTTTTTTTCTCCAAATATTTTTAGCATAAACCACTGACTTCTGTCCTTGAAGCAGATGTGTGTTCATAAAACCAGAATAGCAGTCGGTTCAAGCCCATCCTACACAAGGTACAGGAATCCAAAAATGTCCTTTCTGTGCTCTCCTGTGCTCCCATTGGACCTTTCAGCTGCCCCCTCTAAAACCAGCAGAGGAAAACGAACAAACTATGAGACAACCAGTAAAAAGTAGAATATAAAATGACTTGCTTGGCTGTGATTCTCCTTCCTCAGCAGCTTGCTGCTCACTGACCCCATCAAACCAGCTGTTCATTCATCTACAGTACGAACACCCCCAAAGGCAGCTAAAGACAAACCCTGGTGAATTTCCTTAGAGGCAGCCTAGTTTCTACCCAGAAGTGTTTGGTTTATAGTGCCTGCAAAGTTATTAATTCCCCTATTTCCTTTTTTTCTTCTTTTTTTTAGGTTTTACTTGAACAAACAGACCAAAGAATGCCGATGAGCTTGACAAACAGATCATAAAGTTGTGGAGAAGTTTAAAGCAGGTTTAAATTGCAAAAGAGTAACCCATGCTTTGAACAAAGCACTGCTCAATCCATCATCTGAAAAAGGACAGATTAAAAAGGTACTGCAAACCTCCAAAATGAATTGTGATCTACATAATTGGACGAGATTATAACTCAGAGAAACACTCAAGAGGCCGAAGGCAACTCAGGAGCTGTATGGATCTACTTGTCAGGTGGGAGAATCATTTTGAGAGAACGACTAGAAGAAGCAGATCTGAAGTTTCAAAAATAAACTTCTGGTTAAAATGAAAACATTTGAAGTTTGCAGTTTCCCACAAGTCATGTCGGGATCCATAGCAAACAAGTGGAAGAAGGCACTCTAGTCAGATGAAATCAAAATGCAACTTTTGGCTCTGCTGTGGCATCATCCCCGTTTCCAATGGGAACATGGCGAAGACATGGACAGGTGGGAGTATCGTGATGTGGGGTTCATTTTATTTCTTATTCATATATATATTTTAAATTGTTTAGAAACAATGTGTTTTATACTCTTCCAAAGACTGAATTACCTCCTCTACATGTCATCAAGTTTTATAGGCCTTATAATGAAGCATTCGTTTGCTTCAGGTGTTTTGGAATAGGCATGCATCTCAAAGTTACCAGACAGAAGCCTAAAGGACTGGAGCTGCAAGCCCCTTGTTTATATAATAAAAAAAACACAATAAAATGCAGTGATGTCGCTATAATTTCTAAAATGTGAAAAAAGGGTGTGAGAACTTCTGTAAGGCACCGTACCGCATCATAATTGGGACTTTCAATAAGTCCGATTTGAAAATTCACATATTAGTGCATCGCCACTTAATTTCAAGCTTTTTAAGGGTTGGTTGTATTTCCACGTTTGTTTTAAAGAGTGACCTAAACTTGCCTCGGAGGAGCAGACACAGAAGGCTGCTCATGCGGCAGGAGACAGTGGTGTAACTCAACTCGAGGTTATTGCTGTCAGTGCAATACATTATCGACAAAGAGATGCTGTCTTTCAGGTGAAGCATCCTGTAAATAGGCAAGCAGTAAAAACGGCTGAGTTTCTTATTGATGAAGCTGCAGACTAGAGAATGGAGCTCAGCTGCACAAGCTGGCCTCTTGCTATGAGGTAGACATGGTGAGCTTTGAGGGACAGGAGTTCTCACATCAGTGTCATTCTTGGTTCACCGACCCTGACATCAGGTCTAATATGTGGCCTCAGCTGCTGCCATCCTGACAATTCAATGTGTCTTTCATTTAAAGAGAGCGATCATGTGATTTAAAGTGGCATGTAAGAAATGCACTTGCTCTGTAAGGGAGCTGCATTCAAAACTCCCATGTTCTTTGTTTATTCCTCGGAGTACAAGCACATGCATGCATGGTCATTTTTGAGCAGACCCACATAGAGGTCTGCTCTGTCAGAGGTTCATATACAAAGCACTGTCTTTCCAAAGAGCCAGACTTACATCAAGCTCCTAATTTCTCCCCTCTGAATTTGTTCTGCATTCCCACACACAGAGACAGTAAAACATGGCACTCTGAAAATCAGGGAGAAAATACTTTTAGCTGGAAAAAAATGAATCTATGGTACACAGTGCTGACTCAAAGGCTTTAGATAGCCCAAGGTTCTTTTAGAGGGTCAAACGAGCATGTTTGTTTAGTGTCCCAGCCTTTTCTAAAAGGGGACTGTTTGTGTGCTGTAGCCAAAGGCATAAGAGAAGACAATGCCAAAACAGTTCAGACACAGAATCATAGTGATTCTAACTATTTTGTGGACTTAAACCTAGTTTCTAATATGATATTTGTGAATGTCAAATGAAAAACATGGTAAAGGCCAAAGGTAACTGTTAAAGAAGACAACTTCGGAAGTGTTTAGCATGCTGAATTCATTAAGCTTGAAGTTGTATTTTATGACATCACAACCACAAAAATGATTCCATTTTATTACCTTATATAACGGATATTTGTTTTCTTTCTTCAAGGGAATCTTTAGTATTATTACTGCCTCTTACATTTGTTTTCTTTCTGTTTGCTTTCCCCATATTGAGCTAATTTCTCTGCCCATCGCCTTCTCCAGACTGAAAAAGAGCATCATGCTGCTGCCAATATGCTTTAGACTAAGGTTAAAAAGTTCAGTTTTGCTCTGCTCCACAACATCTTCTTCTACATGTATGTGATGTCATGAGTTGTGGCAAACTGTAGACATGACTTCTGATTAGTTTTATATTTTTATATAACTCTATATATCTATATCTATATTTTATATCTATCTATCTATATATCTATCTTTTTATTCTGTTTATATTTATATATTTTCTTCTTTGCACTCTGGTTTCAATGTGGCAGAAATTACAACTTCATTTCTGTTTTTCATTTTTCAGATTTTTTATCAGTGAAAAAGGTTAAAACCATCTACTTTGCTGTTATACAATACTTTGTGTTGGTCCACTAGATATAATCTGAATGGAACACAATAAAGTTTGAGGCTGTAAAGTAACAAAATGTGAAGAAGCTCAAATGGGGGAATTATTTTGGCAATCCACTGTATATTCAGCTCTTGTTTTTTATTTTTTTCAAGCTCTAAGCGCTGGCTTTGAGTTCACTTTCAGTACACGGAGATTTGCCATTTGTCTTGACACACACACTTACACACAAACACCATTTCCTCAAACAGACTTTTGTAGCTTGTCTGACAAATTGAGCACATTTGTTCACGAGAGAAATTTTCATTGAGCAACTGGGTCTTTTCTGTGTCTCCGGTTGTTTCTCATTGAGAGGTTCCCTCCCCTCCTTCTCGGTCTGTGGGTAGATTGTTTACAGCAGGAAGTGTCTGGCATCCTCTCACTTGGCATTGGGAGACACTGACTTGGCTGGCTCTGGTAGCCCAACATCATTCACAGTTCCCAGCGCCCGCTTCAGTGTAATTCATGTGCTTTTGGGAGACATCCTTACCGGAACAGAAAGCGCTTCTGCTGATTATTCCGTCTGTTTTTGATTACATCCTGGACGGCCTCTGAGAACTAGTGGACAATTTAGCCATCATTCCTAGATGGGTTAATGGGGCCCAGGCTGTAAGGTTTGTGCTGGGGTTCAAAACAGTTGATTGGCACAGATTTTCAGTTGTGGCAGCAATGATTACTGCTCAGGAACATTTGTTGCTTTTCTCCCATGTGTGAACATGATACTATGGTGACAATGCATATTTAAAGGTTTGGTACTGAGTCAGCATTGGGAAAGGAAAAATTAATTAGCTTTGATCCAAGCTACATTACAAATATTTATTAGATCTTTTGATTTCACCCTCCCACCGTGATGAAAATCTGGCAAATTTGAAGGAATGAACTACAATAAAAAAGAGTAAATTCATTAGAATAAATCATGATGACAATGACATCAACATGCATCAAGAACATTTCATCAAAGCAAATATATAATAGAATTGGACAACATTTTGCACAAATATTTGACTTCAGTTGCGGGGCTACAGCAATCAAGACTGATTTCAGACTTTTCTTTAAGCACTACCACATCGATGCATTTGTGGCTTATAAATGAAAACAATCAACATCTGGGTTTATTTGTTTTGGTTTCAATGAACCCTTTAACTGTAGCACCATTATAAGACCTAAATATCAACAAACTGAGCAGTTTCATTTAAAAACCTTATTTATTAATAATTGAGGAGCTTAAGATGAGATACTGCCAACTCCAGTATAGTGATTTGTTTGCAATAGTCTAGGATTTGAAAATATAATTAAGGAATACCTTGGTATCCATCTTTTACGCATATGTGAAAAAAATATCAGGCTTTACTTAAAAGACGATTTGTTAGCAAGGGATTGAATAATTATTTCCATGCACTGCAGCTTAGAGCTGAATCTTGTTGATTCAAACTGACCCATAAATAACTTATGACAGCATTTTATCATATTTATTAACAACAGATTACAAACCAAATATTTTCTGTATATACACTTTTTTACAGAAAAAAGTGCATATACTTTTTTCTGTATATACACTGTGTGTGTGTATGTACTGTGTGCTATATTTCTCTTCAAAACTTTGAATTTTACTGCATATTAAAATTGACTCATCTTATTTTGCTTGCACTCACCGATCCATTAGATGACACTGAAAGAGACATTTCATCTAAATGTGTGTAAATTTGGTTTAAAATATAGTTACTGTAGCAACGTTTAAACATTTGGACCCAACATTTGTATTTTCATCAAACTATCATTATTCGAATAAAATAAATCTCTATGGATCCTGGTTCTTTTTTTGTCAGATTCACAGGTCATTGGATGTTTAATTCATCATCACATGACTCTTTGGCCAGGAGACTGCCCATTGTTTGAAGACCTGCAATGTCAAACACTCTAGAAAAAGAGGATATCATCGTCTTCAATGCGCAAACAGAATTTGTACCATTTGACCTCTGAGATGGATGCTGTATTGTCTCAGAAGTGCAAGCTTGTGCATAAATACACCAACTGCTCCAAGCTGAAGTGCTAGGTCTGCTGGGGCTGTTTGTTTTAGGCAATCTTCTATTTCCTTGAGCATGCACTGCCTGCCAGCAATCAGCACAATTGTATCTGGATGTTTTATGTGTGTTTTATTTTATTTTATTTATTTATTTTTTAAGATTTTGTGTGGACTGTGGAGAAGTCATGCCAGTATTGACAAAACTAACCCATTGTTTTATTTGAAGTCTACAGCAGAAATAAGCTGGCATTGCTTTATCAAGAACCTCTTAGATGTCCTAGTTGTTATCTAAAAGAAATGTATTTTCTTATACTAGTACATTAGAGAGCATGTAACTTTCCCAGAGGGCAGCTACCTGATCCGGTTACATCATCTACTGCACATCAATGTCTGGCTTTGTAGTCATTAAGCTTTCTCTTCACCACAGTAAATCACACAGTGTCGACAACAGCTGCCCTGATCATCTATTAAAACTTCTATAATGTTCGGAGTGAAGAGAGTGGGGCCTGTAAGCTGACACTGTCTTAAAGACCCCGAGTTAAAACCAGTGAGTCTCTGATCTGGTTCATATGGAATCACACCATAAGTAGAGCTGATGAAGGCGAGAGTTGACAAAAAAGCTTTGTAATGAAAGACAACTGCTTAAAAGCTCATAATAAGGGAGATGAGACTGATATTGGCCATACCATAATTGCATTTCTGTCTTAAGGCCACATCATATGTAAAGCCCTCAAGACTGGAACTAATGTAGTTAGAGTCTTTAAACTTGAATCAACTCAAAGTATGAGATATGGCAAACAGATTATTATTTTTATTATCGTGCATGTTTTCGTTGTTTCTTCTTATTTTACCACTGTAATGGAATGATTTTTGTTTATTATGTTTGTTTTTGTTGTTTTTTAATCTTGTAAAGCACTTAACTGCCTTGTTGCTGAAATGCACTATATGTTTGACTTGACTTGTTGTTTCAATTAATCTTGGTTAATCAAAACTCACAGAAAGATTTCTTCATAAACTAAGCACTTTGCTGCATTTATGAATGTCTAGAATCATATCAACATGCAGCACTGCACTCAGATTTCTGACTCTGGCTGCCATATGAACCTCAGCTGACTGCTCTCTAATAGCAGGGTGTTGACTGGTTTCAGACTGACTTGCTGTTTGGTCCAGATCAGATTCAGACTTCAGCCTTTGAAAATACCACCTTTAAACCATGGTCATGTTTGCAATTGCTTGTTGTTTATAAAGGCAATAATTATTTGACAGAAACAAGTAGGAGGAGGTGTGCCCCCAATCACTGGAATGGGGTGGAATTTAGCATTCTGCTGGTTGATCGGCTACAGTACTTTACTGTGGCGGCACAATTTCAATTTAATTTTGAAGCAAACCAACCAAAAATAGATTTAATCCATTCTATAGATTTATAGAATGGATTAAATGATGAGTTTAAAAATTAACAAATATAAGCTATCTTCAAAAACTGTTTTCACAAGCAGCTTTTTGGGAAATATGTTGCATAGAATGGGTGTCTCGAAGACCAAAAATGCTATAAAAAATGTATAATTAATTGCACATTTAAGGATGAGAAAATGAGATTTAAATGTCATACAGTGTGGAAAAATGTAAGCTTATCTGGTATTAAAAGATTTAAATGCTTGTATGATTTAAATTATAAGTGTGAGAGGGACAGGAAATCAGAAGATATTGCATCTTCTACCTGCTCCTATTTGAACAGATACTGTAAAATTGCAAGTCAATTTTCTTTCTTGCTTTTACTTTTTGTTTGTTTGAAAAAAATAAATAAAATAAAAGATTTTTTTTTTCCAGAAATGAAACTTCTGGTCATTAAATTGTGCAAAGTCTTAAATCTGTTGAAAGGTTATATGGGAGCATTGTTTTTTCCAATGCTATTGAAACAAAAGGAAGATTATGTAGATGAGGGGTATATGGGTTTAATAAACAGCAGGTAAAATATTAATTCTTTTTTTTTTTTTTTAATCATAAACTATCCATTTAATTCTCTAGGCACAAAGGAGACAAATATATTTTAGCAGGGGTATTCACCACCCTGGCACTGATTTTGACTTTAAAACCATGGAAATCAATAGCAGTACTAACTCACTGAGCTACTGTCAGTCTGTGCAGTGGCACCCACTCAGGAGGCCTTTCTCCAAAGAGACACAAACTGGACACAAGGCTACCTTGAGGTGAATTCTCTGTGGGACTCTGCCAGTTGAATTGGTCCTTTTAGATTTTCATTTTTTCTCCCGTCTACGTCCTTCTTTTTTGTCTTGTTCTATCACTTTCTCCCCCACCGTTTGGCTGTTGGATGCTGTGCTCGACTTTTCTATCTCTTTCTTTGGTCTGCTCACTCTCTGCGTCTCCCCCACTGACAGGTTCCACAGTGAACATTCAACAGAAAATATAAGGTAAAATTGGGCCTCTATAACATCTGTCACAGGCAATTCAGGGGACAGACGGTGATTTGCCCCCACTAAGGCTGCAGAGATGTTTGTCAGCTGATCTCATAGTGTGATCCATGCATGCTGTTCTCCATCTTTTCTTTTCTTTCACATTAGAAATGCATTTTTTTTTCGCTGTATTTCACCTCTGTAAAATCACAGAAACTATAAATGGACTTGTCTCTCTTTCTCACATCACAAGGTACATTTTGTACTTTGAGTTTGTCTTAAAATTAGCACATCAACCCCCACTGGATTTGTCTGCAGGAAAACGAGAGATGTCTCCAAAACATCTGATCAAAGCCTTGTTTAGTTGCCCAGGGCCTTCAACTCATGTTGATAAGATGTCCACGTGCCAGTCATGGAGCTTATGACTGCGTGGTATCTGAGCAGAGTGCATATTTTTAAAGTGCAAGATATAACTGAGGAGGAGAGAAAAGCAGAACTCCTGTGAGGGACTCAGATGTGTTTAAGGACTCTGCAAAGCGGCTCTGGGAGCCTGGCAGCACGGCAAAATTCTTTTATAAACTAGAATTACTAGCATTTACAGAGTATGGACAAATGCATGCTCTGTTTCTAATCCATATCTGATGCAAACTCTCTCCACTCATGCCAACATACATGCAGAAATACATTTTTTTCTTTTGTGTCTGGCTGTTTATATTTAAGGCAGATGTTTTCTGCATGTGCTTGCAGCAGCTTAAAGTGCTGCACAAATGAGCCTTTGTGATGCAGAAAGGTCATGAGGAAGCAGTAGTGTATCATGTTCTCAGAGCATGTGCATCCCAGGTCTGAGACAGATTTCTTCTCTCTTTTTTTCAGTCACTTTTTTTGTATTTGTCAGCAGCAAAAAGATTGCAGTTTTTGCTGTTCGCTATCACATTTTTCCAAGAGAGGAAAACAAGTTCAGTGTTTGTTCATAATCATACGTTTAGATAAATCAGCTGGACTGAATATGGATCAGAATCACAGTCAAATGAAATGGGGTGTTTTAGAAAATAGACAACAATAATAAACCAAATCATTGAGATTTGTGCATCTTTGTGCTTATTTATGTCTATAAATCATGACCCAACCAATATAAAATAGGAAGTAAAGGATGTTATAACATAGAGAGAACATTTTTTTTAAGGTATTACGATAGATGTAGGAAATTAAAGTTGACATTGCGTCAGTTCAAACTGACCTAGACACTTATCAGTTGTTGTTTCTGTTAATTTAAACATATTTCACACTATTTTGAAATAAGAAAGTTTGTTGAATTGTTGAAAAAGATGATGGTGATAATTATGGTTATAAATATTCTGATTTTTTTTTTTTTAGCTCAAACCCCAAAAGCAAACATGGAATGGAAATGATATTTCCCCGTCACATGAGGGCATTAATAAATATCATATCAAATCATATCATCATTATAATAATCAAATGCATTCAAAGTTGTTACTGAGCACAGTAATAACTTTCATACAATTTTCAAAGCTGGCAACTGTTTCTTTTTTTGTTGTTGTGTAGCTTTGATACCACGGCATGTTGTGACAGATTCACTTTCAATAAGAAATGTATTTTTAATACTTTTTATTGTTAGTTTAATCATCATCACAGTGTCAAGATAAAACACTAATTCCATACTGCTAATCCCAAATTGATAATCTAAAACCACATAAATTAAAGGTCTTGGGAATTTATGTCTTTCTTCTGAAATAAAAAAGGACAAAGAATGTAATACAAAAGGATGAAATATATATATATATATATAAAATCCAGTACACACACATTTTTTCACTTACATTTTATTACTCATATACATGCATTTGAACATTGCTGCATTGACTGAGACAGGCTTGTTTTCCACAAGCTGGAGGCAGCAGCTATTGTGTTGTGATGAATGGACTGTCTCCTGTCCCTGTAGCCAGAGGGCTCCACAGCTCTCCAAAGGGAGCCTGCAGATGCTTGGTGGCCTCTGTCCTAGGTTTCCTGTCTCCTGATTCAGCACCAGCTGTGCACACCAGCAGAAAAAAAAAAAAAAAAACTTGTGAAAGGTAAAACAAAATGTATATAATTCACAAGAGCCTTCAGAGGTTAGTGTGACCTCAGATAGACAATAGTGTTCACTTTAGCTGACAGCAATCAGGAAAAGTATTGAAGAGGAAGGAAAACCGCAAATTATATAATTCTGGAACAGGATAGCGTTCTCTTGATCATCTGGATATGATTGTTGCTTATTTAAGCTTGAATGAATCCCATGCAGAGCCAGCTGATCAAAAGCTGAGCTTGGCAAATTTGCTGTGTGGTTTGAGGACAATCTCTGACAGTTTCTATGGCTGACTCTACCCAGGAGCCACTCTGGCAACTGAAAGAGGCTGGGCTTTATGGCAACAATGGCAGGCGTGCCAGGGGAGCCACGGCAGCGACCGTGGTGGGCTGTCAGAGAGCTGTGTGGCAGCGCTGCTCGGCTGAAGCTGTTGCTCCCTCCATAATGGAACAGCTGTTTGGAGTATGGTGCGCCAGGGTGCTGGAGCACAGAGTAAACAGAGGAGAAGAGCAGTGTAAACAGAGTGAGAAGGGGGAGGGAGGTCTGGATCTCTGCTACCATGAGCGGGTTAAACACCCCAGAGAACTAAATGGAGGGGTTGTCAACATAGGAATGCACAAACACCACTACATAGCAGCTTTGGGAAGAAACGAAGAGGGGAGGGGTGCATTGTGAAACAACCATTACTGCAACCACGGTTCACATGCAAATAAATGATGTTTTTTTTATTTTCTGACTGGACACTGAATTACAAGTTTATATCTCATGGAGCTGTAATTATCTTTTATGTAATTTTATTTTGTAATCTTAAATTACTTAAGATTGTAGCTCTTTTAATTATGTTGAAGACCAAAAATTTTTTAATTATTCACTTTAATGCTGCTTACAAGATAAGGAGTGCGCCAACTGTCCTGTAATTACAGATACTACAAGAGGCCACATCTATGATAGATGCAGGAGTGACTTTTATTACGCTTGGAAAAAATACTGTCTGGAAATGTGCCTGGTTAACAACACAAAATATTTTGAATTTAATATTGTCACATACATTCTATAGTCTTAAACAGGCTCCCCAAAATCTAAATTTGTATGTGTAAAAGCTTGCATAGATTTTTATTAAATTCTGCATATTTTTTCCTTTCACAGAACTTTACAAAAGATAAACGAAAGACCGGAAAAGATAAAATCTTTCAAATGCGAAAAACTGAAAACTACTTCAAACAAAGTTGAAACATACATTTTATATTCTTGGTTTACCTTACGAACTTGCTGATTCTTTTCTCCTGGTCCTAACTGTCTTGATTTATCCATGGAAACACCAGGTTCATCACTGACAGAAACACTATCCAAAAAAATTAATTAATTAAAAAAAGCCCACTAACTTCAACCCTGAAAGAAAACGTGATCGTATGAATATGAATCACGTTGTTAATTATATCGTTGTTGTCATTTCAAGAAGCTGGCAACATCACATCAGAGTTTGTACATGACATATGTAACGAGGAGCAACTGTAATCCTGTGTATTACAGAGAAAAGCTTCTTTAGCATAGCTGATTCAGAATCTGCACGAGCCTGTTACAACAGAGACATGAATCAGGCACGGCACATCTCGGCAGCAGCCACTGCATCAACAATGTGCTGCCTGTATGGCAGTATGCAAAACTTTGAATCCACACCTAATTTACAGACATTCAAAGTGCTTCTCATAATTACTTCTTTAGTTTTGTTTATTAGTTCTTTAGGTTGCTGTAAATGTAACTTCATTTTTGTGGTTTCTCTTTGCTTTCCTTGCATACATAGTATATAAAAATAGTGCCAGTGGGGGAAAAAAATACAATTCTGACTTTATTCTGAGAATTCTTTTACCATAGAATTTTTTATTTTGAGGTTAAATTCAGAAGTCAGATTTTTTTCTCAGAACTCACAACAGTCTGACATAAAAATCAGAATTTTTTTGTATTGTTTTTTTTTTCCTGTGTATCTACACTCGACAATTATTTCCTTCTTTTAACTTTGAAAAGTGGGTCAAACTCAGTCAAATTGGATGGAAAACATTTGTGAACATAAACATTTAGATTTTGCCACATATTTGATTCCACTGTGCTTTGGAGGTTGAACCTTCCCCACAGTCTTTGGTCTTTTGGAATGCTAACAGGTTTTCTAAAAGAAAAGCCCCATTAGCCTTATCCATCTAGACCATCAGACCATCACATTCTAGCCAAAGAAAAACATTTCCACAACATGATGCTGCTGCCACCATTTCCGTCTAAAACATGAACATTTTAAGTAAATGTGCAGTGCCAATTTTCTTTCACACATTTTTTTTTTAATTAGGCCACACAGTTCAATTTTGCTCTCATCTGACCAGAACATCTTCACCTTCTTGCTTCTCTTTGACCGTGGCATGGCACAGAATTTCAATTTACAAAAGGACAGATTTGTAAAGTACTGAATTGTGGGCTTTTGCAGCTCTTGAGGAGTTACTCTGGGCAATTCTACAGAGTATGAATAATTTTTCAAGGAACTCTAAACCTGAAAGGTTACTGGTGACAAATGGCAACTAAAATGATTATAGGAAGTCATCAGAAGATGGAGGTTTTGTACAATGGACTTGTTAGTGTATTTCAATTAAATACACTTATCTTACAAAGACGCAGCAGTGTTGCATAATTTATTTCCACTTAAAGATTTGTTCATTTGCGCATTCAAACTATTATCTTCTCTGGCATCGAAACGTCCACAAAAGGCTTCACTTCACATCACACAAGAATAACTTGAAATACCTGCTTCGTTTAAAGATGCATTATAAGTGAACCTTTTCAACAGCAACACATGCTTAAAATAGATGATAAGAGCATAAGTGGCCTTTAAAAAGAGGCAGTGTGTACCTTTGTTCTGCTCTCTTCTCTTAGCACCTTGTTAAGACCCAAGACCTCACCTCAACCCTTCTGCTCCTCACTCTCAGACTCACAGACCCCAACACACACAGGACTGCCAGTCCCTTTCTCAACCCACTCACATTCTGGGGCCAGACGGGGTCAAGCAAAGGGTGAGACGTTTATGAGGTGTAGATATTTGTGCAGGAAAGCATTTCTCCTGTTGACACCGAGGAACACAATCTGGATGCTGACCAAGCTGAACCAGACAGGCAGTGAAACGAGAGGCAAGCAGACATGTCTGTCAAGTGATACGTAATATAGCCTTCATTCCATATTTCAAAAAGCACTCCAAATGAGTACAGTCTAAATGTAATCACTTGGTGACCTTATCCTCCTCACTGTTTGTATTATCAGAATTACCTGATTAGATTCCTGATGAATATTATGCTTACTGCGTAAAAGGTAATGAACCAGAACTATTTCAAAACACATTAACCTTAACACTCAGACACCTTAACCTTTTCCTCAACTCAAACACTGTGCAGAGTGCCTCTTACCCTCATGCTGCTGATCCAGGAAAGGCCACGCCTCGGACACGGGGCAGTGGCCACAGTCAACACAAAAGGTTGTGGTGGTAAACAGACCTGTTTGTGTTCACTGGGCCACTGCTGGAGATGAGTGATGTGCCCATTAGCCCCTGCATATGTGGGCATAGGGGGGCAAGGTGGTGGCGGTGCTCTGGCTGCATGCAGGACAAAGAAGACCCCTGGGTTTGGAGAGAAAGGTCAATGACCCGTATTGTCTCCATGCCTCCAGGCATAGCCAGTAGATATTTTACTGATTTAGGTTAGAGACATTGGCTTTGTCAAAGCTGATGAGCATGTATGCAAACGGACAGATGCTGCAGGTTATGGCTTGTGTGGGTGGCTAGAGGAATATACCTGCAGCTCCAGGCTGTGAAAGGAGAAGGTCACATGTTGCTGAAGGCAGCTTGTGCTCTAATAAAAATAAAGTAGGCCAAAAGAATAGTTTAATTTGAGGAAAATAGGTATTTTGAATAATGCAGTATGACTTTCCATGAGAAACTATTTTAGCAATTTGAATTGACATAACAATTCCACACTGAAATTCCATGAAGCATTTGGTTTGATAAAAATATATATATTACTCTATTATTTATACCTAATGAGAAAAATAAGTTTCTTGCATTTGCTACAAAAATGCTGCACATATTTATAAATGACACATTTGCAAATAAAACAATGTTTCACCAATTAAATAATCTCCTCAAACTGTCAAATCAAGACTCTATATTTCTTTAGGAATATCGTATGATATTCTTTCACCTCTACTGCTCTATTACTAAATGCATAACTTTTTTGAGATAATAGTTCTCGACGCTGGATATGGTGCTGCAACAAAACTGTCTCCCTTTACAGTGGACTACAGAACTCACACAGAGTGCATTGCGTATTTTTATACCTCTTACACTTTCACAGTTTGTCAGGTCACAAATGCAAACATCATTGTACCAACGTGTCTGTAAAAAGACAACACAAAATACTTAATAAAGGTAATGAAGAAGGGATGTGAGTGTATAAAAATGTTTTGCAAATTATTTGAAAAGCATCATGTACTTTTGCATGGCATTTTCACCAGTACTCCTAAATAAAATGAATTGTAACAAAGACCACATAATTACCACTTGTATTCAATAAGAAATAATACTAAAATTTTTCAGAATGCCCAAACATATATTACTCTGTGTTGGTCTATCGAATGTAATCCCAATAAAACAAACATTAAAGATTGAGAAAATGTGAAAAGATTTCTACGGTTGTGAATACTTTAGTAAAACACTAAATTATTTCGTTGATTTTCAAAGGCTTAAATAAAACCATCAGAATCAATAAGAAAAGCAATTTGGGAGTAAGTAGACTTTTTGTAAAATAAAAAAAACTTGCCATTTACACAGGCACTTTAAAATTGTTGTGTGAATTGTTTGATTATATTTTCTTACATATTAAAAAAAAAAATCATTATTGCAAAGATTTACCCAGATTAACCCTAGCATCCAAATAATATTTCACTCTGTTTTAATTGCAATTCATGACCATTGCTTTCTGCTTGAATAACTTCAATGCACAACAAACAGTAATATTATTGTTGCATTTTTTTTTTCCCTAACTCTTTTTGTTACTAGATCGCATAATCAACAAAGTTTTAAAAACAGCAGGGGCAAATTTGACAGAACAAAACTGGTTTTAACCACAATGTGGTGAAGGGAAATGACAGCAGTGATAGCAAAATAGATTTACTACCAAATAAAGCAAAATAAAAAGAAAGGGAAAAAAGGCATGTACAATTAATAGATTGTTTTGTGGATTAGACGAATCCAGTGTTGCTTTATTTGTTTTCACTAGATGGCCTCTATAGGACCAGAATGCAAATGCGACAGCACACAAAAACAAAGAAAAAAACAAAACAAAACAAAAAAAAAAACAAAGAAAAACAAATTACATTCTCATAAAGCTCTCTTGGCATGGACAAACAGCAAACTGACAATAAATAAAATGTTGGCAAACAAAATAAAACTTTCAACAACAACAACAAAAAATACTCAAGCTTGCATATCAGACAAGACAAAAATAGAAAAAAATGTACTTGGCACAAATTAAATAAACTTTTCAGATTGAGTGAACCTACTTCGTCCATTGCTTTGTGAATCTGATTGTCGTTCACAGTTAGCACTGAGATTGTGTATGGACTGTACAAAATAGACATAGATGGCGATGAGAATAAAATAATTAATTTAAAATTGTCAACATCTATCTTTGCCAGTACATTGACCTTCATTGTCACATCCCTAGAAGAGGCCTTTTTATGCATATTTTTGCACTGAAAAAATCTGCAGGTACATGTGAAACAAACCATTGTCACAATGCAGAGTCAATATTTATGCACACAGTGGAGGACAAGTGCTCTTCAAAATTGCCAGTGATTTCTGATCTGAATTTTGCACAAGTGCTTCAGTAAAAAAATTTAAATAAAGGAAATAAAATTTCTAAAGACACTTTGGTATTTTTGTAGGCCATGGTGTGCTAGTCTATGCCATGATGAGTGCAACACTCAAACACATTTTCATTGAAAGACCCAGTTTTTTTCGTTTGTTTTGTTTATTTATTTGTGTGGACATGATTATAGTGATGCTAGGACACTTATCGCACACAAACATAGTCTCATAATGGTACACTCATTTTTGACCCGTGACAGCAGTCCGATGGGATCTGCCTTGTGATAATGATGCATGATACATAAATAAAAAAAAAAAAAAAAAGACATTAAAAAAAAAAAAGATTTTTGTAAAAATGAAGTAACACTTGAAAGAAAACACTTTTTTTTAACAGGGCGATTACTTTCTTTGAGAAAGTGAGTCTTCTCCTGTTACAGATTAAATCCTTCTGCCTCCGTCTGTGCTCTCTTTTTCTCGGGTCTCTCTCAGCAGGGCATACGCAGTGCAACACTAATCTCTCCAATCTCGACTCCCCAAAGCAAAGGGAAAAAGAAATAACACAATACAATGTAGTCTACACCCATATAAAAATAAATCAATTGCAAACATGGAAAGATACATTTCATATATACAATAAACTCCTATATAAAATAGCTTTTATGTACATATAGACAAGAGACAACAATACATTAACTGATCTGTACAATGTATACCTGAACAGTTAAGACAGGTGAGAGGTACTGAAGTGTATGGCTTGATTGGGGAAGATTTCAAAATATTTACAGACATTTTTAACTTTACACTCTTTTGCCTTTACATGTTTTCAACTTCTCTGGAATGAAAAGGCATGAAGACGCTCCATGTGCCTTAAGATTTTCTTCCAATGACTCAGACAAGGCCAGCCTTTTGAAACGTAGTCAACAGTGACGATTTGGACCTTGTTTTAATTTGCACAATCCAGTGCAATCATAGCTCTCTTTCTAAAACAATGGATAAGAGCCAGAAGTAGAAGTCTTAAAACCAGTATTCAGTCAAGAAAGACCGCTTTTAAAAAAATAGATTCATTTTGGAATTGAAACACCACTTGTTCAAGTTTCTGATCCCCAGGAAGACCCAGAATTTTATAAACGCCAGAATGCTCCAGTGTGTAATCGCAGACAGCCCTGCTTTGGCGACTGATGTTCAGTTAGTGGACCTTTCAGACTCACCCATGGCATCGTTTTCTATTCACAAGCCTTACTCCTAAGAAGTCCTTCAGTAGTGTCAATTCAGCACATGATAGAAACCCCCTCTACAGTGACCAGCTGACCGGTGGTGGGGTCGTATGTCCCAGCCAGGTAGTACAGGTCTGGATAGCTACTGTTTGGCTTCTGATTGCGAGTCAGACACTCGTACTCCTCCCTGCTTACAACCCGGCACTTATGAGAGATTGTCTGGACATCGTTCTCGTCCTCGTGACACGACTGGTAAAGGGCGTACTACGTAGGAAACACAGACACAGCATGGTGATGTTTATCAAGAATTTCGATTTCATGTTATGTACTAGTATTTTTATTTTTGTTTAACAAAAGTAAGTCTTATAGAACTGCAACATACCTTGCCATCACGATGTCTCTTGCCTAGTTTGGTCTCCTCTGGGTGGTAAAACCATTTGACTTTGACAACCATTCTTGAGGTCCAGGATTCCCAGAAATTCTCGATTTGACCCACATATGGGAGATTAGGACGTCCAGCCGAGAGGAAAACGGCACAATCACCAACTCTTACAGTATCTCTTCCTCTGACAATAGCCTTGTAGAAAAGCTTTCGGGCTTTGCCCTTTAATCCTCGTCTCTGTGGAAAATAAGGAAATGGTTTGATTGTATTATACGTCTTTCCCTCACATATTTTCTACAAAGCAAGCTTGGTGAATGCAGTAAAAATGTGAATAACTGTTCTCACCTGTGTAGGGTTTCCGGCCCACCTCCACATCTGCCGGCCAGCCAGGAATGCAGATACCTTGGGTCTCGGAATAAATGAAGTGTCATCTGGTAGCAACCGTGGTTTTTTCATGCATTCCTTTGTCGGTTTAGAGACTGCAGCCATACATTCCTTCCTCTTTAAGGGCTTGCTGTTGGACAACTGCTCTGACGGGCCTCCTTTGGCACTGGAAACAGCAACAGCTTTGGCGACAAAGGAATGCTGCCGAGACCTTGAAGAAGTTGAGGGTTCCGCAGATGGGAGCAGTCCCTGGTGAGAGGACAGGCAACTTTGGAGCATCAGTGCCGAACTATCCTCATCATCTGAGCTGTAGGATGAATCGTTGTCTGATGAACACAAGCTAGAACTGGAAAGGGAGCCTGAAGAGGAAGAACTTGAAGAACCAGAAGAGGAGGAGGAGACAGAGAGGCGAGAAAGAAAACGACCAGGCATCCTGAGTCCTCCTGTGGCTGCAGCCAGTGCAGCCCGCCTCCTCTCTTCCTCTTCCTCTTCATCATCCAGGTCAGAATAGGAAGGGTGGCACTCTCTGTGAGAACTGAAGCCCAGATCACCATATTTCTCCTGCCGCAGAGAAGGAGAGGGCTTTCTATGTGGAGTGGTTCCTTTTAGGAGGAGTTCCACTCTAGAGGCACCACCTTTCTTGTTGTCTTTGACCAGCAGGACTGGGTGAGAGTATGCCTCAGTTTTGGGCATATTGCTCACACTGGAATATTCGCTTTGCAGCAGCAGTGCCTTGCTGTTCTTGGTCTTGGGAGATGTCACTCCTTCATGGTCCAATTTGATAAGAAATTCCTGTCCAGACTTTCTGCTCCTTGGTGCAACCATGTCATCTTGCCTACGCTTCTCATTGTACATGCCAGTCCTGGAAACCATAGATAAACCAGGTCCTGCCCCTGCAGACTGAGAACAGAAGGAGGAATAGCCGTTTGCAATGCTTCTAAAAGAGTCCACCTCAAAGGAGCTGCTGCTGAAAAGGCCTTTGGTTGGTTGGGAGATCAGGGACTGCGTTTGAGGAGAAGAAAACAAGGCATCCTCCTTTCCTCTCAAGGCCTTCCTAGGTGTCCCGTTAAACTGAAACAGACTGTCAGCAGGTCTCTTCCGGGTGTTACCCAGTGAACTCCAACCCAGGAAAGCTGGAGGATTTTTGTTGGCATTTTCTGCTTGTTGCTGTTTTTGTTTCTTCCCTGAACCTTTTGGTCTCCCTAGAATAAATAACAAAATGTTACCTACATTGTGTTTAAGCAAAATATTGCAAATTACAATACTGCTGCATACACTTTTTATTGTTTTTAGGGAAAATAACTTAACTAACTCAGCAGAAACTTTACAAAGGGTGGCTTGTATATGGATGACAATATGTAATAGATGTGTAATAGATGACAATTTTAATAGAAATGTTGCAAGCTGTAAATTGTACCAGAGAACTGAAATAATACAAAAAATTTCACCTGGGATTTCTTATGATTTGCTTTTTTTTTTTTTTTTTTTTTTTTTTAAACTTGTGGCATCGATTTGGACAAATAATTCTGCTAATAAATATGTTCCATTGTTGTCCATATTGTTACTGAGCAAAATGTTTTATTTCTGGCGTATTTATGTGAATACAGCTGTATAACGAGAGACAGCAATATCCCACTGCTATCACTGTGTGATGTCCACAAGAAATTTTCTGATAGTTTTTTATTTTAAGCACAGTTGTGCAAAATTTGACAGCAGCTCCACTGTGTTGTCTTTCTGCACGGTTGATTACACGTGACTTATTTTGCTTACTGCTGCTCTGTTTGTTTTGATTCCGTGTCACCTTTGGTTAATCATCTCAAGTACTTTCAATCCCACATTTACAAGTCTGTTGCTAAAACCAGTCATTGAATAAAAGCTTAAAGCAACATGACTTATGAGTCTATCAGCAATCAAAGGGACTTTGGCTTCACTTTGCAGCAGTTGAATAACATCATTTTCTGTTCAGAATTAAATCTTACCAGGTCTTCGTTTGATAACAGTTAAATTTTGGGTGTTTGACAGAGAATTGGTGGAGCTCAGTCTCTCAGAAGGCCTGTCACTGATTGGGGCCTGCTCCAGACTGGAACTTCTCTTGGCTGATGTTCCACTTGGTGTCAGCAGAGCAGGAGAAGACTCCCCACCTTAATAAGGGATTGTAAAAAAAAAAAAAAAAAACAAAAAAAGAAAAAAAAAAGAAGAAAAAAAAAAAGAATTTAATTTAAAAATACCGAAAATTACATGCATTGCAAGTGTAATAATGGTAAAACACATCACAACCCTTTTAAATTTTTTGTTTTAAATATTGTGCACGTAATTCAAAATATAGGGTGTGATTAAACTTTCACAACCTTTTCCATTTTGGTATTATTTTTAGTAAACAGTGACAGTGGAATATGTGATATGTGATTATGTTTGAAATCAATAAAGAGACCTCATATACAAAAGGTACGTAGTCACAACAAAACTCAACAAGAAGCATTTTCCATCCAAATCTTCAGATGTATCAATAGTGAAAAGAAATAAATGTTTATTTTCTATAATAAACAATATATCAACCACATACACATTGCTAAAAAATACAATACAAAAGCATAAACGTGTTAACACCAGCAAAAAAGATGTGTTATGTAAGTAATTTACAAGTTATGTGTGATGGGCAAAAGCAATTAAGCAACCTGTTGAGGTGACCATGCATGATTATTTATTCTTGCATACACACACTCACACATACAGTAACACAGACACATATTAACGTGCCGGGTGCATATCCAGCCTGTGACACATTGTTTTTTGCTGATTAAAATGCAGCTTAGGAGCTTCCTACACTACCTTTGTTTATATTAATAAACAGAGGCATAAAGTCTGACATACCTCAGCCTTGCCTTTTTGTTGGCACACTTCCACATTGATTTATAATAACAGTGTGTAAGTGTTGTAAAGAAGTGACAGATGAAGCACAAATTGTGTACGTAAGTATAACTACCTGTGAAGTCTTTCTATGCACCTCTCATTTATAGACACATTGAACTCGCATTATAAGGTCTTCTTCTCTCTGTATGTAACAAGCTCTCATCACATGTATTGGGTATATCTGCGTGTCAAGCCAGATATTTATGTCCTAGTCTGAATGTTCTATTCCATATGTATTGAATTTATTTCTGTGTATGACCTTTTCTGAAGTTAATCCTACACCATTATTCAGAGGGAAATCCACATGAAGCCCCACATAGTTTATTTATTTAAATATAGTACTAGAAAGGGTGGTCTTTCTTTTTTTTTTTTTTGATAACTATAGGAGCATTAATTACAAAACAAGACTACCCACATTGGATCTGATATCCTGGAGGAAGAAGTCGGATGTTTGGGAGAGAAATCTTCCCCCGATCTCCATCATCAAACTCGACCATCACTCCTGGCTTCCCCTCATCAACTGAACCGCCTGCAAGAGACAAAAGTGCTACTTTACTTACTGCGAAATAACTATTCAAATTTAGTTGAATGTGTATTTATTGTCTCACCTCTGCAAACGTAACCGGGGTACAGACACCGTGAGCGTTCGCTCCAGTAAGCACACACCCTAGTTCCATCACTTAGCACAGCCTCAGACTCTGGTCGTATATCCAAGACCTTGAAAGCAGACCAAAAGCATAATTAAGATTCATTACAGATTGCAGACAACGTCCTCTAACAAAGATGTGAATGCATACACACACTCACACATACAAACAGTGTGAAAGCAATGGGGCATTGTGAATGGACAGCCACTGTGCCACATTTCCAAGCGGTCCTTATCTCATGCCAACGTGCCAGTCAGAGCTGAAAGGAGCGGAAGCCATGATGCAGTAAATCCTGACTTGCTGAGTAATACTAAAGAGGGTCTGAATAGAGGGGTTGTGATTGCAGGTTGCCAGATCCTCCCTCCAACAATGCAGCCAGTCTCAGCATCCGCCGCTCACTGGGGGCCCTTTCAGGTTGCTTTCATTTACTGTTGCCATGGTGAGGGACCTTTTGACTGATGAGGTGTGGATGTTAGAGTGTGTATAGGGGGCAGAGGGTGGTATGGGGATCAGTAAAAATTGCGGTATTGGTGTCAGAGTCAAATAAATGGCTTTTGGACACATTTAAAGTGGAAGTATGCTGTAATTAGAAGCAGCTGTTCTGTGGTGAGTGTTTAGATAAGAGAACGGATACCAGAGATGCTAAGTGCTAAAATCGCAGGAGAGTTAAAAGTGTAAGAAAAAAAAACACTTTGATCCACTAAGCAGGAAGTTGAAAGTCCATTGTCCAGTTAAAGCCTGGAATTGTTTAACTAAAACTGGAAATTTTTGATTTTGCACCCATTAAAAACAATAATAAAAAATAAATAAATGTAATGCCAAAAAAGAATAAAGCCTTAACATGCAAATATATTATAACTCATGTGTTAAAACTAGAATGCTACAATTTATACAAATATAATTTTAAGTACTATGAAAAAACAGATACAATGATGTGATGATAGAAGATGAATACATGCAGTTTTAGTCTTTAATTGTGTACTGCTGTGGTTACTGCTCTTTAGCCTATGAGCAAATAATCCAAAAATAATAATAATTTTTAAAAAAACAACATCGTAGAACTGATGAGAATCTGAGGAATTATTATCCAAGTCTCTGTGGAATTTCTCGCTACAGCAGACAAGAGTAAAATTATGTCTTAATGACTGCTTCAAAGTACATTTTTAGAAAACCAGAGAGCACAAACACACTTCTAATGAAATAATGAAAATAAGATCAAAGACGCATGAAAATTTTCCATAAGTTTAAGTTGAAGTAGAAACTTATTGGTGTCATTTATCAAAATTCTATTTTTTTAAAAAAAATAATGGAAAACAGGTACATCACACAAAAGTCTGTCCCGGTAAAAACCAATAATAATGATGGTACTTTATTGCACTTGTTTTGGAAAACCTAAATATACACTGCAAATAAGCTGTTAGTCCTAATAAAGTCTTTACTTATCTTAGCTCTTCTCCACATTATGCTTATAAGAAAACATGTAATACACAAAGATAAAAATACTCTTGATCACTCAAGGCAACTGAGAGCAAGTTATATTTCCTAAAGAAAAACAATGAAAAAAACACTGATGTTTTAATTTTTAAATAAAATATAAATATAATAATTTGAACATTCAGTAACATGAACACAATTGATTAAAAAATAATACAGAGGAAATGTTTTTCTTTCTTTTTTGACAGAAAAAGAAAAAAATATTGTTTCCCTGTAATTAGCTGTAAAAAAAAACAATCATGATCACTCCTGCACAGCTCATGTGACCTTTAAGCAGTTTCCTGTATTCTGATTAAAAAAAAAAAAAAAAAAGACTCTAGGCAGTTTAAACCCTACCCTACATATTGACGTTCCTCCTGTTTGGATATTCTATTGCATACAAACCTAGCACCCCTTGTCCCATTTGGAAATGATGAAAATCTACCACCTGGAGATATGGTCATTGTTTGTTTTGACCAAATCCAAGAGACCGCCATTGTCTCATTAAACATGAACTCTTGCTATAATAAACACAAATTTGCACTGTAAACTCCATTTGTATTAAAACTGGTCCAAAAGGCAAGCTCGTGTATTTAAGGAGATTTAATGTTAACAACGTCTCGCATGTCAACTTGAAAACAAGGATATACCCAGGTGTTGTGGGGGATTATCCCACCCACAGCTTGGTTTAACGGACATTCACAGTCATTCACACATAAAACTACAAATCCTGGCCATCTGTCCGTGTCCATTTATAAGTTTATACGGCTTCCGTGACTCACAGAGAGAGGAGGAGGAAAGCAAAGAGACTAGTACTGCTACAAAAAGGTTACCATTGTTTAAGAAAAATTAACACAAATGACAGGAGATTATTTTTTTTTGTGTGTGTTCTTGTGCAGTGAGGTAAACTTACAGCTTCCTTTAGCAACTGCTCCAGTGAATAGATTCTTGGTCGGTTTCCCCTTTCACCGTCGATAACAATGCTAAAGCTAAATGAAAAAGAGCACGGCAGAGAGAGAAAAATAGACATGGTTATTTTCAGAGGCTGGTATTATGTTTGCCTGGCTCCCATGTCATATGTTACTCCCACTCTGCTGTTGTTATAGCATTTCTTTGCTGCCTGAGCCAAAGGAGTGATATTGATATTTAGAGCTTAGTATGAGATAGTTTTTTTTTTTTTTTTTTTTTTTTGCAAGGAAGAAAAAGACACAGATGGGGATGAAAAAAATAAACTAAAAATACTGCTTGTCCTCTCATGTAAAAATTACAGTGTTTTGTGCCTGGTCTTAAGAACGTTTGTCTACATGAATGACATTTGAAAGGATTTTTTTTTTTTTTTTTGTTCAACTAGAGCAATTTATCAAAGTTATGAGAAAAATTGGCATTTTATTACGTTTTTGAAAGACACACTTCGTTTTCTACTTACATATCCGGAATCTCCAGAGTGTGAACCCTGGCAGCGTACAGAAGCTCATCCTCCTTGGAGATCAGCACCTTCAGTCCATCACATAAGTGTTCTTTGGTCAGGATGCAGTTAGGAACTGTACAGGAAAGAGCAAATTGAAAAACTTAATCTTAAATGTCAACAAAATATTCATCTTCTAAAACTTTGATTCAAGATAGAACTGAAACCAGATATTCGCCTGTGGTGTACAAAATGTCACATTGACTCTTTTTCCCCCTCAATAACTGAAACTACGTCAAATAAGCCCATCCAAACGTACTTCAATTTGGTAAAATACATCATGGGGAAATCAAAATATCATCGTAACTGACCTAAGACAGGAGACAAGTAGCCAGATAACGAGGGAAAGGAGCTATCTGTCTTTTTCTACAGAGTATGTAATTATCTGGTATCATCTATACGTTTTTTTTTTGTTTTTTTTAATCTTCTAACTTTTCAGGTTTCTCTTGGTTGAAAGACCACGGTCCTCCTCCTCTTCTGAGAAGCTGCTGCCGTCTATCTGAAAGCCCTCGTCAGCCACGAAACTTTCCAGAAGACGACTTACAGCTCGTCCCTTTGACTGAAAAGATATAACAAAAAATAATCAAAGAAAAAATAATATTCAATTTTATTATCATCATTATAATTACCTTTAATTCAGGATGAATCATTGGGAATTGTAATCTCTTTAAAAAAATTTTACAAAAGGATAGCAACCAAGATTGGCAGCAACCCACATAGTTTGCAAAACACTCACAAGAAAAGGGAAAAGTTAACACCACCATAAATACGAGACTAAAAGGATTTCTCAATTAAAACATTTACAGGCAAATGATTCCTTCTCAAACTCTTTAAGAGAAGTCTTAAAAAACATTAAGTGACAACAGCACTTTTACGTTAATGTTTCTCTGTACCTGGTCCAAGAAGATAGAGCATAAAACTGAAAAGATTTATTTTCAAGTTCAGTACAGATTTTATGCTTCAAAATTAAAAGTAAGTTCTCCCAATGAAGAGAACATCCTCCGGTGAATTTATTTTTTAAAATAGCAGATCAACAACTGAGACGACAGAAATCCAAATATGCCCTTATAAATAAAGATATGCCATGGCTGAATTTTATGTGTAGCCAAGGTCATCCATCCAACCCGGTCATATAATGTGCAATGATGTCTAAAACCTTTTAAACCTGTCAGAAATCTTTAAGTTTCATGATGAACAACATCCAGCAAATCAAAACATTTAATAGAAGCATACATGTTTAAAATGTCACCAACGTCTAGTACAGACATGGAAGTAGAATCAATCATTTGTTTTCTAACTTCAAAAGATAAACCAGGTTCAATCCTGAAATGTTCCCTTTTCAGGGGTAACCACAACGGGTCATCCTCCTCGATCTAATCCTCTTTTCTAACTGTTTAGCCCAGTTGTTCAACATGTGCTCTACAAAGAATCATCAACAAAAAATCCTAAGTATTTACAGTGTGAAAATGTTTTAACCTTCAAACTTTCAGCTGTAGTAATGACTGGAAAATGGTTACTTTCTGGAAGACACCTAAGATTCATCTGCATTAATACAAGCTTCAAGCTCTAAGTCGTACAACAAACTATATCAAAATGTTGAAATAAAGTTTGCATTTTGATGCTTCTAATCAGTGGATTAAATATGAATGCTACCTGCTGGTCCATGCTTTTTTGTCCTCTGCTTCCATCATCGTTCTGCATAGAAGATGCTCCGACTGACCAGCAGCTTCTCCTCTGATGAAATCAGTATGAAAACAGACATTAATATTTGGTTCAGTGATTCCTGGCATATACTTCCCTAAATGAAGACTATCTTGCTGTTCTTTTAAGATATCAGATTTAAGTGCTTACTAAAACTCTTTGGTAGGAGGGTAACTGCGTCAAGGTTGGCTAAATGTTGTGCATGGAAATGACTATTGCTCCTGAATCCCCATTTGATGAGTTGTACTCAGGAAAAAGAGTAGTTCTAATACCTTACTGATTGCTCCCCTCAGCATTGTGCTCTTGCGTGTCGCCCTCTTCAGCCTCTCACTGGTTGTTGGGAAGGTGGCCATTCCAAAGGTCTTCCTGTAGCGGTTGCCCCTCGTCCCGAGGCTCCCCCATCTGGATTCCTTTGACCTGGGTCCACATGTTCTCCTGCCTCCCTCAGGTCGCTGGTGTTGGAGGTTTTTCACAGCAGGGCCAATCCCCAACCTATTCTTGGGTTTCTTCTTTATTTTGACTTCACTCTCTGCTACTGATAGAATCTGGGATCCTGCATTGTTCAATTAGAGAAACATTCAGTCCAAACTTAATACAAATTGTAAAGAGCACTCAATCAATCATTCCAGTGAAGATATTGAGAAATTGTGTCGACTAATTGCTTTTAAAAATACTCACACCCATTGCACTTTTTGTATTTTGAAAAGTTAAAATCACAAGCTTTGTCCATTTTACTGGATTTTATAAAATAGACTAGAATATTTAGTGTCATCAGGGTAATTTCTGTCCCAATCTTTTCCAGTATTGTCCCCTTTCAAATGAACAGCTATGCCTGCTAAAGGAAAGGGCCACCACATCACTTGATTAGTAGATGTCTATGGCTGCTTCATAGGTCTTTTTGCTACTTCTCACATTTAAGCTCCTAATAAATTGAAGTTGTGATTGATAAATATCAAGGCATGTGATGCGGTATCACATGAAGACTCACCATACAGCTCCTGCCTCTGTTTTTTGTTCCTGGCCTTCTGATTGGCTTCCAGTTTCACAATAGATGAAGGACTGGGGCCCATCATGGATGAGCCTGAAGTGATGTCTCTTGTTGGTTGACTTCTGAAATCTTGACCTTCATCTGTCTCATAACTTCCCTCCTCTTCTTCATCTTCTAATGGTTAAAGCATAGATTGTGCCAGTTTATTTTAAATGTACATCTTAAACTCATCCATTTCAATTATAACAACAAAGATTTCTCCTTGCTGCACTTCATTTCACGGCCCTCCATTAGGTCTCTAATACAGAGTTTAATAAGTTACAGAGATGATATATGAAGTGCTTCAGTGGTATTTCCTGGTGTGAACCTGCGTGTGTGGGGGGTGGTGTGCGTGCGTGCGTGTGTGTGTGTGTGTGTGTGTGTGTGTGTTATTATCCTGACAGCTCTTTGACCCAGTCTGCAAGTCTCCAGGCTGTCAAAATCTCTCACAGCCAAGTATCCACAGCTGTGGCGGCACATCTAACCCAGAGCAGGCAACAAGGCCAGTCACAGAGGTGTTGGATATCCACGAACACTCCAGGCTGTTGCAACATTCATCAGCACTTTTTTTGCACGCTCCCTGATTGGTTTTAAAGTAATTTACAAACAGAGAAAATGAGTTCTGGTCTTCTTTAAGATTCATTCATTCAACTTACGTATCTACCAGTGGGAGATACGTAAGTTGGATTTTTTGTTTTTGTGCTTTCACTAGAAAAGCGTATCATGCACTTCACATACTGCAGAATTTATTTACTCTTTAATGATTTGCTTTTTTTGCATCTTATAATAAAACTATCAACAAGAGGTACAACGGATGCAGCGCTAGAGTTAGTTAATCTCTAACTAACATTAAATTTAGAGGGCAGAAGTAAATTAAGCAAGTGAAGTTAGCTTGTCTGAGGATAGGCTGCAGAGGACAGGACTAAATAGAGAGAAGATTTGTTGTAGTGAACTCAAAAGGAAAAAGTTGAAAAGAATATACCAAACAGGTTCTCACCTTGGTCAGAGGAGTCACTCTCAGCAGAGGAGCTTTCCTCCTCCTTTGCTGCTTCCTGCCTCTGACCACGTAGAACCTTTGATCTGGCCTGGTGAAAATAGGAGGAACCTTGCCCCTGCGTGGATCCTTTCTTGCTTCCATGCCGCGCCTGTCCCAACCAGCTTTCTTGGGTAGTACTGTCCACACTGGCTCCTGTGCAGTTCGCAAAAAACAACCCAAAGAAGAATGTTGACATTGTCGGCAAAACAACATTGTGCCAGTAGGAAAAAAGGCCACAGGCACAATTAACTAAAGTAGGTACCTGTATCACTTTGTCCTCCCGACTCTCGCCTGGATTCACCTTTGATTCCACCCTGACTCCTTTGTGCATGCTTGAGGTTTAAGCTGCAAGGTGAACCTTCCTTGTCCCTGGAGCCTGTTCCTGAGAGATTCCTTTTAACCGGGGCCTTCTGTTTGAGCTGAGCCACATCACCAGCCAGCTTGGAGCTGAGCACGCTGTGAACACTGCTTTTTCTGCAGCCCTGTGCTTTTATCTGCTACAACAGAGAGACATGAGAGAGCCAGAGAAAGCCAGTTACACTCCCGCTTACAGCAGCCACAAAAAGCTTCTGAATGTCAGGGCCCTCATTTGCACAGGCACTGAAAGGAAAACAGAACAGCAGAAGCCTCAATGAAATAGACATTAATATGGAGAGCAGCGGATTTGACTCCTGAGGGTAGTATCTAATTAGAAAAAGTGTGCAACAAAGGGATATATCAAATGCAAAGTAACAAAGAGAGCGGCCTTTTTCATTTCTGGCTGCACACAGGACAAAAGGGAGTAGGACAAGAGGACCCTGACCTGTACAGTGCTGATTCGCTCAAAGCCTTGACTGGACAGCCTCTTCTTCCGTCTCTGGGTCTCTCCTCCGCCCCCTCCCAGGTCCTCAGGCGACGAGCTGAGCCCCACCCCTGCCGACCTGCCAGTCAAAACATGAGGAGACATTTATCAGAGGAGAATGGAGTTAGTTTGAAAGAAAAATAGGACGGTAGGACATTACAGATAAAAACACAGTTTGAGTCACATCTTTGTGGTATCTAATAACAGTGCTCTCTGTGTCTGGTTCACAGAGTGACAAAAAAAGGACAAGGAGGGCTCAGCGTCTCAGACTCTCTTGAAAAACTGGTTCTAATAAGCATTGGTGGAGAGCAACATGGTATAGGAGGCAGTATAGCTTTTAGAGGAAAAGCCTTTAGGACTTAGAAACACCATCTCTTAAAAGGCTGATAAAAGTTTTATTTTTCTTTTTTTTTTCTTTTTAAGTAATATGTATTCAGCAGTACAAGTAGGTTTTTCATAGCACTGAGAAACACAGAGAAGCATCACAACCAAACCTTTAACAATCAGTAATGGGCTGGTAACAGCATTGAAGTAAATTAGTGGTTTTAAAAAGCAATCACTTCAAAACCAATAAAATGTTTTCAGAACCACAAACAACTTTGAAGACTTTTTTTCCCCCAAAATTGCTTCTAATGAGAATAGTAATAAAGGACCAAAACAACAAGAGTTTTATCTAGAAGAATAAAAGCAACACTCCTCCTTCCATCTGTACACCTGTGTCCAGCTGGCTGAAAGAAGGCAACTTATTACTGTTCACTAAAAGAAAAACAATGCCCATTATTGACCTAAAGTAGATGACTTCATGTCAACAGTCCTTTGGTGGAGCTTTTTTGCATTACCACCTATCAACAATTATGAGCTTATCTCCAAGGAGACAAGCCGCGTTGTAGGCTTTTCACATTATTCTGTTGATCTAATAAGTCTGAATTTTCACTAAGTCCAAAAGTTTTTCATATTGCACAATGATGCTGACTGTAAAGAGGAGATTCCATTGGCTACTGCAACTCCTAGTTTGTCTGGGTCATGTCACCTACCCTACCCTGTCCTCAGATATCCGTAGGCAGTTGTTGCTGTGGATAAAGGGTGAACAGAGAGCCCTTGCCAGGTCAACCTAGAATTGCTGCAAGGAGATTGTCTGCTACTCTTATCCCTCTCTTAGGAGAGGCCCATTTGCCTGTTGTGAGTTATTCCAGTTGTTAAGCACACAACGGTCATAAGATTTAAACTAAAAGTGGACGTATCAATCCTCAGCTGGAAATCTTCAAGTAACATATTTGTCAAGCTGCTGACTGCAATATCAAGCTGGTCTTTATTCAAAATTTTGGCTCAACTCTCCATATAAAAGTAGTTCTAAAATACATCATCACACAAGCACAATATGTGATTAGCTATAATAAAGTGACTTTTTTGAAATATACCATATATGGCGAATTTTATTTTGTCTTCATATGCATATTGTTTCACATAAAACATGCATTTAAATCTAGGGTGAGCATATTCTGCTGAAATATTGTAATTAGCAAACGCAGACATGCACCTGTAATCTATTGAAACAAAAAAGGAGAGAATTTATGTGTTTGTGTGAGTTTTTTTTTTTTGTGGAAGTGGGTAGTTTGGCAGTTGGACTGTCTTCGTTTCCCACTGACGGACTGAGTGACAGAGGTACCAGTGATTTGTGAGCTGTCCCTGTGAGGCAAATCCTGCCATGCCTTTCTCTCTGCTGCTGACAAACACAACATGACACAGTGACTCCCATCTGTAGGGGGCTTTAGGGACTGAGTATGCAGTGGCTAATAAAGAGAATTGATTGGTGGGGTTTATCAGCAAGCACTGATTAAAATAATAATAATAATAATAATAATAATAATAATAATAATAATAATAATAATAATAATAATAATAATAATAATAATAATAATAATCCAGCCCTTTCCCTCTAAAAGCACTTAGAAATAAAGCAAAAAAACATTGAAACTTTGCAGTAAAGCACTCCTACATATATGTAATTGCACAGATTCATATTCAGCAGAAGGATGCTTGAATGGAGAAAACAAAAGTGAATTAAAACTTCAGGGTTGCCTTGAAAAAAAAAAAGTTTTGTACAAGTGAGGGATATTCTGAAGTTTACTATATTCTGACCTGTACAAACAGTATTCCTGTCCTCTCTATCTCCCCACAGAGACCTGGCCTGTTACCTTTTCATCTTGGTGTCATTGTCACCCGTCATCAGTGTCCCCTATCTGATTACTGTTTGCATGGTGAGGGGGCAAAGGTGCACAGGCGGATGCAAAATGGAAGTGACATTGCAGAGGGTCAGCTGGGAACACTGTGGACTGTTGCCCAGAAAGCACAGAGAGAAGGGGGGTAGAAGATGGACAAAAGAAAATGCCATAAGGTGGCCTGTCGTGTCTTAATTCCACGTAAACCCTAAAGACAAGGCTCATTAAAGCCTGTTTAGAAACCATTCAGAATCGTGGTTTATCAGATCCATGGTGACCACTATCAAAAACTTACACTGCGCTTACAGAAGAGAATGTGTTTTTTTATTTTTCTGATATTCCTAATTTTCTAACGTTTAAACGCTCAACGTTAAGCCGGGTCCAAAGGTTGGATCTTAATTCTTTTTGTGTGTAAGCAAGACAATGTTTCTGCATTTTAAGACATATCAGAGTCAGACGTACCAATAAAGGTAACTTATATGTTGGTGTTTATTTGATCAAGAAGAGTTCAAATAAGAAAGGGGGGATTCCTAAAAGCTCCCATGTCCTGTTTATGCCAGTGAGGGAGATCTCTGGTTGCTGGTGATTTCATTAGAGCTTTGATTACAGTCGGCAAGCGGAGATGGACTGATTTAAACTTACTTGACTTTCCTTTGGCCCTCATTTGAGGACACAGGACCCGTGGTAAGGGTGGGCTTCCTCTTCCTTGGACGTCCAGGCCCTCGCCTTGCAGGACTTCGAGGTGTTTCCTCCTTCCTGCGTACACAAGAGGATACAAACGCATAAGAAAGGAGAGGAACTTGCATTTAAACCGTAAGGTGCTATTTGTGAAACACTAAATATAATCCTCTCTAAAACTGGAAGCATGCGATCTTAAGTTTTATCCAATTTGACTGAGTTTGCTTGAAAAGCTGTGAAGCTTTATGGAAAAAAACTCACTGATGATCGTGCTTCCTCTGAAGTTTGGCCAACTCCTTTTGTTTCTCTTTGTAGCGGCGTTGTATATCAGCCAGTTTTACACGCATTTCAAGCTCAGGGCCATCCATTGTTTCCATGCTAACTTTAGCTGGGCATACCTGCAGTACACAGAGTAAAAAAGCAAATATAAGAGATAAAGCTTGGCATTTGTTTCACAGCTGATTTTTTTTACAGAGTAAAAGAAAATATGTGAAAAGAGTGTGACTACAACCTAATGAATTTCCTTAGATAGGAAACCTTTTAACCAATTTGAATAAATAACTTAATTTCACTGCATTGTTTTATATCTAGGAGAAATTTGGAATGCATTTAAATCTATTTGACAGATTTCTTCTGAAAAGTGCTTGAAGATGACAGTTGTAATGAGTTGACTCTATATAAATAATGTCAATTGGAAACTGACAGAATTTAAATGAATGATCTCCTCTCATCAGTTTCAGCCTTACCGGCTCATTACGAGGCGCCCAGCTGAACTTTCTTCGTAAATTGAAGATCCGACGAGCTGAGAAGCTTTGCTGTGGGCCAGTTTTACTGCTCTCCTGTGATCCTGCCTCCAAGGCGCGGGCTGTCGCCAAGGTGGCAAGACTTTGGAGATCAAACATGAGCAGGTCCTCCTCTGTAAGGAAATAAAGGACGAATGTTTAAGCTTATTCCATAAATAGTCATATTTTTATAGAAACCCGTAATCATGGTGTAACTAGGCATGGTGCATGAATGCTACCTCTGGCGGTCATTGAGAGAGAGGCACTGTACACACTGGACAAACAGGTGGGCATAATAAAACTCACTGACCAATGCAACTAAATCCTGTTTTTGAACCACAGGAGGAATAGCATAGAGAAAACCGAGGTATGGATGGAGAAAACATGAATGAACCAAGACTGGAACTCAGGACCCTCTTACTGCAATATTACAGTACTAACAACTTTATTACTGTGCAGCCTGCTGCCAAAAAAGGCCAAAAAGGACTATTTTTTTTTATTTTATTTATTTTTTTTGCTTTTGTATCTCTTTCCTTGAATGTGGCTCTAAACTGACTTAAACTGTCAATGTTCTACCATGGAAATGATGTTCCTTATTCTGTAATTGTGATTTTTTTTTTCTGAGCCCTCATAAGGGAGCAGTTAAACACATTTATGTTGTGGTAAATACAAAACATTCTTTTGTATTAATTTAAAAAACACAGTGCTTGGAACAGTCATGAGAATGCTTTTAAAGTCACTTTAAACAATAGACTTTAATTAGCGAAGCAATGCTCAACGACTTGAAATCATGTGCTGCCTTTGTGACTGCAAATAAGACTTTTGATAACATGTTGTGTTTGGGAGGAATGGAAAAGAAACTGATGTGCCTCCTTTTTGATTTAACTGTGTGCACGTGTGGTGCAAACGCAAAACCATCTTGCCGGATGGCGAGACAGTGAGATAGCTTCCTTGACTGGACATAAGAGAGAGGCAGCAAGAAAGGAGGTGCACACTCTTTCCTGTGTGCACTGCAGTGCTTCTTCTGCTTACTCTCTTGAGGCCTCTGCATCTTTAAAACCAGGTTTTAAGATATAAAAAGTGTTTTTAACTTGCAATAGATGAGCAACACAAGGCAAGCATGAACGGAGCCTCTCTGGAGACATGTTAAAGTCCATCAAATGCTCCTGAGATCAGGAGCATTTGATGGACGGAAAGAGAACGGAAAGAAAAAAAGGAGGAAGGGTAAGAAGTGTGTTGCTGTTTCTATGTCAATACCTGTCAATACAACAACTTGAACTTTTTCACATTCTGTCATGTTTCAGCCACAAACTTCCATTTCTTCTGCTAGAGTTTTATGTACCAAACCAACAAACGGTAGCAAACGGTGTTGACTAAAAGGAAAATGATGCATGCTGCAAGTATTTGCAAGTATTTTGCAGTGTGTTTCAACCACCACTGCACATTTAAAGAGAAAGGGGTTTTTTTTTTCCCCAAAAAGTTCAACCTCACTCAGATTGGATGATTGGATAACTTGGTGTTCAAGTCACAGACTTACAATTGAATTTAGGTCTGGGCTTTGCCTGGGTCAATCCAACATATGAATGTTTTGATTTAAACTCTTTAAATGTAGCAACAGAAATGAAAAATGTATCATTTTCTTTTGCATTAAAGTTATAGGCCACACCTATAAAAATTCATTACCGTGTGTGATTGTAACAAAATCAAAACAGAAGTACTGAGTGAGTCATGCAAGACCCACTGTCACTCACCAGGGGTTTTTCCACAGATGTGCTTCATCTGCTGCAGCTCCAGATCTGCCAGCTCACTTAGAAGCTCCATGCCCTTGTTGGGGGTGCACTGTGATAGCACAGTTGATGGTGTGCTATTGGCGAACAAGGGAAATGGGGGTACATCTGTGCAAAAAGCAGCAGCAATCAGCAGCTCCAGACTCCAGTAGCAGGGCACATAAGGTTTGCAGGACACAGCAACAGCTTCGTCGCCATTGCTGCAGGCGGAAGTTGAGGCAGGCGAAGGACACAGAAATTCCACTGCGGCATCTTCTGGGGTCATCTCATTCTCTTGCTCACTCTCCTTTGCTGCCTCTGGCTGGGGGCATGGCGACTCATAGACAGCAGGGGAAGCAGGGTCAAGCTCTATTATGGCAGGCAGCTCTGACTTCTGCTCTGCATGTAGGTTGACCTTTTGATCATGTAGCACCTGACTCTCCTCACCCACCGCCTCCTCATCGTCTTCCTCCTCTAAAGTAATGACAGGATGTGGCCCACTAGGTTGCTCTGTCACAAGGGGAACTGGGCAGGAAGCCGTCTCACAGACTGAGCTCACAACTGGGGGGCAAGAAAGCACATCTGCCTCAGGTGAACGCAGTTCGTTGCCCCCCTCCTCTTCAGGCACATAGTTGGCTGCTGTAACCGCGGTGACCTCCACCTCCTCCCTCAGTTGTAGGGCTCTCTCATTCATGCTTTCGTCCTCTCCTGGCTCCACTTCCTTGAGTGGGAGTGGCTCTGTGAGGGGCATGACTGGGACCTGGCAGTCTAACTCCTCCCCTAAACTAGCAAGAGACTGGGGAGCGTGCTCTGGAGGTTCTGCTTGGACCGCTTCCAGGTCGGCCGGTTGAGCCAGACGAACATCCTGCGGGGATGGTCCATTTCTGTATCCCAGAGCAATGGCTGGGTATGTATATCCCGGAGGCAAATCTAAAAGCAGACACAATTATGAATAGTAGGTGCTGAGGACAATTATTGCAAGCTTTTCTTTTTGTGTGCAGAAGTGAGTAACAGCTTAATGAAGATGGTCTTCGCTTTATCTCCCAGCAGCGGAAAGGGGCTCAAAGAAATCTGTCGGTGTTTAATTCAAAGTCTGCCAGGCCTTTGGTTTATCCACTACACAAAAAATTCCTCTGGCATGCAGTAAACATTAGCCAGACATTATAATGATGAAAAGAGAGTAATGGCTGAGCTAGGTGGGGGACATGGCTGAGGTATTTCTTGGTGATTACCAAGGGAACAATGTCCCAAATGGCTGCCGTCAGCCATTTTCCTGAGTTGTTGAGTCAGTTGGGGGCTTTCCAGAAGAGCCGCCCACACAATTTAGCACAACACCAGCTGAAATAAGAGATCACTCAAGAATGCCAAGTGCCATTTAGTGTATTTTCAGTGCTTACTCCCAGAGAACTTCTGCTTTGTTAGCAAATTGACTTATTTTATTTTAGATGTATAGGTGATTAAATTAAATCACCATTAAATCGGCCTTCTATCACCTGAAGAACATCTCCAGGATTAGAGAACTAATGTCTCAGCCAGATCTAGAGAAACTCATTCATGCGTTTATCTTCAGTCGCATTGATTATTGTAACAGCGTCTTCACAAGCCTGTCCAACAAATCAATCAAACAGCTGCAGTTGATCCAGAACGCGGCTGCTCGCGTTCTCACTAGAACCAGGAAGATAGAGCACATAACACCAGTTTTAAAGTCCCTCCACTGGCTCCCTGTAGCTCAAAGAATAGATTTTAAAATACTGTTGTTAGTTTACAAATCACTGCACGGTTTAGCACCACAATACGTTAAAGATCTGCTGTTGTTGTGTCAACCTTCCCGACCTCTCAGGTCTTCTGGTTCTGGTCTGCTCTGCATCCCCAGAACCAGAACCAGAAGAGGAGAAGCAGCTTTCAGCATCTATGGACCAAAAATTTGGAACAAACTTCCAGAAAACTGTAAAACAGTGGAAACCCTGACTTCCTTTAAATCTCAACTAAAAACACACCTGTTTAGAACCGTATTTGAAATGTAATATGTAACAATGTACTTTTTTTTTAAATTCTATGTTGCATGACTTTGTGTTTTGTGTTTATGATGTAAAGCACTTTGAAATGCCTTGTTACTGAAATGTGCTATACAAATAAAATTTGATTGATTGATTGATTAAATTTGAATATTCTCTAAAAGTTAATTAATTTTGATATTTAAATTTTATAAAGGAGAACTTGTAATGTCAAGTATTTATTTGTAGTAATTTTGATATCACCCATCAATCTTGACCATTATCTCAAAGATTCAGGGTAGGTGACTGGCCAATGATGATGTCATTGTCATTAAAGCAGGTGCTTTTGTTTTGGGTGTGTATGTAAGTGATAGACCAACACCAGCAAACAACATGGCTTTTCAAATCACCATCTTTAGAAACTTCACACTTCTCCATTAGCAACCTGGATTCTGCATCTCTGCTTTTCTACTTTAAATTCTGGGACACCGATTTCCAGACAAATATGTACTTGTTTTTTAAAGTAGGACTTTGGATCAATGTGCAACAGTCCAGTCCTTTCTCTCCTCCTCAACTCGGGCAAGACTCTTCAGCAATTGTCTCTGGTTCAGTAGTGGCTTAACGTAAGCAAAGTGGCTCTTAAAGCACTGACTCAGGCTTACATCTTGTGAAATAAAACTTCCCAGTCAGTCTTTTGTAATATTCATCTTTTCAAAGAAACTGGATTTTAGGCTTTCATTAGTCATTATCATCTGTATGGACAGAAGTGGATGAAATGACCATGTTTAATGACCAGTGTAAGAGTGAAATCATTTTGAAGAAATAAACTAATGTTCTCTTTTACTGAGATTCACTTGAACCCAAACAGCACTTTGCAGTTGCAGACAATAAAGACTTTTTTTCTGTTGCTTACCAGGCTCCAGAGATTCTGGGTAATCTTGAGGGGCCTGTCCTTCGCCTCTCTTATCCTGGGATTCAGGACCCTTTAGCATTTGAGGTGGTGCAGGACTGATTGCAGGAGAGTGAGGGGTTGCCGCCATGGGGCTGGGCGCTGGGCAGGGTGTAGAAGGAGTGCTTCTGGGATGTTGGCGCAGTGAGGGGGATTGGTAACAAGGGGACAAGTGAGTGGCACAGGCTCCAGGGGGTGAGTTGCTTCTCTGTGGGGGGTTATACGAGTAGTTCTTAGCAGGTTTGGATGGTCTTGGCTCTGTAATCAGTTCTTCTAGTTCATCTGACGGCTCGTCTGGTCTCTTGTGTATCTGCCATATCAAAAAGCTTAGTTTTATACACGCATCATGTGTGTCTTTAAAATACGATGAACACACACCAAGACTTAATACCCACCTGTTCATTGTGTGTGGGTTGATGCTGCATGGTGAGTGCAGCCCTGTGTTGCTGTTGAGGCTGAGGAGGTAGCTGCAGCTGCTGCGACTGGTGATTCTGGTGCTGATGCTGGAGCTGTTGGTGCTGCTGGAAGGCGTACAGCTCCTGTTGCCGTAGAAACTGAGATCGGGAGTACACAGCAGGATGTTGCATGTGAGAGGGTGGGCCCCGCGCGCTATACACAGGGGGCCACAGCCCTTGCTGCTCGATCACGTCTAATGAGAAAAAGGAAGGAGGAATTCAATGAGGGGACTCTTCGCTACAACAAAAGCCCATGCATGCACACCCATGCACACATTCTTTTTTCATATCACCATGTATAGCACTGTACGATAAATTGCCGTACAGATAAAGTAATGTACCTGTCAGAAGACAATTGACAAACAGCAAAAACCATTAGGGATCATTTAAAAACCATTGTATTCACATTTTATAGAAACATCGATCCTTTCAAAAACAATTTTTTGACTTCACTGCACAACATCTCCCCAGGCAGCAAAAATCCCACACTCTCCCTCCTCTGTTTAAAACAAAAAGCACTTTCTTACAATCTGCTCTGAGAAATTTGGAATGTAGGAGGAAAGTTTTAACAATGGTAGAATGACACCAGATGATTATTGCTTTTTGGGTTGATTAGAGGTCAAGCTCCAGGCTGAAAATAGAACTACGTCCCTTCAGAGAACTCCGAAATGTCCCACCTGCTCAATCAAACCTCAATGAAAAGGGAGATTTCATAAATCCTAATTCCCATGTCCCAAAGTGTACTTCCTCTCATAGAGCAGATGTTGCGCTCAAGAAACAACACAACCTTATTTTCCCTTTCCCTCTCTGTGTGACTTTATTATGCATTTTCTATTAACAGGTTCATCTATTTCTTCTTAATTCCTTCTTTTGTCATACCCCAACAATTAGAGTCAGACTTGAATATGCAAATGTTTCCCTGCAGGGTAGTTTGTGTTGATCCATTTCCTTCTCAGTTGTTAGTCTCGCAGAGCGACGACTGAACTGCAGGTTCTAAGACTATGAGCAGGCAGATTAAAGTTGTCTGTCTATTGACTAAATATGTGTATATGGTGGCTTATAAAAGCAATCATCCTGTCACATTTGTTATTTTTCCTCCCCTGAGCATTTAAAATTTATTGTAGTCCACATGATGTGAAAAATGTTTCTACTACTTGAATTTTGAATTTATATCAGATTACAGACAAAAACCTCAATATATCGATATATAGGATTTTATTGTGAAGTGGAAAAATTTGAAAATGTTATATTTAACAAATTAACATCTAAAACGAGGAGCATTTGTACATAGCTCTTCTGAGTGTGTTTATAAATGTTTTTTGGGGTATATTTACCAGTTCACACAGTAATATATTGAAATGCTTTACCATTCCTTTTTAGCTCTTGGGGCCATGATGGGGGCATTCTGAGACATAAATATAACATGATCCCAACATTCAGCTGCAGTTCTGTATGTTAAACATTTTTGTCCAGAAGGATGTTGAGTTTCCTTCTAGTCTAAAGTCTTTTGTTGCTTCTAATACGTTTTATTACAAGATCACCATTAATTCATCTAATTTACCATGACCAAACAAACACTGAAAAACACTGGAGTTTATTTGAAAAGACATTTGAATGTCTACTTCAACATTCAAACAAGTAAGCATTATTTATTCAAGTAAATAATGTTTAATTGAATTACTTTTTTTTTTTACATTTGATAGCATAAAATCATGGCATACCCAAGTGATGTGGCGCTGGATGGGGTGCAGGCTCAGAGGGAAGCACCACTAACTGGGCTGAGGGGTCCTGTGGCAGAGGAAGGACTGGCTGCAGAGGGCCTGGCATGGCTGAAGAAAAACCTGGAGGAAGGTTCTGATGCAAGGGTGTATGACCTATACCTGCTGTGCAGAAAATATTATAACAGAGATCACAAAACTAATATATGCATGTGATTACCAGTTTCAAAACCCAGAAGAATAACAAGGAAATTTGAAATAGCTTAATTTAAAAACAAAATGGTAACAAAAAACATGGAGGGAATTTGTTCTTTGCATTTTCAATACCGGTATTTAAAATTGAAACCGCTGCAAACAAGACATGTGTAACAGGAGATTGTTTTTGTGTGTGTGTGTGTTTTTTTTTACCATAAGAATGTCCTGTCATCCAAAGGGATGGACTTCCAGTTCTTGGCATCCAATGATGGTGTGCAGAATGTGCAGCAGGGTCTCCTAACTGACCAGACTGGAGAGATGTCCCACTAGGGACCATCAGATGGGAGGTGAGGTCTCCATGGCAGCTGGTGGAAGGGTGGATCCTTGCAAACTCCACACGTTCCTTATTATCCCTGTCATAAAATACAGGAGCAGAGGAATACAATACATGGTTTTTGTTCTTTTTTTTCTAAGTAAATTTGTGTAGCCTTGGGATTAACATTTGCATACCTGATGTATGCGTCTCTATCTCTATCCAGACAATTGAGACCCATTTGTTCTTCATTTATCCTTTTCCTTTCCTCCTCATTGGGATCCACAGGATACATGGAGCGGGGCAATCCTATGAGACGAACATTAAATATAAGGCAGATACTCCCAATAATCTTCTCATTGCAAAACTATGCATTAAAAATATGAATTCATGCTGATACAAGTTACAAGGTTTTCAAAGTTCTGAAATTCATTTATTCTACTGATGTAAATAAAAAAAGGACTTTCTGTTTGTTTGCAAAACCCAATATTTGAGACTGGATGTAGTATGAAAAAATAGGAATTGCATGAATATTTACAATAAAATTCAACAGTAAGCAGCAACATTCATCAAAATTTGAGTTCAATTTGCATTTAAAAAGAATCTTGAAAGAGGTGATCAGATATTGCTAAAAATTTTAAATTTTGGCCTTCTGAATGTGTTATCCCTGTTTCAACAATTTATTACACTTTCATATGTTGTGCATTGCCCTATCCTACCTTTCACAGAGTTATGTACTCGTCCCTGCCGGCTGTTGGGGTGACTGTCTCCTGAACGGCATGGCGGCTCCCTTTGTCTCGCGACTGCTACTGCAATTCCCACTGGTGGCTGCCGCACCTCGTTTTCCACATGACCCGCCTCCCCCGTTTCTCTGCTCCTTACACTGTAATCAGGGCGCTCACCATCAGCAGGGCCCTTCCTGGAAGGGAGAGTCTGCTTGTTGCCCTGGAGAGCACAGCTACCCCCTGATGGACCCGATTTGAGGCTTCCCAGCCCCCCAAATGGACTCTTCTGAGAAAGAAGCAATGGTTGTTGCTGGTTGCTGTACTTCAGTAGGCTCTTCATGGCGCTGCTCTCGCCCTGAGTTGGACCTTGGGTGTCCGGCTGCTGTGGCTGTTGCTGACTGAGAGTGGGTGCGGGTGGGGGCTGTTGAGGAGGGAGCCCTAATCCTTGCTGTTGTTGTTGCTGTTGCCGTTGTGAGTGTTGTCCACCAGAGCCTCCTAACTCCATGTATGACCTCCTCTGCTCCTCCTCAGGTTGTGACATGTGATGTGGAGGCCTCATTCCCCACGGAGGTACAGGAGGTTGCTGGTGGTGATGTTGCCCACTGTTGTTGTTATAACCATAAGGAGACATGTCCATCTTTCTCTTAAGCTCCTGATTGTTATTCTGGTTCAGCTCAGCTGGAGAAGGAGCATCAGGGCCAGGTCTGCCATGCTGCTGGTGACGAATCCTAGCTACCTTTTGGCCTTCTCTCTGTAATGAACAGCTGCCTCCCGAAGTATGGGCTGCTCCAGCCCCTGCATGTTGTCCCATGTTTTTGTTTCCAAGTGGGGAAGAATTAGGTGGAGGTCCCTGATGGGAACAGTCTCTGTAAGGAGATGAGTTGACAGAATGAGGGACAGAATGCCCTGCCTTTGGTCCTTGGGAAAGCGAAGGTCTGAACACATCCATATCCACTGAACTATTAATACACTCTGCGCTACGTGATCGTACAACTTGGTGCTGTTGTTGAGAATGTGGCGTTTTTTGTTGTTGCTGTTGGGGCTGCGGAGGAAGCTGTGAGGGCTGAACGTGTTGATGGTGAGACTGCATCCAGTCTAGAGACTTCTCTGTCTTTCTGTATGGATGCTGTTGCTGCTGTTTTCTCTGCCAGTTACTATGGTGCCCACTGCCACCTTTTTCAATTGCTTTGTCCTTGGAGGTGCTGCCTCCTCCGTTTCCCACACCCTGGCAATCAGGGTTACCAAGCTGAAATGGTCCATTTGATTTGTCCCCTAGATCTGCCACAGATGGTACAAATGTTGGCCCTGTTACTTTAGGCTCCCGTCCTACATTGATTGTCCCTCTGTCTTGTGAGGCAGGGTTGGCCAAAGGAGCAGGTGGGGGTGGACAGAAAAAATCTGGATGGTGGTGGGTATGGTGGGAATGATGTGGGTGGTGTGGATGGCTGGGGTGCAGCTGAAGGCAATGGAATCCCCCTGGATGAGGATGTGAATGGGGGTGAGCATGAGGATGGGGATGACTATGTGCCCCTCCAGCAGCAGAGCCCATGTGTAAGGGTGGAGGTACTGAGTAGGGCAGAGAGTGATGAAGTGGTGCCTGACCTCTTTCCAGACAATCAGAAGGCTGTTCACTGATCCTCATCTCACCACTTACCCCTTCTTTGGTGCAGCGACCATTGACATTGGACCCTATATGCCTGCCCTGGCTGCTCCCCCCATCTACCATAGATCGAAGGCCTGTGCCCTCCCCACCACAGCTTGGCAAGGAGACTTTTGACCCTGTTGTCGTTCCTGGATCTCCATTTGGCATCTTGCCATTATGTAAACAAGCACTAAGGGGCTTGCTCATAGCCTGATGGTGATCTTTAGTGTACTCCATAGAGAGAGATGCTTTATGCCTCTCCAGCGCTCGACTATTGACCTCCTCTAATGGCAGTGGGTGCTGTGGATAGTGAGACTGCTGCTGATGGGTGTGGGAATGGTGGTGATGTGTGGTCTGAGGTGTCTGGTGATTCTGGTGTTGTTGTTGCTGCTGCTGTCGCTCTTTAGCATCTTGTTTTCCACTGGATCTTTCCTTGTCCTTGACAGGTACCACTCCTCTCTCTATTGATCCCTCTTTAAGACCCTTATGTATACCTGCCCCCAAGCCTGGGTCTCTGTCCCTGCTGCAGGACCCCTGAGAGTGTCCTGAACCTGTCCTAGACATTGATGGCAGGCTGTGATTGGCTGAAATGAGTGATGGCTGGGATGGGAGACCCCGCAGGTAAAAGTTTTCTAGAACAGAAAAGAAGGCATGTAAGGAAAGAAGGTTACATTTGATGAATAAGTGTGTTCTCAACCATCTTCTTATTTGCATGTATTACCTTTTTGTGTGTCATAGAAACGGTGCTGCCCATATAAAACACCACTGTTGGCATGGTGATCTAAGTGGCTCATTGGAAGGAAAGTGTGGGCCAGACTCCCTGAAAATCGAGGGTATCCTGGACCTACGAGAGACAGGGAAAGAGACAGTTGATAAAGCGACACCCGCTAATGTGCTGGAGTAATCCTTCAGGCCCAGTGCAGCTGCTGGTGTTCATACGCAAATAAGTACTGGCTGTGATTCTAATGTTTGCTTTTCCTGCCTGAGTTTAGCATTTAGATAATGAAAGAAAAGCTCTGGGATTGGTGTAATATGACATTTTTCTTTGAGACATACGGCTTATTCTTCATCACACCGTGAGAACCAACAGCAGCACCTATACTCAACTGAGTGTAGCGATGAGAATGGATTTTAGGCTTGTGTGAACAGAGAGCTCGTTCTCTATAGTAGTAACCTAGTTTAGAAGTAAAAGGATGCTTGGATTTGGGGCTTATAAGCCAGTACACCTGTGCTCTTTAAATCAAGGCCATCTGTGGCACATTTATACCAATACCACACAAAAACATAATCATTATGAAATAGGACGCTGGAGAGCACAAAGGACTTTGAGGGTAGAGAAGAGAGAGGATGTGGACTGAGATGAAAGCCTAGACAGGCATCACTATGACAACACCACTGCAACTGGGTAACTATGGCCTCTTAACACATGAATGCAAATTAAACTACCCTATTTACACAAATGTATAAATAATTTTATACATTCTTATTTTGTAAGACGCTTAAAAAATACGATCTAAGGAGTGCTAGAAAAATAATGTAGCATGCCTGGCCATTTTTATTTCTATTTAAGGTTGGATACATCGATGGTAAGTAAATAACATTTAGAAACCCTAAAATGACAGAATGAGCCTGCTTTTTCTGGGATTCCTGAGCAATGCCAGTTACCGAACCGTGCACTCATCAATGACATGAATGTCATAATTTGGGAGTTTTTAATGATACATATAAACCACTCTTCTTTGCATAGCAAGCAACCAGCAATCTCAATACATTTATGAAATGAGAACAGATTGCACAAGTTTGGAATTATTATGGATTTCTATTAATCCAATTAAGATCAAATATAGAGACATAGATTGAACTGTATACTTACAACCCCTATCCGTCTGACTAAATTAAAGATAGAAAGTTGAAATCGAAAAGGACACTGACTGCATGTCTAAGCAACCTCCTGGCATCACAACAAGGTCTGAGGGAGTGCCAACCAAAAAAGGAGCCCAAGCGATAAAACCAATATCTCCAAACAAAACCAACATCTTCAGTAAAATCCTATGAACAAGCGAAATTCCTTCTTTAGAAAAGTTTTACAGTCAAGCACAAGAAGAACGTTATGTTGTTTAGATGAGTCAAGGTGATTTATTACACTAGGGCAATAGACTAATCAGTGTGCTACCTCCAAATTCTTCAACTCCCCCCCTTGATTTACTTGACAGATGGTTGAAACTTGGATATCCTTTTGGGTGTTCCAAAAGGACCCTGAAGCCAAATTAGTATCAGAACTGGGTTTGGCATGGTATAGATAAAACAGGGTGGCATTAAGCTTCTGGAATGGCCCAACTTCCACTCTATGAAAAATATACATTAAAGTCTAACCTATCGTCCACAGTTGGAAACTAACTAATTTCAACCAAGTTAATGAATTGATTTATTAGTTCTAGTCAGAAATATACCAGAAGATTAGTGCCCACAAGAAGGCACATTAATTCTTCCAACATAACTTTCCAACATAAAAAAAATCTGGACAATTAGGAAAAGGAACAAAGTGCAATCTTTGTAAATTAAATCAAAGACAAACATACAACTTCATACAACTTCTTTCAGGAAAGCAGGAATGCACTTCATATGGCCTTGTCCCTATCTGACAGTATCATTTTTTTTCCTTTTAAATTCATCCCTGGTGTTGAGTCTCTTCTTTCTTGACATAGGAACAATGCAGCTGGAGCTGAGAGCTGGCTTAGGAGAGGGAGGAGTGTTGTGGTGGGCTTAATGACCTTGCCTCATTGCAGCCCCTGCTTCTTCCAATCTTAATTAATGAAATGCACAGAGAGGGTAAACAGCATGGCAATAACACAGGAGGTGTGGCTTTCTGTGCAGGGTAACAGGGCGATAATTGCATACTCTTGTTTTTTCTTAAATTTTTCCTCTGTTTCACAGCCTTTTCTACCTCAAACACTCTTCCTATCCCCACTTTGTCCTTTTTTTATTGTGATGATTAATAAGCATCCAGATTTATGCCAATTCACCAACTGAGGTGGGGGAAGAGGGATCCTTTGTTTAAGCAAGACATTTTTCTCTGATTTTCAAGGGGGAGAAAAGCAGAGCGCAGTTCGTCAGTCTTTATCCAAGCTGGGAGAGCGCCTTTTTTCTCCAGCAGCATGTTGTTTGTGAGCGTGACGATTGACAGCGTAATCCCTTTTCACAGTGTGGTCTGGCTGTGCCCGATAATGCCAGCCTGCTCAGTTTCAACGTACCCTCCGATGGGACAACACGGGGGAGACTGCTGGGCATGGCGGAGCCCATTCAGCCATTAATCTCTGCTGCTGCTCCAGCAGGTGACTTGAGAAAGGTCTTAGTGCAGTCTGCTGACTGCACAGCAGCCAGGCTCTCTCCACATACACAGGGACGCACAGAGACATGTCAGCATCAGCAAGTAAATGACAGAGGGGGGTTAACAGTGCATGCCTTTAATTCTGAGGGAGGAGCAGAGGCAGGAGACAGAGCACACAAAGTTGAATTTCTTTTAAGAATATCCAACAGATAATTCTTAAACAACAGAAAACAAAAAGTGAGGAAGAGTTTGAATGGAAAACGAAGAAAAAAGTTAATTCTTCTCAGCCCAATCAATTATTTATGAAGTTTATCTAAAATAAATAACAAATAAATGAATTAATATAAAATTTCTTCAGCTTGTATAAGGGTGCCAGTATGTTAAGTTCTATTCTGAATTTTTCCACGTAATATATATATAATAAATCCGAGGTTTACTAGGATTTTACTTTCTAATTCAATTATTACTTTTAAAACTGACGATCTCTCTGATTTCTCCAATCTTCAACATTTTTCGACCTATCACTATCCGATATGATATTGCTCACCAAACGCACATGGCTACAAAAATTCATAGCTAGGTAAATTGATGGACAGTGCAGGGCAAATGAAGACCAAGAGAAGAGGAGGAGCAGCCCAAGTTGCCTGTCAGGGCTGCTAATTGAGAAAAAATGACAGAACCATCAAGGCACAGAAGGGGTGGAGAAGAGCAGAGGAGGCGAGAGATACTTGGCGGAGGAGGGGCAGTACTGTGATGTATCTCCTCAGGTTTGACTAATTGAAAGGAAGGGATGCAGCCTGGCAAGAGAGAGAAAGACAGCATGAAAGAAGCAGACATGTGCTTGGGAGAGCTGGGTGGTTGAAGGGTGCATGGTGGGGTGGGAGGAGGGTGGGTAGTGGTGTTTAAATCCTTTTACAGGAAAACCAACAGGAAGGACCCACAGAAGGAAAAGAAGGACAACTGAAGATAGGCTTGGAAAGGCGTATCAAACAGGAGTGGATTAGACAAGCAGTATGCAGGCGATCGATGTATTCATGTATATCTATAAGTGTAGTCTGAGTTATGAGAGAGATTCTTTTTGGCACAAGGTGAATCAGATGAACAACATCCAGCTGGCCTCAAGTCTATATCAAACATCTTTTCTATTTTTTTTTCATTCAGCTGCCAAGCTGAGTGAAAAAAGTTCTGCGAATTAACATGACTTTTCAGACAAAGGCCTGATACATAAAAAAACAAATGAAGTACCCATGATAATAGTCTCTATAGGTCTATACAAGATAGTGCCTCCCCACAAGTTTTCACAAACAGACACAGGTTAAGTAAGTAAAGGAATAACAGAAAGTTTCATTTTGTATTTTGTCCAATATCCTTCAGAAACATGTCTTGCAAAGTTTAATAAAACCCTTAAAGCTAGGTTTCTCAAAATAGTTGTTGCAAAAACATCTAGTTACAAATATATTAAAACAATTTGTGAAACGCAAGAAACATAAAAACTGCTTCTGATGAGTGAATCTGTAGCAATCTAAAATACCTAAAATCCCACAAAGGCATATTACAAGTGCATGTAATGAGAAATAAAATATTTTGCATTTTTACAAGAAAATTGTTCTGTTTAGACCTCAGACATTTTTATTTTGTTTCTGAATGTTAAAATGAGAATTTACACTATGATAAAATCCTTACGAGACTGCTAAGGATATTGAAGAGGTCTCAAGAGAACGTCAAATCAGCCTTTCCACTGTCTTGAAAATAGCTTACATTTGTACTTATTGATATGTGGAACGATTTGTATGTGAAAGAAGCATCTTAAAGTCGCATATCTGAAAGGGAAGAGTGAGGAATGTTGATTGGAGGATCAGCATAAAATCTTGATTTTACAAAATGTTGATGTTTGTGTGGACATTATGTTTTTTGTTGCCATAGACTTCACTGGACATGAGGTTCCAGACCAAACAGAGTGATTTATTCAAACTAATCTGAGGCAAAATATAAACTTAGCAAGATACGACAGTTTCCTCAGACTCAAGTCAGCTCTTCAGAAATAAATGGTGTGAAATATTGTTACATCACAGAATTAATGGTAAAGGACACCATGTGCATATTTAAGAGATCCCATCAGCTTTGACCAAACATCAACATCTAACAGTTTGAAAGTGAGAACACATTTGTCTGTTTTGATTACTGTGGGCTTCGCATGTCTAGTGAGATTTGACATTTCCATTCTTTTTCTTTTACCAAAACAAAACTTGGAGAAGTATTTCTGTAGACCCTAAATTGATGGATACCAGATACCAGCAAGGTAAGAAAGACAGGAGAAGCAATAATGTCAGAAAGTGAGGGGGAAAAATATTTATTTTGTTTAAATAATGTATATATCTGGTGTAAGTTGTCTATACCTTAAACATTATGAATCGTAAACGAGTAGCTGACTTTAAATTTCAACTGCTACATTTGAATTTGCATGTAAGTAGTCTGTTTAAAAAGACACTTGGAGACAAGGAAAAAAATATCTGCGGAATATCTCAGAGCATACAAGTGAGACACTAATGCGGCGACACATGCAGAAGTCAGAGCTTGCTCTGCTGCTGGCAGGGGGCTGCTGACACCCAGAGAGAAGAGGCGAGAGTCTGGGTAATTGTGCCGCTCATTTTGATGACTTGCTTTTTATGCAAAACAGGAAAAAGACAATGTGCAATTATGTCGAGGAGGGAACAGCTGAATGTGGTTGATGAACAGTCTGGATTCAATCATGCTCTTAGTGCGTTATATGCAATTAAACTGCAATAGAGATAATGGCCTCCATTGCCAACTGAGTAATAATCCCAGTCATAATCACCTCCATTACTTTTATTAGGGTTGGCATTGCCATCATCACTCCTAATATTATTTTTCTTTTCCACAAAAGAAAGTGCTTGACGACGAAACCTTAAGAGCGTAAGGTAAGACAAACAGAGGCTTCAGAAAATGAACCTGGAGGGAGATATATCGGAGTGAGCCGATGTTGAAGTTTATTTTTCAGCTGAGGTTTTCCCCATGAATTGGAGCAACTGTTAATTGACTGATCCAATGACGTCTTGGTTGAAAGAAGCATTCGGTGGCTCAACGTCGTCTGTGGGTTCGAGGAATAAAGTCTGAAGCTCAGAAGACACCATAGTCTTTTGTAGTTGTACCTTAAGCACTTATTGAAGGTGGTACAATAACTCTTTGTTCAGCTTAAAGAGTTCTTGTAGTTTTTTCTGTTGCTGATCTACTTCTAAAACACTTTTATGTCTTTGAAGAGTTGTTGTGTTGATGCGTAAAACATCTGCTCATACAGGGATTATTTGTCAGCAGGATTACTCAGAATGATTTTTATGACGGAAACTGTGTTAATGTAGAAAGTCCATCTCCTCACCAAATGTACAAAACCAGGCAAAATGATTTTCTCTAAAATTCACTTACACACCACGAACTTCCACATTACAACCCCAAACTTCAATGTGTTTCACTGGATTTTATGTGGCCTACTAACAAAAAGAAGTCCATGTGGTTTTCAAGCATTTGTTTTACAAATAAAGGTATCTGAAAGGTTTAGTCGCCATTTGTTTTTTGTCAAATTTTTTTTCTTTTTTGCTCTTACATAAATCCAACAGTTGCCAAAATACATATAATCAGCAAATAAGGTCAGCCTGTATGAAAAGACATGAGGTAAAAATTGAACTGCGAAGTCCAAATGCAAAACACAATATGTGGTGGAAAACCACACATCACATTAAGCATACCATTGCCACACGGTGGTGACTGATTTATGTTGAGGGGATGATTTTGTTAAGCGGGGGCAGGGATGCTGCTAAGAAAGGCTACACTTTTCAGGTCTTTAGTTGAATATGCCTTTGTTCATATTTCCTCTCTTACTCTAGGTGTAAATATTCAAAAACAAACAAATTCTCAATGTCATCCTTCTCTGACTTCCTGAGGAAACTAACATTGAGGGTTTTAAACCTACAGTGTGTACTTATTTTGGGTGTCTGAGCGCATGTTTGTGCAGTTAGGATGTTGTAATGCTGAGTGTTGGGTGGGAACGCCCCTTTGTTAAGCTGCAATTGAGGCACTGGCAGAAAGCTTTGCAATCACTGCAACTTTTTATTGGCCCACGTTTCCATGTGCTGCTTCGCGCAGCCTGGGCCGACATTCTTGCTGACATGAATTGAATACCGCAAGATTCCTTTGCTGAACTATTGACCCTGCATCCTTATCCAGACAACTGAACCACAGCGCTCTGTTCTTTTTTCTATTTTTGGTGCAAAACTGTCGTTAGACTACTGCAAATTTTAGCAGAAGCCTTATACAAATACTCAGAATAGGAAATGTCAGGACAACAATACACCAGCCAAACCTGTGTCTCCAGAACTGCCAAGATACAAGTATCACCTTTTACTGATGATGTGATGAAGTGATGGAATAACTACATGAGCGTGTATATGCTCGTGTTATGTGAGGTACCTTCATGAGAATGGGGAAACCAGATTTGTGAGGCGCTGGAGTGGGGTCCGCCTCGGAAGGATGGCGAAGACGGGGAGGAGGGCGGCCTGGAAGGGTGAGGCGGGTGAGAAGGCGGGGAACCCAAACTACTGGCCAGGAAGGTCCCCATGAAAGAGGCTGACGAGTTGCCCATCAATCCACTGCCTGCATCATGGATGGGACAAAAGGGGAAGAAAGAAAGTGAAGATTAGATTTAGAGGCGTGGACTGTTGCCATGATTTTGACCAAACCTTCAAAGAAGTACCCTAACCCTATCTAGTTGTATTCTCACTGTTTAACTTGAATTATTAAGCCTTGGAGAGGATGAGAGATTGTGTGTTCATGTATTTGCATGTGTGTGTGAGAGAGAAAGAGTGTGAGACTCTCCTCCCCTTCGCTGTCAGCGGAGTCCTCTCCCCTCACAGCACCTCTCCCCATGGGCAGACAGAGGTCTCATCTCACAGCTGAGTACACACTTTCTCAGGCTCTCTCCCTTTCGCTCTCACACACTTTTGCTCCTGCTCCCCAGCGTCCCTTTCTCAATTTCTCTCCCTCTCTCCATTATCTTGCTCTCTCCATCTTTCACTTTCATGCCCTCAATCTCTTTTATTGCTTTGCTCCATTTCACCTCCGCTCTCTCTTTTCTGTCTTTCACTCTTGCATCTCTCAGCATGACAATAAAAGTTCTATGTTTCACTCTTTTTCAGTTCCATTTTTGGTTCTCCCTCTTCCTTCCTCTTTTTTTTTGTCACAACAGTCTTTTCCGCTACTCGTTTTCCTATTCCGATGAGCAGAAATACACTATGTACACTATGAGCCTTTTCCAATTCCTATTGTCTCTTCTTTCACTTCCTCTGTCACGATTTCTTTCTGACTCATAATGTTGCTTCGCTTTGTTCTTCCCAATAATAATGGCACCAGCAGAGCAATCTGTCCCTGGCTGGCTGAACCTTGTGTTTAACAAGACTATGATGAGTAATTGACCATTTGTAGCAACACCCATGTGACTGGGGGCTGATTGTCTATTATGCATTGCTGGGCAAGCTGGTGAAAACACACTGATTAACCACTGCTTAAATTGCATTCCCATTACGCGCCCGCCAGTGCACTTGAGTGAGAGGCCCGGGAGCCCAGTTCTTTACACATTCATTTCCCCCAAGTGACACAAGCATGAGGTCTCATGCATATGTATGAAGTTGCCAGTAAGAGACCTCACTTGTGCACACACACACACACGCAACTTCCACTTAAAAATAAAAAAATAAACTTCCATAGAATTAGCCTTTCATGTTATTTCACAAATTTAGTTAATAGATACACAGGGAAGGGTCGTGCAAAGGTATCATCTTTTTTTTTTTTTTTGCAAAAGACCTATAAAGGTGGATAATATTGAACTGGAGAAAACTGGTTTTCAAAAGTTTTGTCAATTTTATATTGAGCCTCCTTCACTCTGATGCCACTAAATAAAGTGTGCATGAATTCAATGTAATTTAAATACTGTAAAAATATGATTTTTTGTATGATACATTATTAAATTAATAACTTCATGAAGTTTAGAAGATACAGCAACTCCAAAACCAATCAACAAAATGTTTATTCACCTGCTTTAAAATGCTAAGATGGAGTGATAGAACAGTCGAGTCTATGACAGGACTTAAAAATATACATCCACAAATACTCTCCATTCAATCTGGCCAAGTTTGAGCTGTTGAAGAATGGGCAAAAGTTCTTCCATACAGATGTGGAAAGATAGGAGAGGCATGGCCCAAAAGAGCAAAACCCCAAGAAGCGTATTGCAGTTTTCGGTTGCATAATGAGAAATGAAACAATTCAAAGTGTGTAAATAGGGTTGCAAGGATATGATGCTGCTTTTGTGAAGATAAAAAAACTGAGATGTAAAAATAACTCAATTAAGCTGCTAACAGATCCACAATTGCAATAACCTGAAAGAACACCATCATTCCTTCAACTATTTAGAGAATGTAATGTGTAGAACTGAAGAAGAGGATTCTTCAGTTGTAGGAACATTGTGTGTGTTGATGCAACGCATTGTAAACTACCACAAAAGCCATTGTTGTTCTCCTTCTGCTCTCTGCTGCCACCTCATATCACCCTGTCTCCAATGGAGGGCTCCTGGCACAGCTCTCCAAACTACAGGGCAAAGCGGGTCGGGAGGTGGGATTATGGCCAGCGTGCTCACCAGGCACGCATCCAGCTTCCGTCATCCAGGCACCTAGGGCTCCTATGTGCCGCCGCGTTTCACACAGCACACACTCGTCCCCTTTGCCTGTTGCCCCCAGGAACCCCAGCTTTCCTCATCGCCTCCAGCTCACATAGATCAGCTAATCCTCCTGCATTATTAAAAGCTTTTCCTCAGAGAGAGGGAGACAAAGAGAGAGAGAGAGAGAGAGAGAGGGGGAGAGAGAGAGACTATGAAGGTGACAGAATGAACGAAGCCTCTCGAAACCATCTGAGAGGAGAGTTGCTGCTGTTAAGAGAGAAGAGTAAAGGAGAAAGAGGAGATGAGAAAAGAGGATGCCAAGGAAGTAGATTTTAAAAGACTAAGCTAGATTTAAGGCCGATTTAAAATGATATTGAGGCAGGGGGCCAGGGGGGTTTAGGAGGGATGCCTAAGGCCCTCCCCACAACTATTACATCAGACCTTCATATCTATTCCAGAGAGGATAACAATAAGTTTTCCAATATCAGCTGCAGAAGAAAATATGGCTTCATAACATACTGACCTTTACATCAGGTTACTGGCTTGCTGACTCAGCAGTAATGAACATATCCAATAGTTTGTCATTTCATTTTGTTTTATTAAAAGAAACAATAGTGCAATATCATATCATATTTTACTTGATACACCCTTATAAAGTGGAAGTACCAGGGGTGAAAAAGCAAATTTCTGGGGGACTTTGATTTTTGGATACTAATCTAAGTGCAAAACAAAGTTACAAGCACTGAATTCCCCTACATTTATAGAAAATCTATCAGTACTAATTACAATGAAGTTACTTGATCTTTAAATATATTTTCCTTTTCTTTCAATGTAGTTGTGCAGGTCCTTAAAAAAATCAAGTCATGTGGATCCTAATTGGCGCCGGTCTCTAATGGAAATACAGTTTAATCCTATTAAAGAGTTAAAGTAAGAAAATGAATTACAAATGAATTGTGGAATCAGAGCTTTCTTCTTTTAAGCCTAAAACATTTAATCAACGCCTGTTCTTATTAACATCTTGTACAAAGGTTGAAATGTGAAAGCAGAAAAAAAAAATAAATAAAAAAAAAAAAAAAGGGTCTAAAAGATACCACAGCAGCTCTTGAACTGGAGGTGTTAACTAGTTTTCAACATAGGTTGAAAGATGACACCGGAACAAAACTAAACAACTGTGCACGTGAGGTAACGTGGGCCAAGGCAAAGGCCCCTGAGGACGGAAAGGAGCGAGCAGCAGGCTGGGAGGTGGAGCAAACGAATGAAGGCCCAGTTGTCATGGGAACAAAAGAGAAACAGCGCTCAAGGCAAGTAGGCTTTACAACAAGCGATGGACTGATGCACTCAGTCAGCCTGCTGCTCAGCAACAACAGCCTTCACAGCCTACCTTGAAGCCCCAGAACTTGTATTCAAATACACACACACACACACACACACACGCAGACACACCTCACTGAGAAATTTTATCTGGTTTTAATTGTTTGGATCCTGGGAGGGAGGTCCCACCTCTTTGTGCTTTTTGGGTAACTAATCTGGTCTGTTAGCAAACCTGCTGATTAATATTACTCAAGGTTGTGCTGTTGCCTGGCATCCTAACAAGGCGTTGCACAATAATAGAATGTGAACAGATTTACGTGGGTCAAGAAGTAATCTGGGAAATAAAAACGGTGGAGAAGACAATAAGCACCCAACCATACCATGTTGTCCTTTTGAATGCTGGACACACACCAACATTTTCTCCTTAGGAAATGCACACTCATTCACACACTGCCCATGATTATTTCCCAGTGCATCACATTTCCTTCTCTGCTTTTGATAAATGAACCCAGGAAGTCTTTGGTTCTCAGTCTTGTTTTCAGACAGCTGCCTAAAGGGACGGATAGACGTGTCGTCTAGACAAGGACACTCGACAGACAATGAGAGGTGAGAGTGACGGTGACGAGATAAGGGAGACAAAGAGAAAATTGCAGGTGTGACTGCATAAACCTGCTCTCCACCGCTCAGTGATCAGGGAGCGCCACAGAAAATGGGCCAGAAGAAGCAGACCACGTATCTTTGGAAACAGTCAAGACACACAAGAAGGCGAAGTGTGCGAAGAAGGCAGTCACTGTGGTGTGAAAGTTGAGTTCTTTATAATTCCAGCAAACCTTCTCTACCTGTGTGATTTTGGAGTGACTCTCATAAGTGTATACAGTTAGCCCTGTTAAGCAGTAGATGCTTAACAGGGCTAAGCCCTGTTGAGCTTTTTATTCAAAGCTCAGAGTAAAAAGAAAAATAGAAGGAAAGCGTGCAGTGTGCTCCAAAACCCACAAATGCATTAACATCTAAATAACCTTTGGCTTCAGTCAAAGGTTGCAAATGTAAAAAATAATATTATGGTAATAATAAAAAAATAAAAATAAAAACAATGACTACAAAATCTGAAAAATCCCATCAGGAAAACAAGACTTGTTTTCAAATAAATCTGATTTTTATAGAATTAATGGTGAGTACTTAAGAAGAATGAATGCAGAATTTACAGCATTACTTAAAAAGTGTACACACTTTTTCAACCAAGTTGTCACACCTATAGTACAATGTAAATTCTATAAATTAGGATAAATGCAACATTATAAATAGAATTTATCATTCTCCCACTTATTTGACATTACACAAACCTTGTGTTTCAACAGGGGTGTGCACACTTTTGAGAGCCACTGTTTGTGTAAAAGAAAATAATTACAACAAAATAATCACTGGTGGCTCAGTTAATTGTGGCATGTATTCTTGGGACAACTCCAAAACAAACTCACTCTCAAAAAAAGTGAAATTAATATTGACTTACCAAGTAAAAACATACTGAGCAGGATGCCTGTTGGTACAAAAATTTGACTTCCACTTTCTTTCCTACCAGACTTTCCTAACGAGCAAATTCCAAGTTCTGTCCAGGAATTTAGATGTCCATGAAAAATCAAGACAGACTTTCCACACCAGCGTTCACTCCTAAATACATAACTGGGTTTTTTTTGTTTTTACTTTTAAAACCTGGACTGGAGTGAGGGACTGTACACACCAGCAGCTCCAGCCAGACTGCATATGCTATCCCAAAGGGCCGCTGACTAACCCAGCGCCTACTTCCTCACAATAAAACCCAGTAGGAATTCGAAATGGCTACTAAAGTGGGGGGGATTTCCTTTAAACAGTCAAAGCCATATTGAAAGCATTTGTGCAACTGGTAGCCAAATTCCTTCTCAGAAACAATTGTTGCAAATATTTTTTTTTTTTCCTTTTTGTTCTAGAGGGAGTTGATGGTAACATCTATCTAGTGAGAAGCTGGGCTGATCAAGAAGTATACTGAAGCAAGAGTGAAAAAGAGAGAGCAATCAGGCAGTCCAGCGCTGGAGCCGTGCCCAGTGCAGGGGTGGGGGAAAGTGCCAGCAGCGCACGCCTCCGACACTCTCCACACTGCGTGCCTGTGGAGTGAGCTTAGTGGATGTGGTCAGCGCGGGGGTGGGAGAAGTGGAAAGCGAGAAGCAGTTGGAAGTATGGGTGGATAGACGCATGGAGGAAGAGAGTGAGAAGGACTTTTTTGACACAGGGCAACATCCAGTGGGGGACAGAAGGAGGATAAGAGCGGAGAGTTTAGAGCAGATAAGTGTGAGAGCAACTGTGAGAAAGTTTCAATGTGAAAGAGCATGTGGGAACTGCCGAGCATATGCAAGCATCTGTGTGCGCGATTGTGAGTCCATATGGCAGCCGTCTTGTTGAAGTTGACAGCCTGTGTTTGCAAAGTGGGGCTGGTGGTCAGCCACTTGTTCGCTATCAGAACGATGACAGGATAAAGACAGCGAAGGCAGTCTAGAAATCTTTTTGGAGCGGTACAAAGCAAATAGAATTTATTTGGAGAGGTCATATGATTTATCTACAAACTTTGAACAAGTGTTTACACGACATGCAAGAGGACATGACTGGGATTAGAGGTTCTTATCCTAAATAAATCAACCCAAATGGCTTACTGTAATTTGGCAGGAATTCTGAAAATAACAGTGAGTGAACTCAGGCCCAAACAGAAATACAAAGAAATGTTTCTTCTGGGATATATTTCGAGGTAACATCAAAGCATTTCACTGTATTTTGCACTGTCAAAATATTTCCAGCACTTTGACTCCACAAAAGCAGTCATCTTGCAACAACACTGCTCTCACTCCATGTGTACAGATGCTTAAAAGTTATTTACAAAATCATTAATGCTCATTGACCTTTTTCAAAATTTGTCACGGTACATCATTGGGTTTTGCGTGACATACCAACACAACCAACTATGTAAATGTTAAGTAAAATGAAAAAATAGAGGGATTTTTTTTTTTTTTTTTTTTTTTTTTTTTTTACAAGTGAATATCTGAAGAGTTTGACCAACATTTATACAATCTCTGACTCAATAAATTACAGAATCCCACTTTGCTGCAAGCACAATCTCATATATTTCTGTCTTCCAGCATTTAGTGAAAGTCTCAATTAGATTTACATTTAGACTTTGACTTGGCCATTCTAACCTTTGAATTATCTTTGATCCAAACATGGCATCTCAAAATACAGTCCTCAAGGCATGCTGCCTTGAACTTTAAAATGAATCCTTGATGCAAGAAACCTGAATAAAATGTGTATCCAATTTCTAAAGAAGTCTTTTTATGACCCAAATATTGGCTCAGATGTACTGAATTAGAAACACATCTAAATGTGCTTGAGGGACATTTCGTTTGAGACTCCTGATTTGAACATTTTATTGAACTTCTCACTACACTGCTTTGTTATGTCATGCTAAAAGATTAACCTCTGCCCCATTTTAAAATTTTTGCAGCACATTTTCTAACAGGATTGCAGTGTTTGTATATCCAACCATCTCTCACAAGCTTCCATGCCTGCTCTAGCTAATTATCGAACCACAATTCAGCTTCCAACATAAAAGACTGCTGTATGTACAGGGTGCATCTAGGCCGAATGTTCAATTTTTATCTGACTGTAACACCTTTTCCAACTTAACTGTGTCAACAAGATGACTTTTCATCAACAATGACTTTCTACTTCCACAAAAAGTCTGATCTGGAACCAATAGCTGTCATCTTGTCAGATTCTCCCACATGAGCTACAGGTTCCTGTAGCTCCTCCAGAGGTGGCATGTTTCTCTGATTACTTATCTCAAAGTCTGTTGTATTAATATGTGTTACGACTCCTGCAGGGACCCCTGTGGTTAGGATTCTGACACTGATCCTGACACTGATTGAAAAACTTGGGACACTTCAGCACCTAGTAAAGCCTTCAGTTATTTAAACCATCACTGCAAACTAACTTCTCTTTTCTCCCCTCCACAGATATCCTGCTGCTTTTGCTTTTTAGATTATTTTCATTGTAAATTACAAAACTTTCACATTAGAAACTTTGATTTTAAATAGAGCTTGAGTTGAACATATTTATAGGAATTTTAGAGCAGGCATCTCCCTTTTTGCTGTGGCCTTTGAGCCAGATCAGAACATAATGTAATAGGATGATATACTGAACATTACCTCATGACATCCCATCACCCCTTTTGACTCTCCCTGCTAAAGAAAAGCATTTTCAAACGAGGATCCCACTACCATGTGTCACTGTGACTTATAGTTTATTCAGGGTAACATGTAATATTAGTTTTTTTTTTCCATTTCCAGAGATTGAACAGTCATATAAACAAAGGCCAGCATAGAGTTTATGCCGGTCTATCTAATAAAATTCCCAAAACATTTTCTGGTCCCTATAAAATGTGTATAAGTTCAGGGAGTCTGAATAAATTTGGAGGAAACTGTCACTAATCTTTTCAGTGTATACTTGACCTCGGTGTTACAACAATTATCATTCATAAAGTAATTTTTCACAGAGTTTTATTGCCGTTCAAAGGGTTCACCACCACCAATCTTGATGAGGAGCGGATGGGGAGTGGCCGGCGAGCAAGTGAAAGCAATGTCTGGAAGAGTTCCAGCTGAAGAGATATTTTATTGGTACATTAAATAAAGAGGACATGCAGCACATTTGCAGCTTTACAGAGGAGCAGGCTAGAGAGAGTGTGCCATTTAAGAGTAAAAAATATTTCTGACTGCCGTGATAAGAGCTGAGTGATGAGAGAGAGCGTGGATTTTAGGAGGACCTGGTAGAAATAAAGTTTGAGAACTACAGTAAAAATGAATATAAAGCAGCAGCATCAGATGGCACATTAACTGGGCTTAGCAAAAGGTTTGGGCTCACTTAGGTATGCTGGCTATGATTCATGTTGAAATGCAGATGTTTGCCGAGTCACTGGGACAAATCTGAGAAGAGCGGTGAATTCCAGACCGGGGCGCCAAAGGTGGGAGGACAGATTTGAAACAGCAGCAAGTCGAGGACAACAATCTGGACAACCAAGATTCCAAACTCAACACCCTCCCGTAACACCCACCAGTGAAATCATCCACGTTTCTGATTCCCACAAAACAGACTTAACAAAACACACAGTGAAAATAATGTTACAACACACAGTAGGCAAACTGCTCCTTAAATTTTCAAGATGTATTAGGAAGGAAATTACAGACTGCTCCAATCTAGTTTATTTTTTCATTGCAATGTGATTTTTCTCTGCAAGTGCCTCAATGTTTCCTTTAGCATTCTACTAAACCAGTAGGGTTATTTGTCTTTTGGTTAAACGTTTCTTTTAGACTTGGCACAAAAAGAGACATGATTTTGTGGATAGGTTACAGAGGTTTAACAAGCATGCTTGCTATCTGACCCTTTGTTACATGAAATGAATTTAGGGCAACGTGTCGAGTCCCAACTGTGCATTTTCACGGCAAGGTGAAAATGCAGAGTTTCAAGGTGATTCAATGCAAACGTTTATCCACATGTGCATGTTATCTTACTCATTTAGCTGTCTCTTACTCACACCCCATCTCTCGTTTTTCAATCCTTCTCTTTTACACACACTTAAACTTATGAGCAAACACAGACGCGCGCGCGCACAGCAAAGCGCCCAAACACAAAAAAGAGCCGCCCACAGCTGCGTCAGGCCATCGCTCTAACAATCCAATCTGTTTTCTTTCCCATGATGTTTCCCATTGGCACAGGGAGGAGAAAATCAGATTTACTCCCCCACAGGGCCCATGCAGTTGCACTGATATGGAAAATGATTTCAGCGCTGCTTGAGCCCATAAACATTATTTTGGTCTCTCTCCCCTCCCCGTTAATGACACATTTCTTCCCAGCATTGTGGAGCTCACAGAGGAAGGGGTGAGTGTAAGAGGGGGAGAGGGAGAAGGAGGAGGCGGAAGGGGAGATGAATCCTCCAGGGTCTCACATACAACAGGGGAGTCCTTCACCTCTCAGACTGCATCCTGGCTGTTCTCACTCCCACCTCTTTCACACACATGAACACACAGGCAAGAACACAAACTGCTAATCAACCACTTCGGAGTTTTTAAGAGCCGGCTGTTGGGAAACAAACTGAATCAAAGAGATATTTCTCACCTCTCTGTATGCAGTACCTTTTTCACGTTATCGTGTTGCAGCCACAAGGTGTGCATGCATATGTATTCAGCACCCATGAGTCGATACATTTTTTGCTGAAATTACAGCAGCAAGTCTTTTGGGTTTTGTCGCCAGCAGCTTTTCCGATATTGAGACCTGACGTTTTGACGCTTCTTTTCAAAATAGCTCAAGATCAATCACTTTGGATCATGGTGAGATCAGTTTTATGTGTTACCAGAGATTGTACATTGATCTAGGCTTGGACTTTGACAGGGCCATTCTAAAACATAAAAACTATTTTGATCTAAACCCTTCCATTGGAGATATGCATGTTTGATTTGGCATCCCTGCACATCTGCACCTGAGTCTCCAGTATTTTGTCGGCGGTAGATGGGTTTTCTAAAACTCTGATAAAAAAAAAAAAAAAACTTTTCCACAGCATGATGCTGTCACCACCATGTGAATGAATACTTATTTTTTCATTTCACAATTATGAGCTATTTTGGGTTGATTGATAAATGACAAATTCAATAAAATATATGCAACTACAGCAACAAAATATATTAGCTATATCATCATCGTCTTATCATTCTGTGCCATATTAATATAGCAAATGATTGGTTAGAAAAAAAGTAATTATTGACCAACTTACTCCAAATGTCAGAAATTCAAATGTTGCACTGATTCAGCTAGTAGGGTTGACTGTTGCTGCAGTAAATTCTGATGCTCGACACAAAAAGACAGGTTAATCAATAACATCCCACATTGACTGATTTTCTAATACAGAGAATTCAATGGTGAAATGTGATATTGTTCAAAGGATGGAAATACCTATGTGAGGGCCTGTGTGTGGATGTCAGGCTAAATCTAAACACATTTGGCTTAAAGCAGCCCCACTACAATCCTTTCCTCCCGCCTTCATATATTTCTTCATTGAAAGCCCCAGTCTTGCTACGCCGGTTCTCCTCTTTAGCAAAACATATAAAATGTATGAGCTCCAAAGAGTTTCTGCTGGAGGCATATTGTCAGAAATGGGAGTATGATCCAGCCTCAAGATTTAAAAGCAAGTCATTGTTCTGAGTATGCTGAGATAAAATGGCCCAATAACACGGTTCTAAACCTCTCATTTGGCGTCTAATAAAATCCATCTGCAGGGCTAAAAACGAAAAGGCAAACAGAAAATAGACACGGTGTCTCTGACTAAAAGGTCATTTTTTGGTGATTTCCTCATTGCTATAATTGCAAACTCTAAAACTGGATTCTCACAATCAGCTAGTTTCGCTGGAATCAACCAATGGATCTGGTTTATTTTACAGACGATGACTGAAACTGCATGGCTCATATTTAAGGCTCCGACCATAGATGGGTGACTAACAGTAGGTTGCGTGCCAGCGAGGTCACGGACAGATTTGCCTGGTGAACGGAAAAAAAAAGGCAGATTAAAACAAGTACTCAGCATTATACTCTCTAATTAGTCCCCTGTTAACTTTTGAACTTAATTGCTTAATTGAGATGTGGTTAGACTGGGCAGGTTTCCCCTCCCTGAGGGGGACCATACGGCTCCAGTTTTTCAGCCCTGCACTGCCTGGCACAGTAGGTGGCTGTTTCTCTCTCTCTTTCTGCTTCTTTGTCTTCTAAAGCATCCCACCACGCTAGCAACGAGGCACGGCGATGCGGCGCAGGAGGCAGTAAAACTGTGTTTTGTGAGTGTGTTTTGGCAGTGATTGTATCACATATGCTGGTGCCACATCAAAGCAGAGTTTTGACTACCCGGTCCTGGGTGGTCTAAACCTCTTTTCTTTCGACCAGCAGAAGTAAGGTAGGTAGGCTTTCGGGGGGGGGCGGAATGGTGTTTGGATGTGGGTGGATGTTGCCTCACCACAGGCGAGTGCTTTCTGCAGAACTCAGAAGTCAGTTTGCTTTGGAGGAGGCATAAACTGCATGGAGAAGAAGAATAAAAGTGCGCCGCAATGCATACACAGATAAACACACATGCACACACACGCAACCTCACAGCCGTCACATTAGTTGAGTCTCCGCATCCACTCGGGTTGATGTATAATGATACACAGAACAGCACATAAATCTGCAAGCAGTTCAAGTCATTGGAGCAGATTTTGCCTGCTGTCTTTTCCTTTTTCACTTTTATCCTCGTGTCTCCTTCTGCTCCTTTGAGCCCCATCACTCATTCCCCTTCTCAGTTTTCCCTTTCCGTCCTCACACCCTCTCCATCACTCTGCCTCTTTCTCCTGGTGCTCAGCTCCATATTTCTGTTCTCCCTCATCACCTCGCTCTCTTCTCTTTCTTGGTGTCGTTCAAATACTTCAAAATGAAAACACTTCATATTTTGGGGGCCTTTTTAAAAAATAAATAAATAAAAGATGCACGCTCCCTTCCTTTCACTTGTCCCTCCAGCATGCTGTTTCCTTACTCTTGTTTGTCTGGGAGTGCAATGAATGTCTTATTTTATGGATAGTAATAAGTTCATCCTCCCTATATTAGATAAATCAACACTGGAGCACTCAACAGGCAAACCATGACTTATCAGAATGTCATGTTCCCCATTTGTCCTCCCATCCTCTGCCTTTCGCTTTAATCTGCAGCCCGGCGCCTCCTTTAGGTCATGCGGAGCAGTGCTGGACATCAAGACCTTGCCTCACTGCTGTCCTCTGAGTTCTCTTGGAGCAGCTTGTAATATGATAAACTCCTGGAGTTGCGTGCTCGAGAAACAGAAGGCAGCTCCCTGCTCTGGCTTCTCTCTGTCTGATGTAGTCTGTCAGAGCCACAGAGGCAGAACAGCGCAGATAACAAGTCGGGAGCCGCCACGCCAGCAAGTCCAAGGTCTTTTTGCGACCATGAGTGTAATTTGCTGTGAGGTTCACAAGGGGAACAAAGGAGAAATGTTTAATTCTTGTAGCTCTGGTCAAAACGAATGCAAGGCGTTTTTGCTCTGATAACCTGTACAGACGAAGCACCTGGGAAGCCAAGGCCAAGCATTACACAGTATTACCTTGTAAAGAACGCACAGTACAGTTCCTGTTCCAACCAAAAACTTCAGTGTTTTTGATAGAGGACTTGGGTAACAAACCAGTATAAAGTAGTGTCTAATTATGAACTGGAGAAAACATAATGATGGTTTGAAATAGGTTTCAGAGGATAATCTGAGGAATCTGGTCAGCATTTGTATTCAAGTCCCTAAGTTGCTCGGACATCATTAAATAAAATTCAGTGCATCAGTTACCTAAGCAGTAAATACAGTATGTGTGTAAGTTAATCTGCGTGTCAACACAGCTGTGAAGGCCTAAAGAGTTTGTTAAAAAAAAAAAAAAAAAAAAAAAAACATCAGAGGACAAACAGGGTCACAAAGACCAGGGAGAACAGAAAACGGGTCAGCGATGCAGCTTAAAGCAGGTCAAGGTTATAAAAGAATATCGCAAACATCGACCCAATGGAGAGCAATAAATGCACAAGCAGCCAAGAAATCAATCGGACCTCTAGAGGAGCTGCAGAGAACCACAGCTCAGGTGGAAGAGAATGTTGACCAGACAACTTTTGGTCATGCACTCCACAAAATGTGGCCTTTATTGAAGAGCAGCAATAAAAATAAAGACAACAATGAGAGAAAAAAAAAAGCTATAAGATGTCTGATTTCTCTGATTTGTAGTTTTTCCACCCGCTCTGTAATTGACAAGCCAGGCGTGTGGAAGAAGGTAGTGCAGTCAGATGAGACTGCAGTTAAAACTTTGAGCTATGTGGAAAATACTGTGTACAGAAAACCACTGATCGTCAGCCAAAACACACCAGTCCCACAGTTAAGATATAGTGGTGGCAAAATCATGTTGTGGGGAGGCTTTAATTAAGAAGAAAACAGGAGGTTAGGCAGTGTTGATGGGCTAAATACAAGGTAATATTGAAGGAAAGATTTCAGAGGCTGTAAACGACCTGAAAGTGATGTGGAGGTTTTACTTTCCACCAGAACAACAACCCTAAACATACAGCAAGAGGTGCAGTTAAGTTGTTTAGATCGAAGGTGATTTTATGAAGTATCTGTTCACTGGGACTTAACACTAATGCAACATAGACTTGGCAGATTTTGTTTGTAAAAACATAAAAAAAAACGATCATTTTCCTTCCACTTCACAAATATGCACAATTTGTATTCGCCCACTACACACAAATTCCACATTAAATACACTACGGTTTCTGGTTTAAAAAAAAAACAAAACAAAAAAAACTTGAAAATATATACTTTTACAAAGGTCTACATAAATATGTTTGCCTCTCCTTGGCGTTTTATGGAGCAAATCCTCAAAGTAACTGACTCTACTTCTGGACTCAAACAAATAGCTGCTTCCCTTCCGCCTGTGGTAACTCATCTTCTCAAATGTATACAAGTTCACCTCAATTGTACATTAAAAAGATTTATGAATCACTCCTGACAAACCAGGATTTAAAGCTGAGGAATGCCTTCCGATTACAGACGCTGGTCCTCCATGGAATGCTCCCCCGACATCTGTAGCCATATTTTCAGGCAGGGATGAGCAAAATTGGAAACATTTCCTGCAATCTATAGAGATGACAGCCGGTCATCTTTATGAAAAGTAAAACATTTTGAAGAAACTAAGAAGCGCTGGTTGTCTCTCTCCTTCTAAGAGTTAGAAGGAAAGAGAAAGAGCATTTCATCACCAGTTGCTCATTAAATCTTGTTTGCTTGACACTAATAGACTTTATTAACTTTCTCTCCAATTGTGTTACGTCACCTGAATGCCTCCTCCTCACCCTTCACTCATTTTAAACCTAGTATAAACTGAAGGGTTTAAACCACAACCTAAAAAAAAAACGATTATGGTGCGAAGTTATTAAAACCTGGCTCTGTTCTGAAGGCATAAAACCCTGCTGCAAGCGGGGAATGCATCCTGGTGAGTTTGCAAGTATAAAACAGCAAGCGGAAGAATGAAGCAGCATTTTAATTTAATGCTTCTAATTTCACGTTTTTGTCGGATGACATATAAACAGAAAGAGCAACATATCAGTGAACAGAAACAAACCTCACTGTGCTTCAAAAGTTGCTGCAATTACAAAGATAAGATTGATGTTCTTTTTATTTCAGATTTAACTGAGAAATTTTGTAAATGAGAGCAGCTTGGTTGATAATTAAGAAGACTAACATTTTGCATTAAAAAAAAAACTGCGTCTGAAAACTGTATTTATATATAATGAAAACATCAAAAATAACAGAAAAAATATTTTGAAATTGAACAGAAATTTTTAAATTACAGCTGAACAACATAATGAAAATTATAATCGTAATTAACCTGCATTTTCCATTCTGTTTTTCCTTACATCACAATGGACCCATCATTTTCTAGGATTTTTATTATTTCAACCTGAAGACTAAACTTGTACATCTGTTGCATGTCTTATGGCCAATTGGTCCACTCCAATTGTGATATTAAAAAGTTCAATATTGCAATGACAATAGCACACATTTTGCAGTTTCAAATTATTAAAATATAATTGATGTGAGAGAAGATGCAAATGAAGCCGACGCAAGTAAGACTGGCAAACTCGATATCAATATATAAGAAATGACATCAATTTCTGAATTGAGCTCTGAGCACAGAATTTTTCTTTTCTTTTTTTTAAACTTGATTTTACAATTAATGAACAAGAACTACTTGATATGGGGAAAGCAAAGTTACTTCACAATGTTTACAGGGTAACCTTTTTAAAGTTTGCGAAGTAAAAGCTAGAACTAGTCCTTCATAAGTGAGAACTTATGTGTGTTTGCCTCCTCCTCTAGCTAGCCATTTGGAAATGACGGAGCACTTGCAGGGTTACATGAGGATTGCACCATTTGATCGAATTTAACAGATGTGCTGCAGCTGCTCATTTGATCTGTCTTTGCATATCCTCAAAAAAGAGCACAAGCACAAAGACTCAAAAATACCACACACATGCACACATAGTAAAATTAAAACTATATATTTTTCTAATGGCAATGCTCAATAGCACCACAGAGGGTCTGAAATAATAACTCAAAATCCCATAGTAACTATTTAACTGTTTTTAAGCTGTTTACTTATTCTTTTTTATGGATGTGGGCTTTAATTTTGCACCAAGTGGCACATATGCTTTATGTCAGGCAGAGAGAGTATACCGATATCATATGTTAAACAATTCAGAGATTCTGTGAAATGAAACAGCGACATAGGCAGAGCAGATAAACCTCAGTTAGGAGACTGCATATTCACGGGAGAGCAACAGCTTTCAACAGGTTATCACACGCCAGAGACAGAGCCGAGCTCAGTCTTAGAGCTGGCAGAGACCATAATAGAGAGAAAAGAGAGGGAGGCAAAGGAGGACGGGGACAGGCAGGGGAAGGAGACTAAAGAAGAGTTATTAAGGTGATGTGAGGCAATGAGGGGAAGAAGCTCCACTGAAATGTTTTGACACAGAAAAAAGCAAATGTGACACAGGTACTTAAACACGTGTTTAAAAGCAGGCCAGTGACATCTCTCTCTCCGTGTGTGTCTTGTGTCTCTTTGGGCTTGCTTTGACATACACACACGCACACACACGCACACACGCACACACACAAGTGGTAATTGACGCTCCAGCCTAAGCTGCTCATCCATTACGGCTTTGATGGAATAACTTTCCTTCAGGCCGTAAGGTTGGCCTAACTTATTTTTTACTTGATTGCACCGCTGTTTCATGGATCTACAGCCATCTTTAATGCGTTGTCCTCGGACACACTGCATTAGCAGCAGTGGCTTTCACTCGTGCCGCCAATGCGTTCCCTATCAGCCGTGGTGTGCTAGAATCGGTTTGTGTGTAATTTTGCGACTCTTACTGTATTTGCTCTGGCACAGTGTTCTATTGTGGCGCTTGGCTCAGATAAGAGAGAAGTTATGTCAACAGTGGGTGCTGTGAAGGAGCCGCCTGGTCGTGTTGACATTCTCCAACACTGCTTATTTACTCTGACCACTGAGTTCGGCCGTCATTGAGGCTTTATTCACTGATGGGCAGGGGACTCTGAGAGTGGAGCCTCCTGCTGGATCAGACTGGTTATTGTCGGGTGAGAAAAGGAAAGAAGTGGCATTCAAAAAATTCTGTTTCAAGCTTTTTCTCACACCACACACACACACACACACACACACGCACACACAGAAACTCATTGCGTCAGGCAGCATGAGTTTGCATATTGACTTGTGCTGAGCAGTGCTATCAGTACAGTAAAGAGCCAGTGGAGCAATCTATTTATAATTAGGGTCAGAAGAGGGGGGCTAAGTTGACTTCTTTGAGAAAGATCTTTATTTCTATCAGCCAATCCCATAATCATGGCATCCAGGTCTTTCATTAAGCCTCTTTATGTATTTTACGCGCCTTGCAAAAGTATTCCTCTCCTATTTTATTGTATGTTATCATGTCAAAACCAACAACAGTGAATATTACTGGGATTGTACATGATAGAGAAACACAAAAATAATGCAAAATTGTCAATCTACCTCCTCAAATTATTTTACTCCAATGTAAATTGCAACCAGAAGCCTTCAGATTTTATTTAAAGATAAATGAGTAAAGGAGGCTAAGAGCAAAAGGACAATGATAGATCAGCTTAAAGAACATAATCTGTTTTTAGCTCAAGATGAAAATATTGCAACAACATATTTTGCAGCCCTACAACACATTTTTCAAAATGTATTTAAAAATGTTATTTTTCTTTCAGTTTATAATCATGCACTATTTTGTGGTCTATCTGATTAATAAAATAAAATACTCTAAAATTTATAGTGCCAGCGCAACAAAATTTTAAAGGTGTTTGGAATATGGGTAGTTCTTAAAGAAATTGTATTTTCCTTTTTCCTTAGTTTTTCCTCCAATCCAATCCTCTTCTCCTCACACATCTTTCCTCCCCTACTTTCACATACGGGTGAAACTTCAACTGCTCCAGAGTTATCCTCAGCAAACCAGAAAAAGGCAGATTTATAGCTTCCACCTGAGTGAGGAAGGTGCGACATGAAACTGAAACACTTGCCCACTAATATTTCACATGCATACAAATACACAGAAAGAGAGAAACACTTCAGATTAAATCTGACCTCAGTCTGAACTCAGTATCAAAATGTGATGTCTGGAAGATATTTGACCCAAACCTGATTAACAGGTTTTGTTCTGACCAGAAATATCTGCATAATTAAACAATGCTGAAATAATGTAGTTACACGGGGCTTCAAATATTTAGAAGTATTGGGTATATGCCACGGAATGACACACATTCTTACTACAAACAAAGTGATGTATGAATATTGACTAAAACGTAGCCATAAAAATAAGTATTTTATTCCCCATGGCTGGAAACATTTGGACATAAATGATTTTATTTCTTCCTTTCTGTTAGGAATCATCTCAACATTTGGTGCAAGAGCAAACATGTAGAAAAAAAATGAAGGATAAGTTAGGGAAAAGAAATGAAAAGTGACAAATGGGAGATTTCCTACACAAGCCCATAAATCAAGAGGAACATGCAGGGCAGTCTGAGGCCTCACTTACAAAGCCAAACTCCTTTTTTTCCCTAACAGCCAAAGCTAACCACCTTCCTCCTATTACATGCACACAAACACCAACATGAACATGTGTGTTCTGCCCTCATATTTGCACAGCACAGTCCCCCCAGATGTTGTGTGCTGCAATGGCATCTCTAAAGCTCTCCATTTTCCCTGGCTCCTACACAGCAGCCTGGCTTAATGGCACAGAAGCTGGTCTCATAAAATCACATGCAGTTAAGACAGCGCAGGCTTCAAAAGCAAGCATGGAACATACAGCCATGCATAAGTAAATCCTGTTCCTTTGCCCACATAAAAGCGCACACCCTTTGCAGAGGACATAGTAGTGCAGCTGTTTCTACAGGTAAGTAGGACAGGGAGATCTGGAGAAAGTGGTCCATAAAGAATTTGGTAATCCCTAAAGAAGAGTAGAATCCAAAGTGAACAGTTTGCTTTGAAGTATTTCCTCAAAAATAACAGCATGGCCGACAGGAGAAACTGTCAGCAGGCAATATTTATAATGTTTGACAAAAATGTATATACGCTCTATGGGAAGCTGAGTTGTTCTACTGTAGGCCTGTCGAGCTAAAACGGTTGACTTAGAGTTAGAGAAACATGAGCTGCTGTTCACAACAGACCCAGAGACCAGTGGACTGATGAAGATCCAAAAGGACTTAGGATCTGCTTTCATTCTGAATGTTCACCATCTGCTTGGAGGAAAAGAGAGCCCATAGAGTAGTAGAAAACTCTGTCAAGTGACAGATGAGACAGTGCAGCAGAAGTGTGTGCGGGTGTGTTTTATGTGTGTACTGATGCATACAGTGTTTCAGTATTGATCCTCAAAGCAGCTCCACTTTCTGAAAGAAGATCTGTCTAATGGGAAAACACACATTTACCCATACACACTCAAAACCAAACACAGAGTAGTTAAAATACTAAAAAAAAAAAGCCAATATCATAATTATTTCCTTAATCTTTCAGGCGCCAGCAGACTCAACCACCTATTCCAGGCAGCTGCATAGTTTACTTATGTGAAAATCTGATTATCCATCCAGTTTCCATCATTACATAGTTCTACTCATGCAATGTCCAGTAACTAAGGATGACCAATCTTCTCATCATACCTCACTGCTTTGTCACATATTAGCCTGTGAGGTCTGGACTTTCCACGTCACCAAAATAACTCAAAAACATGCTGTTTTGTTTCCTAACAGCCGTAAAATGAAACATGATGTCAGCAACTGATATAACAGCCAAATGACACGCTAAGCCCAAAAACCTTCCAGTATCATTCTCACTTATACACAGTCTAATTACATGTAAATTATGTCTAAATAATAAAAACGTATGCTATTTTTTTTATTAACATACAATAATAACTAATTAACTAATCTCGGTTTTTATGTCATTAGGTCGTAGGTAATATAGCTAGCATCAATGAAGCTAGCTATATTAGTCAATTGCATTAGATGATAGTACAATATTAAAGTATCCCACAAACAGCAACAGTATTGCTTTGAACAGTCATTAAAAGTTGCTATTAATTTAATGTTGGTTACAATTGTGTCACATTACTGTGCTTCCTGTTTCTCTTCTTTTACTGCCGTTGGTGTTGTGTAAAAACATTTTGTCAACATTGATGCCGTAAGTGAAAGTAATTTCCGTTCCACAAAAACTCTACAATGTATTGCTTTATCTACCAATAGGTAATTATGTTTCACATAGCCTGTTAATTTGTTTTGACAAAAAATGGCCTTAATATATCCTTTCTGACAGACTTTCTATTTCTTACTATGGATGAGTTGTGTTTATTTCAGTCAAGCAAAAACAGCCTTTAAGGACAACACCAGGAAGGCTAAATGGAGTATAACCAAGCTGCTCTGTTTTTCCTTCCCTTTGAACTTGTGACTTGTGTTATAAAACATGCTTTATTTGGAAATGTTGAGATGCTTTGGAAATCTGAGAGTTAAGGCAATAACTCTATTTTCACTAAGGGAAAAAAAAAAGACTTGTTTTTGTAATGCTCAATGTGTTAACTGCTAAAATTAGATGATGCTTGCAAAATGTAATGTTTCATGTCAAAATGATATGAAATAATGTATACCGCTCAAAAAAATAAAGGGAACACTCAAACAACACAATATAACTCCAAGTACATCAAACTTCTGTGAAATCAAACTGTCCACTTAGGAAGCAACACTGATTGACAATCAACAATGATTTTGTTGTCAGCACATTCAACTTTGTACAGGACAAAGTATTCAATGAGAATATTTCATTCATTCAGATCTAGGATGTGTTATTTGAGTGTTCCCTTTATTTTTTGAGCAGTTTATATACACCAGCAACAAAACATGTCATCACCTCTTCTCTTAATATCAATAATTAATGACCAATTATAATCTCAAAGCTAGAAAACTGTTTTGAATCTTTATATGTTCTTAAAATAAACTTGTTAAAGTGAAATCTATTGGCAGAAAAAAGCTCAGGACCAGAAATGGGAAATCTGCCACCAAATTCTCACTGTTGTTAGAGTTTCCTCTTCTTGATATAGGAAAATTTAATTGTCCAAACTTTCTGTTCACAAGACAAAAAAAAAATCTTAGGAGGACAAAAATGAGTCACCATGGTTATACAAATGAGGATGATGTCACCAGCACAGGGTTTTTTGTTTTGTTCATGCTTATGTTAACAAGAAAGAACTAAGCAAAGTAATCATAAATTTACTTGTTTGGTAATGTTTTTATTGTATTATTATTTCTCCAGCAATACAGTTTTCCTCAAACACACCTAATGTGTAACTTTAACACTTACATAAAACACCTTGAAGTACATGTAAGAACGAAAGTGTTAGTGAACCCTGACTAACCTAGTAAGCAATCAGCAAAGAAAAATAACAAAATTCCAGGAAATTTCTGTCAATGATTTCTCTGACCTTCTGACTGCTGGTGAAACGGCAAGGATGTCTGTACTACAGCCCAAACAAAAACAGAAAATATATTTGTGCCGCTTTACGTATTTTGGCATTTGATAAGATGTGTATGAAAAGAAAATACCCAAGAAATGCTACTGGAAATTTCTTGATGACACTAGATTAATTGCTTCTGTTATTATTTGTTATTATTTGAATTGCAGTCAAAGACATACCAGCCTTGTTGTATCTGAAGCAGGTGGATCTACAACGCCAACAGACGAGTACAGCAGTTGAGACAAGATGGACGGCTGCAATGCAAATGCCCAGGGATGAGGTAGAATTAGGCACCTGCATCATCCCACTCCATCCCCGCACCCCCACATGCTGCCCTCTCATCTGCCTGCCACTCTGTTTCCTCCCTCGTTTCTTTCATACAATCTCTCCACCACGCAACTCCTTTGATTGCCGTTTCCCGTGGGCATGCATGCTCACACACACGCATACGAAAACAAATACAACACATGCATGCATAAAATCTCAAACGCATCCCTTCCCCACTGCTCGGAGACAGTTGCGCCAGCTGAGTTTTGATTTGGGAAGAAAAGTTGCCTCTACAACAAATAATGACAGCCACTCGAGGAACAGCCGGCGCACCATTATCACACGAAAACACATACACACACAGTGTAAGGGAAATGCTAAACTTTAAAAATAAAACACGCAAAAAAGAACTCTTTAAAGCAAGTTTAATCACATATCCACACAGGCAACCACCCACACATAGCCAACACGAGCACACAAGTGTGTTCACACACCCTCCCATTATGCTGTATAACCAAAAGGCATTCAGCCATTTCAGCAGCGTTCTGAGAGGCAGCCAAGTAAGAGGTCTGTCAGTGCATTAGCCAGCATGTAATCATAGTCCAACCTCACTGCAATTAGAACTGGTTCTAATTCTTCACTGGAAGCACTGCCTTGTCCCACCGCTAAGAGTTTACTTTACTCCAACAGCTGACAGACCCAACCCTGCCTCTCCTGGCATGGCTTTTAGAACTCGCACACACTCAAGCACCCACGGACGAGCTTGCTCGCAAACACATCCACAGCTGTGGCTTGTCTGTCACCACGGGAGATCAAAATGGATCCTGGTAATAGTCCCCCAGCCGTGTCCCACTTGTGCCACATCAACCCTGTGAGTGTGGACCACAATTCACTTCTTAAAGTATGGTGCTTTGCAAAAACTCTCTTACTCCTGGAAGTTTTCCACATTTTGCTATGTCCACAAATGCAAACTTCCAACAGATTTGCAAAGTGTTTTTGTGATTGTGAAGTGGAAGAATAGCATGATTTTTTTAATGATATTTACATCTCAACATTTGTTTGTGATGTATTTGTGCTAACAACTGTAAGTATCCCATTTTATGTTTTTTTCTAATGTTTTAAATTGGAGTTAAGCATGGACTTTGACTAGGCTATTGAAGAAAATGATAAGACTTACAATTTCCTGTGTTCACCTTAATGTCCAACTTGGACCAGAGTCCCTGATGTGCTGAAGAAATCCCCATCCCAACCATGTTTACCTGATTGTTTTGTTACCCCTCATTCTGCCGGTTTGTTGCAAATCTATAAACTCTGACGCAAGAATTCTGTCAAAGAGGCCGAAATTAATATTTGTTCTGTGAACAAATTCTTCCACTTGAGCAAGGACTCTCTGTATCTCTCTTAAGTTACTGTGGTTTCTTCTCTAAATATCACATATAATTCAGAAAAATCCCTATTAAGTTTATGGAGGCAACGTCACGAAATGGGGCAAAATTTTAAGGCTTATGAGAACTTTATTGGCAAGGAACTGTAAATGTTTCACAAACATGACAAAGAGCAACGACCTCAAATCATGAAACAATTACAAAACACGTAAAAGCCCAAAAGCTCCTGGAAGTTCCTCGCAGAAAGAGCCAGGTGCGAGGGGCCCAGGTGGTAAGAAAGAGCTGCATTGGGAAATTTTCTAATGAAGACTGAGGAAGAGGAAATGCTCCCAATACTGATGGTATTGCTATTAGCCTGTGAGCGTGAGGACTTGGGTGTCACTTCAAAGCATTCCCCACTATTAATCAGAAGCTATCCAGCCCTCCAGAATAGGCCCTGCTGGCTCTGCTGCTAAACACCCCTCTTACCATCAACACAATGGAGCTATCATCACGCCCGTTACACTATGCCTTGGCCAGACAGCACACCTTTATCTCGGCATTTACATTACAACCTCACAGCCAATTAATTTACCTGCCACGTCTCAGGCTTAAGCACGTGGAGTTGGCAGTGGCAAGCTAGTGTATATTTCAGTTGTGCGCTGTTTTTTGTGTTAAAAAGGGAATGGGGGAAGAGGAGTCCACCTGGCTCAGGTTGCACCCATCAGGCTGTGGGTTTGGCCTTGGGGGATCTTTATGAAAGCACCTGCAAGAAGCTGCAACCACAACACCACCAGCCCAATCCCGTCCTGAGCTGGCTCTCACCTGCCATCCCCAGGCCATGGCTTAGCGTACCTCCCATCCCCCGCCCCCTTAGTGTTTCCCCTCCAGGCAGCCTTGGCAGACAACAGCCACTCAGCGACTCAGCTGGATATCAGCAACCAAGACTGAGGATTAACTTCCACACTGGCACTGTCTCTTTAGTGCTAGATACATTAGATACAATGCTAATCTGTAACTTCTACTCTTTTCTCTTTTGCTTATGGCTGCTGCAAGGGACAATACTTTCTCTCTGTCACTGGAAGCAAAGTAAGAGGCCACAGGGCAGAGGTGAAGTATTCCTTTTCTTTTAATCAGGGTAGTTGCCTATTGGCTCTCTAATAAAAAAAAGTGTCATCTTGTAAATCTGCACATTCATATTATACAAAGATGAGAGGGTTTACAACACAAGCTGCTCTCCCCCTCTAAGTGTCCTCTTGTACTGTACTGAGAGACTGCAGACTTTAGCGGCGCTGAAGGGATGAGATAACCGCTCACTGTTGTGAGAAAGGGCTGTCAGAGCTTTGTTTTTTTTCCTCCTGTTCCTTTTTTTTCTCATTCTCTCTAAAGGATATAAAAAAGCTGTAGCGGCAGTTGCAGAAATAGTCCTGTTTCTATAATTAGATGTAAACAGATGAACCAGACTCTCAAGCTTTCTCTGTCCCACTGGCCCCATGGCCTCCTGGGAGGCAAGATGTGTGAGTCTGTGTGACGTGCTTGTGCAGAGTACAAGTGCGTGTGTGTGCGTGTGTGTGTGTGTGCGTGTGTGCATCTTTTCTGTTTGAGATGCACCAGTAAGTGTATAACAGCATGTGACAGTGTGCATCTAGTCTTGATGTCGCTTTGCACTGTCTGTCTGTCAGTCTGGTTGCATGTCTGTGATTTTTCTCCGTCTTCACTACACACACACGCATGTACGCACACACACACACACACACAAGAGTCTATCCCATCCCCCACCCTCACTTCTTCCTCCCATCCCCCTGTAGGTCACTGGATGGGCACAGCAAGACAAGCTAATATGAGCTAATATGCATGAACCAACAGCAGACAAACACACATCTGTTGCAGCAGAGCCAGTTGTTTGCCCCACATCTCATGCTGTATTACAGAGAGGATGCAGTGTAGCCTAGTGGTCATAACAGGCAAAGAGGTCCTTTGCCTGTTATGACAAAGGAAAGAGAAATGCAAATTGGTGCTGAAAGTTATCATTGAAGGACCCTTTATTCTGACATGTAGCTTCAGTAAAAATAAAGTATCTCCTTTCTTAATTCTAGACTAGAATTTTAGTTTTTTTTTAATCGAGCTAATATTTACCAGGTTTAAAGTAGTTTTAATCCATCATCTTAAACCATGACTACATTTTTGACAACATGGGACAGGGTAAAAGAAATTGTGGACATAACTGGAGGTTAAAGATAAGGGTGATCAAAACATATCTTAGTTTATAAAAGTTAAAGAACCTGAAGAAATCTGTGAGACTGTCAAGTTTCCTTTCGATTGACATCCAGGCATCTGGCTCGATGATTTCAGGGCACTTATTAGACTGGAATTCCTGATGTTAATCATCTCTATCTGGAATAAAAGCCTTCCACGCCCTTATTAAGTATGACGCATCTTGATTTGATGGTAAATCTTTGCACATTTCCAGCAGTACTTTCCAAGGTTCCCATGACAATGCAATTATGCAATTATCAATCCAATTTTAAGATTATCCTCTGTACACATTTTCTACATACTGTTAGTAGTAAAGATAAACTGACTAGAATCAGTTGACTTTCAGCTTGACTTGACAGGCAACCATCCAGGTAAAAACTCAGGAACTCAACTTTTATTGTTGAATAAAAAGTAGAATTTTTAATTCAACTTACATCCAATACAATATCACCTGTATTGTATTTACAGGTGATAATTAAGTGCTAAAAGGATGCCCCAGCCCTCTTCTGATTAGATGTTTATCACTGACTGAAGAAGACTCAAAGTTAGATATTTTCTGTATCAGTGAGGTGTTGTAATATGAAATTGGGAGCATAAAAAGTAAACTGCACTGATGTTGATTTTTCATTTAGACTGCGACAATGCTAATTTTCCCTTTAGTGCTTTGTACTTTTGCAATTTTGATCACTTTGTACCTTAAACTTTTTGTTGCACTGGCGATGGTGTGAATTAGACTAAGGTCAATTGCAGCAGATACTTATAAAAGTTGAGTCACAACAAAGCTGCTTTTATTTATTGGCTGGTCATGGATCATGCTGTGCGTTAAAATGTTGGACGCGTTTTTTGATATCTTGGTTATGATAACTTTCTGCATTTAAGATGTCTCCCTGATATATGGATCCTCAAATTCAGACCTCAAGGACTGGTGTCCTGCAGGTACAACTCAAATGCTGAGGTTATTAGCAGGACTCTGGAAAATTTGACTGCATAGTGGGGAAATAATTCAGCCATTTGATTGAGGTGCTTGAAACAAAGTCTAAAAATCGCACGACATTGAGACATGAATTTGAGGAACCTTGCCATAATGACCTTTTCTCTATTTTAAAATATTAGCGAAACTCTGTTTTATACAAATAACTAAGTGTTTGGAGCATCAAGGCCAGAAAAAAAAATACTCCGAATGCCTCAGGATTCTGTGAATGTTTTCTTTTTCAAACAAAATTCTGCACAATAATAAAAACTCAAGCTTGCAACAATGATGCACACAAAAATTTTCCCAGAAAGTAAAAAACAATTATTTTGTTCAGAAAATACTTGCATTTTTTTGAGGTGCATTTCTTGTTCATTTTAATAGCATAATTCAACTTCAGCAGAGACAAACTCAGCCATTGGAGGGTTTAACCGTGCACCTGTCCCTGCCTCACAACCAACCACAGGGTGCCTCAGCTGTGGAAAAGAAGGCTGGACATCTGTAAAAACATAAAACACACACACTCACACACACACACACACACACACACACACACGCAGTCTCACGCACCCACAAACCCAAACACTGCCACACACATATTCATCCACAAACAACACTAACACTGACCACAAATCAAGTGACAAAAATGAAGCCATTGCCCTCTTTTTTCTTCTTCTTTTCATTGAGCATTCACATTAACAAAATTGGGGAAAAAAAAGTAATCTGGATTTTATGCATGAGCCGTTAATGATGTCTAACAGCTGTCACATGCAATACAGCAACGCACTGAGGTGGGCCTGGGGCGGCTTGAGGAGAAGCCACCTGATGTTGGGAGAGGGTCAGAGAAGGAGGAATAAAGGCACACCGGAGGAAAAAGAAAAAGCAAACATCGAACTAACGTGGTTGATTTGGGGTAAATGAATCTGTCTATAAGTCATTCAGTCAGAGGAAGTGAAATAAAACTACTGGATTCCTAATTCAGCTTCTCGCTTCCTTATATTTAGTTCATAATAGATGAGAGGGCTTTGAAATCCAATGCTCTGAAACCCAATAAAGAAAGGTATTTTCATACCCGCCACTCTCACCTGTAGATCTTCTTTGTGTTGGACCTGTGTGCACGCCCTGCGCTTGAGGCGAGGGTTGTGTGGCACTGTGCCACATGGTGTAAGTTTGGGGAGGAAGCAGTTTGAAGAGCAAGTATCTGTTGTAACATGGCTGCTGAAATTCTCTCTGAAAGACAGATCTCAAACAGTTGGAAAAGTTTTCCTGATGACCTGAGAATTTTCTGAAACAGGCAGAATACAGTTTTGATTTGATTTATAAATATACTAGAATGGAAAGAAAAAACTATGTACTGAAAAAAATGTCCATGGCTTTATGGATCCTTGAGTATACTGAAAACATTGTACTCTTGTAAATAAAACTATTCACAATTATGTCAAGGGCTAAGCCTCTCAACAATACCCGACTGGCCTTGCCAAACGTTTGAGTTTGCAGGAGTGTGGTGTCATGGGAAAGGGGACAGATGGTACCGGCAGCAGCAGCTCCAGGCAAGGTGCTACTTTAGCCAGGTATAGGATGCCAAGCAACAGTGGACTCCAGGCGGTCTCCAGTGACTGCTCTCCCTGAGCCATGTGATCTCACAAAGATCCACAAATGAGTCTAACAACAGGCCATGGAGGAGACCAAGTTAAATGAGAGACCTACGTACTGTCATAGCACCTTCTCCAGTTCATGTCACCAAGTTGCCTTTTGAGAATATCCACAAATCTTTAGAAAGACAAAATTGGAACACGTTTTAGTAAATCTTGGTGTTAGGAAGCTACATAAATATGCTGGACAAGGAAAAAAGTGATGACATCCTCAACGTGGTATATGGCTAAGAGTTAGTCATATATGAGATCATCATTGTAAATAACAGATTGCTGCAAGCTTTTAATACTACTTTAACCACACACAGTCCAAATTCCTTCAGGTTCACACATGACATTACGTCCTTTTTGCACATGCACCCGGGGAAACCTAGACCAATGTTCTCCAGTTCCCAATTCCCCAAATGATAAAGACAAAATACTTTAGTGTCCTGTCTGCAGTTTTTTTGCATTGGGTTAGGATTACTGAAAGGAGTAATGGTTTGGTTTCAAGGTTTTAGTTGGGCTTATGCATGAGAGCATGACAGCAAAGAATTTAGGAACCTGAAAAGAACTGAGACTGGCAGGGCCTGAGAATGATACAATGGTATAATTCTCACGTCTGCTCTTTTGACAGCTATGCTCTTTTTACAGATGTTCTCTCATTGTTGTGAAGTAACAATGACTGACAAAAGTCCGCAAAGTTTTGTCAGTTGAAGTTGTAGGATGAAGGTTAGAGTTGGAGACTTGGAGAAGCATTTGACAGGGCAGATAGGTGAATGGGACAGTATTTTCAGTGCTTGGTATGGCAAAGAAAGTTCTTCGTCATTTAAGTCCATTTTATGAAAGCCGATGACCAACATTACTTTGAATAGTAAAACAACTGTGACTCAGCAGAGAAATAAGCAACAACTAACCTAACGGTTTTTTTGGGGACAGTTCAACCATTTGGCAAGAATTTCCACTTTCTTTAGGCAAAAAGCAAGTCTCTGATCTGGAAAAAACATGCAAGCTCTTGAAAACAGAGGTCACAGTTCATTAGCAAGTAAACCCAAGTGTGGTTCACTTACAATGGAAGCACAAATGGACAGTCAAATAAAGAGAGAGATTGAAAGTGAACTAAATGGTGAAAGTGACATGATTTATTGACACATAGGTAATCTAAAAACATATAAATTGTTGCAATTCCTCGCTCTGAGTCTGTGCAACACCAGCATGTCATACTCTCTTTTTCTTTTCCATTTTTATCTCTACTGCTGCATTCTTGCCTTGTATACAGAAAAACAAGTCTGGATAAGTCACTGACTGGCATGCTGCTCATACTGGGCAGCTTCTTGTGATAAAAGCCAAAATGAGCAGTTGATGTAACAACATGCCATTGTCCAGACAGTTTGGTCCACCTTCAAAAATAATGCCATGAAAATGGATCAAATCAAAATGAAAGTACGACATTTTTCACCATTTCTCTCCTGTTTGCAGCAAGTTCTTTAGACTGCACTGATCTGAAAGAAACTCTTAATGTCCATTAATATAGTATTGTATCCCACTGATATGAAACTTCTCAATTTGAGTTGCTAAAATCATCTTTAATTAAATCCAATGGATAGCCTTTCACTTCTCTGAGGAGATCTTTCCCTTCCTTCTCCAAACTCATGTCATAAAACATTTTGTCTATTACAGGTAAGATAATTGTTACTGATATCTACTTCACAGAACCTCACTTAAAAAAAATCTGAGCTATGCCTTTGAACAGCACAGCCAAGGATCCTCAAGGACATAAGGTGGATATAGGCTATGGCACAATCTTTTAAGTGCTCACAAAACATGAGCACCAAGGCCTTGAAACAGAAACCTCCCTTTCCTTGAACAACTGTTAACCACTCACTGAGGTTTGCTAACTCTACCAAAGACACCTATGTTTGTCTTTGAAGGGTCTCCTCAACAATCACAGACCCATGGGATAGTCCTGCAATGAGACGTTCAATAAAACTCTCTGTAAAGTTATTTATTCCTCTTCGGGGGGCAAAAAAGGGCAAAGGAAGACAAGACGGCTAACATTTGAAAGGAGGGGAGGAGAGGTGGGTCTAAGATATCCAGCTAGGACATAAAAACCAAGGGAATGACAGGGACATCCTACCAGTAAACAATAAAGGGGGTGGAAGGGACTGTTTTTTATCTTTAACAGCAGCTGTAAAACACACACCAAGCTGGGGTCTGCAACAATGGCCTAGAGGCAGAGAAGGGTAGCTAAAACAGAAGTGGCAGGAAGACCACTGCTTCCCAGACACGAGGGTCTTCCTGCTGGAAAGAAAGGAGACTGAAAAATTGGAGGGGAAGAGACTGGAAGGACAGCTTATGGAAAGAGGGAAGGACAGATGTAAAGGAAGGGGAGGCCGACCGAGGAAGATGACACAAATATGACCTTTGATTATATGGGGTGTTTAGAGCAGAGCCCTGAACCCCCACGCTGCTTTCACACAGCCACACCTCAGCCAGAGTGGCCTGATCAGAACAATATGGCTGAAAGATGAACCCTCTGCCATAAATGCCAGCAGTGGAAGACAGCCCCACTGTGTCTCTGCGCACTGACACTGCCTAACATCTGAATCCAGGGTTCACAGCCAAAGACAAGTCTGTCTCCAACTTTTGCGCTGGAGCCAATGGAAGATAAAATTTCTTTTTCAAAGACCTTGTAAAGGAACAGGCCAAATTAAACAGCATTAGATGCATTTAAAGGTCTTACAGTTTCAGGGAGTACACAAAGAGAGGAGCCGCTCCAATGTCACATTCCCAGAACACAGTGCAAGTGTAAACTATAAATCGACCACCTGGCGTGCGTTACAAATGACCGACTTGTAGTAGGTGAAGATGGACAGAGGCAAATGGGAGCTGACAGAATCTCCATCGGCTCTAAGCAACACGGTTCAGCGGGTAAGAAGGTGGAACTGCATGCCGGCGCCCGCTGTAGCCTAATTACCACCAAACTTACAAGTCTGCGCAACAGAAAAAAAAAAAAAAAAGAATATTTTCTCCCATACTATGTTTAAAATTCTGCAACCCTGCTGGGAACGATGCCAAGGGAGAGTGTTGCAGCTGCCGTCACTCTTTTCAACAGCAAAAGGTGTCGGAAGCGCTCGCGATAAATACCTTTGCAAAGTCAGACGAGGCCTTTCATGGAGCCACATCAGAAACCTGCCTCTCAATGCATTTTTACATCAACCCTGAAATATTCATGCTCTTTGTAAAGTATTCATGTGAACTAGTGTGCAAGTTAGTCCCCAGGGGGAGAAAGTGCAGAGAAACTGAACACACTCAGCAAATACCACGCACGGTTTGTGTTGTTATGTTGCTTGCACACAGGTCACTCAATGGAACACTAATGACCTGGCCCATCAAGATGAACAGCCCTCAATCAGTTTACATCCTAAAACTCTAGACTTGCTCATATTAATCAAGAAGAAATACGTAAAAAAAAAAAATAATAATAAATCCATTAAGTAGATAAAATACAATAGACAGGCTCCAATAAAAAAGACATCTCTACGTTCATTTAATATTATTACTTGAGATGCGACTTGTACTTTGATTAAGACATTTAGATAATTAGTAATTCCTTCACTTTTTGTTGTATTCTAAATGTTCTGAATGGTGATCGGAGGGTCAAATACTAATAGATCTGATTTTTTTCCCCTATTTAAGACATGTACCCTAACTAAGAAATCAAAATTTTTGGTCCAGATACATACATTAACAAGAGCATGTGCTCTGTCATTTCCGTTTTCTGTTAGATTCAAAATTACGGTCTCTATTAAAGAACCTGCAACACGTCTTCTTTTTTTCTTTTTTTTTATTTTGTGACCCAAAGAATAAAAAGTCTGACTCGGTCAAAATTGGAACTGGCAGGTCAGTCCTTAAAGAAAATTGGAAATCGATATTGAAGAGGAAAAGCGTAATTGGTGTATCTCTAATTACTCTTAAATAAATAAATAAATAAATAAATAAATAAATATCTTCGAAAACAAAACAAAAACAAATTCAGCTTTGAGTTCAAATTACTTCAATGTAATAAAGAGTACCAGTTTCACAAAAATGCTCTTTTAGTCCATTGAAAACGTGAACTTACAAACGAGAACAGTCTGTTTCAACATAAGATGCCTATTGTTTCAGTGCATCACCACCTGAAAAATGAAAATCATAAATAATTTCAAATTAAGCTTCATCCCTCATCCACCCATTTGCATTATGACATGCTTGACATTTTCATATAATATTAAAACAATAAATCAAATACTGCAAATCAGCTGAATGTAGTAGCAAAAATAATTTTCATAAAACCCATTACAAGTTTTGAAATCATGTGAAATTATGTCAGGCTGTTCTGTAAGTTAATTTAATCAAAAGCAGAAAATGTACAGAATTAAATCATATTTATGTGCAGGATAACAGGGCCGCTTTTCTGTCCCTCCCCATGTGTTGATGACGAAACAAGGAGAACAATAAAGCACCTCTGCTGCTCATTGAACAGTGATGACATTTGGAGGATAGGTCTGCATGTTGACGTTGTTCAATAGGCACACAACGTCTGATTGGTGTAAGCACCTGCACCGCGCAACCAGCGTTAGCCTTCATGTTTCCAATGAAACATCTGCATGCAGAAGAAAAAAAAAAAAAAAGGTGCACAAATGCAGCAGGCTCTCCGTGGATACATGAGCAATGCCAAAAGCAAACATGTGTGGTGAGAGATGAATGGTGAACAGCACCCATTAATTCTCCTGAATGACTAATTATGCTTCTTGTTTATCTGGATTTATTTATTTTTTAGAATTAACTCACAACCTTCACAAACATTTGATTTGAAAAAAAAAAAAGTCTTTAGTCAGCCTGCCACAACACTGTGTAGTGGAGCAAGATATAAAAGGATGTGAAATAAGAAATAAATAAACTGATGTCTAAAATGTTTGGAAATATGAGACAAAATACATATAGGAGGTTCATGTTGTTCTTATCCAACTGAACCAGCTAAATAAATATTTAATTTTGTACAGTTACAGCTGTTAAAATTACTTGTAAGTGGCTAAACATGTATTAGATTTTTTTTTCCAGAGCTGACAACCACTCAGATGCATCATAAGCGTCTTTTTATAAGCTTCATTAGCATATTATCACAGAACAGCATTTTAGAAGCGAAACTGTGTGATGCACTAAATGCCTACTTTGACATAAACACCATTTACCTCCAAAATAAAAGCAATTACCACATCTGCAAAATGTTCTTTTTTCATATACTTTTTTCATAATAATGCCAAGCTTAAATAAATCTAATGACTAAGATGTGTCAATTGTGGCCCTGAAGTGTTAAAAAATTAATTGAAGCTATAAATATATAGATTTGTTAATGTCTGCTTGTTGGAGCTTTGCCTGTGTAGTTGCTTTTCTTATAGTTTTTTTTTTCCTAATAAATCTGCAGTGTGCAGTCTAAGAAGTGCATTTTGACTCTTCTTTTCATGCTCCTCTGTTTGTAAACGTGCTCATTTAGGTTCAGATGATACCTAAATCACTTGTTAAACCTGATGCATGCACTGTGAACACATTTGCACCCAGACACTTCAAAGCCCAATGCAGAATGGGATTTTTCCCAAGGCATTGCTTGTATTCCTTTAACACCCCCATTAGCTTGCATTGTAGAGTATGAAGACCTTTCCACCCGAGCTTTATACCTTTAATGTTTGACCTACAGAGGTTTTGGTTAAGCGATGGCGCTGGGGTGACACCTATGCATTTTACGTGAAGTGACAGATTCTCCTGAATGCATGCAAGATAGAGAAAACCAGTGCACATATGGCGAGTCTAAAAACCAGACCAGGTCCTTGACGGATTCTTTTTTTTTTTTTTTTTTTAAATTGCATGGCATTTTAAAATCGAATCACTTTTTGTTTAGCAAAGCTGCCTTCATTATCTTTTGGGACAAGCTGATTCGAGTGTAGATTTAGATTATTTTAAAAAAAAACATTCAATTAGGAGCTTAATGCAAATTTTATTATATTGTTAGTTTATGTTCGAGCAGTTAATTTCTGTCGACAGTTACTCGCGAGAAGCAAAATCTAATATGTTTTCTTTCTGATTTGCACGACACCACACAATGCCCATATCACATACGCTGAGGTCGCATTTGAAACAACAGAAACCCCCCCCCCATCAAAAGCAGAGAATAATGTCAAAACCTCCGTGGATATTCCACTGACCTGAGTGGGGAGCCATCGGTATGTGTGACGGGTAGTACTTCCCCGGTGGGAAATGACCGGCGTGCTGCACGGAGCTGTGGCCCGAGGGAGCGATCCGAGAGGCGGCTCGGTGCACCAGGGCGCCCCGCTCCGAAAGGAGGTGTGCCGGAGCAGCAAAATCCCGTCCTTCCATTCCGCGGGAATGTTTAATAATCCGAAATCCGGACGGGGAAGGTCAGTGAAATCGGATGCAAACCCATAAAATAATCCTTTCCCTCCGTTGTCTATGTGTTGCATTCGGTCGATCGCAGGCTTCTCCAGCCAAAAGCGCAGCTCCCGATCATCTTTTCTGTCAGGACAGAGAAATTCAAAGCGACTGTCACAATCAGGGAAAATTAAAAACTCAACCACGATGCAACACTCTTACGTTGCCCTCTCCTTTTATATTTTAAAAAAGGCTCATTGCCTAAATGATTATTTATTTCATTAAAATCTTTCCACTCGTCTTTGCATTAAAGCTTTTGCGAAAAAAAAACCCCAAAACACTGCCAGTTCGAGTGAAATCTCCTTGGCAAAGTAGCTACAATGCATGCAGGCAGCTAGCGAGGCGTCACTGCAGGCTCAGCTTCAGCTCTATTGATCAGCCTGGGATGCATAGGCCGATATGGCGAAGTACACACACACATACACACACACACTCACACGCGCACGTTCACGCACACAAGCACAACAAGCAGATCTTGTAGTCTTAAAATCATTATATTCTGCACCATCTTTTCAGATAATCAATCCAAATGACACGTCTGCAAAATCAATCCAAAACAATAACAATATTGATATACAACATGCATTTTTTATTATTTTTTTTTATATATAAACTATGATTTGCAAAAAATAAAAAACTACCAGAGGATTGTGTTTTAAGAGGGGGAAGTTATTGTTTTTCCATTTGGGTTAAAATGATGGTACTCAGTCTACATCCCGAGGTAAACAACGCTGCCTTCCTTCTCCTACTCCTTCCATTGTCTCGACTTGATGCAGACGATCTTTCCTGCTTCTGTTATCTCCAATCCCACACTGTGTCCACATTTTACTGCAAATTGATTGTAATTGACATGAACGGAAAGACAAAATGAGTATTTTCCTATTTAATTTAATAAAACAATTTTCAACAAATCTGTTGGATTGGACAAGACTAAAAAAAATAATTTTCATACACTGTTTCAACTGGAGGGATATTGACGCCTAAATGAACATGAACAGAGTTCCTAAGGTTCAAGGACATGTCACAAAGCAAGACAAATATTTATTATGAAAAAACATCCCTGCTATACATTTGGTAAGATATGCAGCAGCTCCTAAAAGGCATGCTCTGCATGTGAGTGTGTATGGGTGTGTGTGTGTGTGTGTGTGTGTGTGCGTGTGTGCGTGTGTGTGTGTGCGTGTGCATGTGTGTGTGTGTTTGCATGCACGCACACGTGCACACCCATCCTTGCGTTTGTGTGTACCTGCGTGCATGGGTGCGTGCATGTGTGTGAGTGTATGTGAATAACTGCACTCTTACTGTCTTTATCTGACTTGACCTATTTCAAGCCAGGTAATCAAATTGAGTAGTAAATACATTACAGTGACATCCTCTGACACAAAACAAAAAAAAAGGCATAATTTGGTCTAAATTGGAAAACAGTCTTCATAAAATGACAATAAAATATATTTTTGCTGTTAAAGATGAGAATCAGACATGTCATTCCCTGAGAGAACATTGCCAGTAATTAAAAAAAAATAAAGCACACCATCAGAAGACAGACCTGGGTTGTATTACCCAAATTATGATAAATATAAACAAGTTGTTTTGTTTTGTTTTTTGCCATGGTGTCAGTTTGAGGTCCCATAGGGTTACTTCTTCAGAAAAAAAAATCCTCTTCCAATAAATTTAATTATTTAAAAAAAATACATTTATGACATTTACAGCATATGTGAATGACCAAGAATATTGTTGTTATATTGACCATTTCATTTCAGCTCTATCATTACCCCATATCTCCAGGTGCAGTTCACAATTCAGAGCTAATGCAACAATAAAATCGCTCAAAACGCAAGGGGAGGAAAAATCCCGTCTCAGCTGAGAGGTTCCTGTGTTAATTTGTGTGCATGCAAGTGATTTCACAAGGTGAGACGTTTCCCTCCCAAAAAAAGGCCACGCTGCAGCATTTAGGTCGTCGGTTTGTGGTCTGGAAGGGGGAATCCAAGGTGAATGGCCGCCCGTCAGGGAGGACTGCCTTTGTCTTCACACTGAGAAAGCGCTTTGCTGTCGGCCATTACCTCCCCCCTTTCGCCATGCTGTTCCTTCCACCCTGGATCCCCCGGTAATGAGCAAGAAATAAAAATAGTTAACGCGTTTACGAGAATTATGAGCAGCTCCAGCTTTATGTGGTTCAAAATCGGAATTTATCAGTGTTTCGGTTGGGTCCGGGTTTTTTTTTTTGTGTGTTTTTTTTTTTTTTTTCAAACGTGACGACACGGCTTCGCTTACCAAATAAATAAATGTTTCGTTTTATTTCTAAAATTAAAAAAATAAAAAATAAAAGCGTGGAATTTTTTGACGACTGTCAGCTGCATTTACAGATTAGCCGCGTGTGCAAAACAAATTATGAGTTATGGGTCGGGTCTTGAGAAAACAAGCCGACCAGCCGCGCGCAGGCTGGCCGGCACAGAGTGCTCCTCAGCCGGTCGCGTTCGGGCATGCATTCCGCTCTCCTCCCCGGTTAAACACAGCTTCTCGGAATTTGTAACAAGCTGTCGCAATTTACGAACACCACAATTTAGTAAAATTTACAAATAGACGATATAAATTCAAAATCCTTCTCACAGACGTTTATTTATTATTATTTATTTTTCCCTCAAATATAGATGAGTAAATGACAAATACGTAGGTGAAAATATGTCTACGAAAATGGAAGGTAATTACAGAAACTGCATCATGCAATAATAATAATAAATGTAATAATAAATTAATGGCTATTCCAGAGGATGGACACGTCCTGCTTTGTTATTTGGAAAATTGTAACAATGTGCTGTGTGTAATGCACAGCATGTCACATCCAGAAAATTTGGACGAAACACAGCCTCAGTCATCTCGTAGCGAGGAGCCAGGCCCTAAACTGTTTTATTAAATTAAAATAAAAGAAATATCAAGTATATAAAATTACTACTTACTGGTGTGTTAAATCCTTGCATAACAATAAATTCTAAAATCACAAAACTCTGGGACAGAAGGTGCAAGTGCGACGCCCATTTAAAAATCAGAATCTGAGATTAGTGAGGCTAGAGTGGAATATCTCCATCTGAGGCTGTGCAGTAGTCTGCTGCTTCAGTCTGTGAAAGCAGAGGCCAGTGGGACTGGGGCTTCCGGCCTGGCTGGATTGCGGCTCGGATCTCCAAGCAGCGGTTTCTCTCCCGATGCAACTGCGCACCTCGGCGTCTCTGGGGCAGGGTAAACACGCCCTCCCATTGGTTGGATAAGTGCATGTTAATGGATTCGTGCCGCCCGCCCGCAGATTCGGCAGCCTGCGATTGGCCCGCAGCGAAAGCCAATGCCGTGCTGACTGACGATGGCAAACTGAGTGAAAAGCGCCAGATTTAAAGCGCCTTAATGGTGAGACTGTTCACAATGGGGCTCAGTGCATCAGACCACAACCTAAAATGAACTGTGAGGTCAAGCAGAGGCAGGGAGGGATGGGGAGAGGAAGGGGGAGTTGGATGAATGAGGTCAAAACACAGATTAGATATATTTTTGGATGTTTATTTTACAAAGAAAAATCTTGTAGTATAAAGAAAAAAAATTTGTTATGTAAATCTTGAATCTAATCAATATTCTGTCATTTGGAATCAACTTGTGCATTTAACATAAATAGAAAATGGTATATGGCCGACCGCAAATTCAAAAGGGATCATCGCGACCCTGCCATTCTCCATAAACCTGCCCAAGGCAGAAGCAAGCTAAGCTAGAGAACCCAGAGCAGCAACGGGCCTCCTTTTCTCACAGAACTCAGATCTCAGAACTTTGTATTTGTTGCGCTTATCAAGAATGAGTCTTTTTTAAAATTTACTGAGAAGAACATCAGTTTAAAAATATTTTAAAGAATTATATATTTAAGATTAGGATTTTAAGATGGGTCTTAAGGATTTAAGAAAAACTGATGACCACAATCATAGAGGAAAATCATCAATTTGCAAATAATTGTGAATAAATAACTGACAGTTTGCTTGCAAGTACAACCAAACAAACAAGTCACTCCTTCCTCACGCTAACAAAACCTGGTTTTAAGTTGTACATCCAACATGACTGCAAGACCAAAATAGTAATTCAGAGAAATAAAATGCCTGCGCAGTTTATTTGCTTCTATTTATTTAAAGATTAATGCGACTAATAGACTCAAGCAAAACTGATTCTGTGATGTGGCCAATTTAAATGTTGGTTTACTGGTAAACCATAAAACTTGGGTGCTGTCCACAAAGGAACATTTTGTTGGTTTCAAAATCACCCACATCCACATGGAATCGTTTCCAGGTATGTTTTTAACCACCCTGAATCACAGAGAATATCCCAAAACTTTATTTTTACTCACTCAGATGTGTAAATAGCACTAATCATGGACTATGGGGCAAGCACATAAAGCCTTAGTTTATTGGTAAACACAAGAAAACGCATCAGCCTTCTTGTTTCAGCCAAATTGTTCAACATACAGAGTATTTCCTGACATTGAATAATGAGGTTCAGCAGCAGCTGCAGCACAACCATGAACATGTAATCCGCTATTGTTGTTGTTTTGTATGACACGTACGATGTGTTTGGGGTTATAGGTCAGGTTAAATATCGGGCTCATATGTCAGCGTTTTCACACAAGATTTATTTTCTCTGTCCAGATCAAACTTTTACTCTGGGACCCATTGAAAAATAAAACCAACATTTAGGGTTCCCTAAAACAATGTAACCTGGTGGAGTGAGGCACAGATGGATAAAAACAATCCCATTTTAGAAAAAAATGTCGCCATATGGATGGGGCGTGAGTCTACTGAATGCACAACATAAATTTCCATCCACCCCATATTTGATTGGACATAAAATTAATAAAAAGCATTTCTAAACCAAAAAAAAAAATCCTCTTTTTTCCGAGTCAAATAATTGTGCCACCCTCTGACACAGTGGCACCCAAGGCATAGAGCCATACCCATATCAAAAACTTCTTTGCTTTCTGAGCCAGCTGTATTTTGTTGCCAATCAAAATAATTATAGAGCAATAGAGATAATGACAATCATTAAAATAAAATGAAAATGTTAACTCCATCCTACTTAATTTTACAGTCTAAATCATAGCCTTTATATTCTTTGGTACAGCATGATCTTTTAGTAAAATCCTTTAATGGTGGCATTTTGGCTACCTTGTGGCTTCAATTTTTGGACATGTATATGCTATTTTATAAACATTCAAAGTTGTATGATGCATTTATTGATATAATTGCTTCACAATACAATCTTGTTTGCACAAATAGTACTCTCCATAATCCCTTTGTCTTTTATATTACTCTTTATTTTTCTTCAAAGCAATCAGACCTCATAGTAATATTTTAAAGTGGATGTTTAGGCATTTTCCCATTTACAGGTCATAACATTTTGCTTAAGTTTGATCTGGAGTTTTTTGGGGTTCACTAGAGATAAATGCTGGGGCATATGCCCCAATAAAATAGGTCTGGCAACACTTATGGAAATATTCCAAGATTGCGAGGAGGCTCTGTGGCCACTCCTGACTTGGATAAATCAAGCTTTATCTCTTTGCATAAAATGTATGCATATTGTACAATTTTAAATAAATATATTGCTCAAGTGAAGAAGAAGAGAAAAAAAAACATTTCAGCCATTCTAGTAAATCGAGAGTTAGAGACGTTTCAAAATGTTGTTTTTTCATATGCTCAGCCACTGGGGGATTTTTGACAAATACTTTCTAAACTAATCTGTTTAAAGTCTGCGATGAATCATTCAGACAAGACAGCAAACCCAATATCTCTCGATATGTTATTACCATGGACTTTGGTTATTGCTCCTAATGTTTACAAATGAATCCCCGACTTTTGTATGTGGTGATCTGATTGGCTGGCATGGTGCCAGAGCATTGTCAGTCATAGATTGTAAACAAGACTGTGATTGGCTGTTAGCCAGTCCGCATTGGGCTGTCCGGGGAGGGGAAAAAAAGCAATAAATGGCCCCACCGTTTCAAGGCGTCCCTGGTTAGATGATGAAAGGGGATAAAATGGGACAGTTTCAAGGCGCCCTATAGGCGGACCCACATTGGCCCTGAAGCCATATGAGTCAAGCGTGAATCAAAGGGAATGCTGCATAGAGGGAGAATTTTTAGGTTGCATATTTAAAATAATCCAGGCTATAGTTTAAGCGTAAAGGTGGACCCAGCAACGCTTTTATCTCTGTTTATATTTGTTTGGAAAAAAAAAGAGAAAAGAAAAAAAAAAGAGGTAAAGCGAAGCAATTCAGGGCAAAAGGAGGCTTCACCGCGAGGGCGCTGGGAGAGAAAACAACTCCGTCTGTGGATCGCCCTGCTTTAATGGAGAAAATCTGCATGGAGTCTTTTCACCGTGTTAAAATGGGTCTGCATGATTTTTGTCGTTGTTTGGTCGGTGCGGTAAAAAATAAAAAACAGCGTAATTTGTTAAAAGTCAGACTTTTTTTTTTTTTTCCTCGTGCAGTTAATCGGATGATGGCGTTGCCTGCTGTTTGTAATAATAGTCGCGGTTTGGCTGTTTGTCCGCAGTTTCGAGGGGTACAGTACAGTAAATGCAGTACTATTTTGAAATGTAAGTTTTGATCTATTTCTTATTTTGATTGCGTATGACTTGATTGCTAAAATTATGAGGGTCTTAATGTGTTTGAAAAACAAACAAAACAAAAAAAAAAAAACCCTACATTATTGCATTTTGTTTTTGTTACTGTGAATCACATACTGAATCACAAAATTAAAAAAGCAGCCAAAATATGTATATTATATAGTTTAATTGTATGGGTGAAATCTGGGATTGCATTATTTGCTTAAAAAACCTCAAAAGATGAAGTGAATAAATGCAGGACCGGATCATCAGAGGTAGCCAGTTGAACTCAAACACATGATGTGTGTTTCATTTCTGAAATGTAGTAGTATTATTTATGTATTTAATTATTCATACCATTCATATACTTCATTTGTTATTCACAGAACAACAAAATTTTATATATTCAGATATAAAATTGTAAAACCTGGATATATAATTTTTTTATGATCAAGATCTCCTCTATCTTCTCAAATGTTGGTTGATTTTTTTTAATGTATTTGGAAGGTGCTGGAATTTTTTTATCTGTCCATGAGCTCTTGTCAAATGAGTGAATGAGTGGATCCAGTGCAGAATATTCAAAGGAGGTGGTTAGCTGCACATTTAGGAGCACACAATGATGCCTATGCTTGCATGCACACCCACACGCAGCAGACTTGGTGATAATTAATACGAAGTGAGTGATTTCTTAAGAAAAAGACCAGTTTTATGACAAGAATTGTCCTTGATCAATGAAGCGTTGATAACTGACAGTCTCTGCCTCCCACCCACATCTACCCACGGATAAAGGGGACTTGGATGTTTAGGTATAGACAAATTCATTGTCCCTGATTTCAAAGTATAAAATTACCTATAAGCTATCGGAGTACAATAAAAACTGTTGATTATATGTAACTTTTGACTCTTTCTTGCAAATAGGGTTAGGATGAGGGTATGACTCATCATTCCAATCTAAAACGCTTACCTGATTTTAGATAAAAATGACAAATGATTAGCTGTCAGAATGTAAAGAAATAAAAACAATATCCACAATTGATTGTTTGACTAAATATTTTATTTTTATCAAGTTACATTCTCCATCTACATGAAGTCTGAAAAAGAAAGCGGATAACAGTCGACCTGCATGATTGTGCTTGTGTGAGTGCTTGTGCGTGAATTAAAGTGGTGTAATTTACTATGGAGAGATATATTTAGAGATTACGCAACACAGAGGAGAAATGTTTGTAAGATACACTTACTCTTTATTTGTTGCTATGCTTATTATGTATTGGCATAATCTAAATCTGTGCAATGGGAGGAGGTAAGTTCTTGGGCATGTGTGGAAGGAGAGGAGGGGGTCCTACATAATAACTGCTTGAATTGTAGTGACATATGGTATAACCAGAAGCCTACCGAAGACTAGCAGTGTATTTAAAGCTGCGTCCTGCATGGATCAGCCTTCCCTTTATTTTTTTCATTATTTTAAAAACATGCTGATTTTATTTTTAAGTTATTATTACTTAAATATAACATGTACAAAGGGGCATCTGTAATACATTGCTGTGTAGGTACTGTGCCAGAAGACAATCTGTTTATTCATATCATACGTCCTGTGACTGGAAACAAAAGATCATTGGAAGCATTGCCTGCCTAGCCAATGTACACAATGGAAAGACAGAGCAGGGCCTACACACACGCACACACTTGCACACAGACATTAAACTAAACAAATATTATTATTTAAGTAATAGAACTTTTATTAATTATTTGCAAAGCAGCTGTTAGATATCCTCTCATTTCATTTTTAGTTTTAAGAAGTAAACATTGTTTACTTGACCCCAAAATTACCAGAGTATTATATAGATTTCACCTCTGTGGCATTGTTATGGGAATTTCCAAGCAAATTTTCTATGCCTTTAACATTTCACTTTCATACACTTTTTTTTCTGAACGTTTAAAGCTGTAATAACACATTGACAATATTTAGATCAACTTAACCTACAATCTTTGAGTCTGATCATGATGTCATGTAGGCGTGTTGTTACCATAAAGGCCTTGTTTTACAGAGGACAAGGCATTTTTGTGTGTAGTGATTGATTTCTCACTCAGCTGTAGGTTGGAGAAGCATTGCAAAGGCATCAGATAGCTGAACCAGCAGCAGTGATGAAGAGCAGTCTTGGACTCTCTGAAACAGGTCTGCTAAGACTTACGTGTGCCTATGGAAAGCCAGACAAGTTGATTGGGCATCTTATTTTCAATTACCCATGCTTCTGAATTTTTGCACAACAGCCTGGAGAATTATCAAGGCTGCTTATTTGCGAACTTCTCCAAAAATAAAGCAATACAATATTGTTTTGGGGGCTGAAAGGTGCAAATAAAGACCAGGTTATGCACTCTTAATCTCCCTAAATATATTAAAGCAAATTTGATTTATTTGAAGGATGAACAAGATTATCAGAAAATTTCACACATATTTCACAAACCAAAATGTCACCTTGAATTTATGATTTTACAGCGACAGATAGAGGTCTTACAAGTAAACATGCTAAATGCAACAAAAAAGCCGATGCAAATCTAGGGCAAGAAACATGACAAAAGGTTGGCATTAATAAAAAGTACCTTAATTGCTGCTTTGCTTGAACAAATTAAAATTGAAATCTCGAAGAGGAGCATGTTTCATGCTAGAAAATCAAATCAGAGCTAAGTAGTGGAAACAGTGCAAAACTCCAACCTCACTGAAAACTGTTGCTGAATGGCAGCCTCCCGAAGAATGATCAATATGTATTCAGTTATTTACGCCTTCCTGCACGGCAAGCTGTTGCTTTGATAACGTGTAGCTTGGTTGAGAAGTAATTAAAAGGCTTAGCATGCACTGAAGTCAGGACATGTTAACATGTCATTGACTCTGAAAACAAGCAGAATAATCTGAATAAAATGAAGCATTCATGCAATGCCATCCAATTTAGGGGGTTAATGGTTAAAATAATAAAAATGAACAACACATCTTCCCTTCTGTGTGTTTCTCCCTGTCTTTGTTTCAAGCTTCTATAAATCTAAACCCATCATCAGTACAACAAATCAGTTTATGTGACATGTATATTATTTTGCGAATGACGCATCCAATTAAAAACGTCCTCTGCAAGACCTAAACCAGTTTTTCTGGTAGCCATTGTGCCCCCCACTCCTCCCCAGGCCCCACCCCTCTTCCAGCAGATGGCCCCTCTGTCATATTAATTTCACATCCCAATGGCCAATTGCGACTCCAACATAAAAGTGATGAGCCGTGTTTCAGCGCCCCGGCTGATACCCAGAAATCCCACAGATATGGTGGCCTTTAGTTTTATTTTTATTATGGATTTTCAACAATGCAGTCATCGTTCCCATCGTCTACCTGACAAAGGTGCGATGTCTGCCAAGAATAAAGCTTCAATTATGCCAGATCTTTACAACAAGCCATATGTGGAGGAAAACAACAGAACAACAAATATTGTCGCTTCAATAAGAAAAATATGCTGTGATAAGCCCAGTAACTCTTTGATATGAAAAGATTTTATAGGTCCAAATCATATTGCCTTTTGTACACATAGTATTTTAAAATCTTTAAATTGAGCAGACCTTTGATTCTGATCTGAACCAATCAGGCAATACATAGCAATACATAAAAATTTCCAAACATGACAAAGATTAAGCAGAAATTTAGAGGGGTGAGGGAGCATTATCCATTTTCAAGGCACATTGTGCCATTTTATAGCAAATCAAGCAAATATGTTACCCTTAGCTCTTAAAAAATGTTGTATCTGTCAAACATAACTTAAGAAATCTGTCTTTGCAATTTGACACCTTGAAATTGGCCTCTGTCGTCAAAGCCATGTTCCTTTATTTTGCTGTTTACAACCATTCTAAGGAGCATGGAAATGAAAAATAGTTCATATGATGAGCTAATTGCTGCGGCCACTAGTTTGGTGGAGCTGTGTGGGGAAAGCGCAGAGGAGGGTGGAGCTCCAAGGAGGAAATTTGTGTAAATAGGTGGCGTTTTGCATGAGCAGTCTGGAGGTTCAAGGATTTCTCTAAAATGCATGAAAGAATCAACGCAACTCTTCAGCTATGCTTTTGATGAAGAAATAACATTATAACATGATATAAAGCTGAAGTTCGTCGACATTTCAGAATACCTCCCTTCAAAGGGGGAATTTAGGAATGTTGAAATATCACAGTCGTGAACAAATGTTGAGTGCTGTGCAACCTGAAAATACTGAATGAGAATGAGACATTAATAAATCATAAATTGGTCTCTCTGTGGTGTAGCTAGCACTTTCTGAGAACAAAAGCCCATTGTCGTCACGTCCTTTTTAAAAAACAATAAATGAGAACCATACATCGTTTGATAATGTGTAATCTGGATTAACAGTGTCCAATAAACTATTGTAGCTCGGACATGGACTGTTTTCTTGATAAAAATATATTTTTAATAAGAACCGAGTTACAGTTTTTGCTGCATATATATACTACTCAAAAAATGAAGGAAACACTCAAACAACACAATATAACTCCAAGTACATCAAACTTCTGTGAAATCAAATTGTCCACTTAGGAAGCAACACTGATTGACAATGATTTTGTTGTCAGCACATTCAACTTTGTACAGGACAAAGTATTCAATGAGAATATTTCATTCATTCAGATCTAGGATGTGTTATTTGAGTGTTCCCTTTATTTTATATATATATATCTTTTTCTGTGTCTGAGCCAAATTAAAGAGAGACTATTGCTTAATCTGTATGATTATACGTCAGTATTTTACATTCAATTGTTTCACCACATGTGCAGACAGCATTGTAGTAAACTCTTTTTAGGGAGAAATAACATTTGTGGAGAAACAAGCTAGAGATTGACACAAAAAGGTTAAGAGCATGACAGACTGATTCTCAGAAATAATATTTTGAGATTTATTACTGTGGAGTAGTTGAATTCTCATGAGAAAAACACAAACTGATTATGTGGATTACGGTAAGAATCACTCGTCATTTGGTGACAAAGTTATTGGTGGTGGAGTTCATACTGACGCATATCTTTGTAATTCAAAGTGACAACGCTGGTCAGAATGGGAACAGTTGTCACAATGTCTATCTGAATGCTACAAAAATGATGCTATATCAAAGTACTGGATTTGTAAATCGATTGTAAATTTACTTCTGTGGTGAATTACAGCCAGGCAGGGTATTGATATAATTTGGCATCTTTTCGCCTGCATTCTCAGCTGTCTTATACTCACTTTTCTTTTCATCCATACCTTTTTACATCTTTATTTTTTCATGGAAATGATAAGAACTATCTGAACTATCTTTATCAAGAACAATTTGCTCAGTTGAAAATTAAAGCTTGTAAAAATTCTGAAATATGAGTCTTTTATTTAAGTGACCTGCGGATGAAAATTGCAACCTTAAATAATCTACTTGCATACAAAAGAGTAAAGTGGTTTATGATGAAAATACATTTGTATTTCATTTGATAATATAATAAACAAGGCGTACAGAAAGACTGTATTTTTCTTGGCTGAGGATGACCAGGATTCAGTATTCTCTCTCTCTAGAGGACATTATACATGGCTTAGACGAGAGAGGATAGGATAACGTGGAGTGTTGAGTGAATGGCTGCACATGCTCATTAGAATCATTAATCACCAGGGACAGAAATGTCTAATGATAGAGGGAGGATGGACTTTGCCAAGGGAGGAGAAAAAAATGTGCGACAGAGATGAAGGATTCCTCCAGAATATTACATTTTGTAAAAAAAAAAAAAAAAAAAAAATCTAAGCATCTTTCACATCTGTTTAAATTTACAGGATCTGTTCTGAGCACTCCTGGGTCTGGCAACTTTGCCTGAAACAAAAAGAACAGTGTAATTAATAACAACCTTCATTGTCATTTTAAATTGACATATAATTCTAATTTATTATGACATTCTCACTGGAGGTGTGAAAGAAAAGTGGGCTGGGCCAACTCCCTTATGTGGGAGAGGGAAGAAAATCCTATCTCTGTTGGAAATCAAATGGGTGTGTGACATTTTCTCACAAACATTTGATTGTGAGCTAAAGGATTCCTCTTAAGAGGCCTGCATTCACTGGGTCGTTCCTTCGTCACCCACTGCTGATGGGAACAAACTGAGTCTCAGGCCTGTGGAGAGTTGGATGGAGCCCTGCAACACCAGATCTCATTTGGTGAGAGCAAAAGGCCCTGAGCATGGACGTCCCTTTGCGGCAGCAGAGGCTCTGGTGATTTTTGTGTAGGGCGAGGGTAGGCTGTTTGATCAGCACATATTTTTAATTGGCTCCAGGCCCCCCTGGAGTTTGAGCTCCGCCATGGAGTAGATTTCTCCTGCACCTTTCCTAATTAAAATTGCTACAAATTCTAGACGCATCATAAAGGATTAAATGAGAGCTTTGTGTGTGTGAACCTATTGTAACGTGTGTTTTATCCACTGGTGTGTCTATACTGTCCTCCAATACACTACATGTATTATTCCTCTCTTCCATGTTTATGGTTCTCTCAATAAGGTGTTTGTTTACAATGCCCCAAGAAAACCTTGAAATAGGGTTTTGTGTTTTTGCGCCAGTGAGGCTTTTCGAATTTCAGTCTTAGATTTAAACATCCTCATCTGTATCTAATCAGGTTTAAGTTTCAGTTTGAATATTTTATATTTTGAATGAGAAATAGTCAAAGGCAGCCCATAGTCCTTAAAAACAGTAAAATAACTTTTAAGGTTTGGACAGAATCTAAAGATGTGAATTATGTATTAATTTTCTCTAAATTAATTCACCACATTGCACGGCCACATACTCTCCGAGTTGACATGAAATTTAGCAATAAAAAAGTTACCACCTTGAGTAGTGAGCCCTATTTGGTCAAAAACTCTGCTGCTGCTCCATATAAATAACTGGAATCTGTAATCTGGGTCCACAAATCAAATTAGCCTGTAAAGGAAATCCAAATATAACAATGATAGCAAAAATAAAAAAATATTTGAACTTGCAACCCTCAAATTCTTTAGATTTGGAGTAACTATGTGGATTTTTGAGTAATATTTGAATTTACATCTGCTTTGCTGATCACTGTGGATCAAACTAGAGTGGTTTATCTTGCTTGAAATATCTCATGAGAAACAAACCGTGAAACTCCATGGAGAATTATTTTGAACGACTTGGGAAGCAAATCATCTCAAACTATTATATATAACTTTGGTAGAACTTTTTATAGTGTCGACATCCTTTCTCAGTATGAAACAGAGATACTGAAACTATTCTGCTGAAGAAGCTGGTGAACCGCAGTTTTAGGCATGCAGAAAACGCGGTTTCAGAGCCTTGACAAAGAAGGCTTAAATCTCTTAAATATCTAACAGTGCCACTTCGGCCTGGGGGAGAACGGAAACAAGAGAGTGATTCTTTGCTGTGACGCTGCAAGCTTAAGTTCATAGGACTGACCATAGAGGGGTTTTATGAGAGGGCTCTGTTCGAGAAAACATGTGGCTGAGGTCTTTAACGCATGCCCCTGCTACAAACACTAAAAATCATATGACAGAAAAAGTTACTACTATTTGTGAAGCTAATAACCATATCTGATCACAGTTTAGAAGGAATGTTTCAGTTCGAGCAATTGTAAAAAACTCAGTCACATTCAAGGACTCTAGTTATTGTGAATGACTGAACAATATTCCACATCTATACATTATATGCAGTGTTTGTTAAGGTTATCGGAAAGACTAATTACTCATATTTGCTCCATGCAAGAGTGGTAGACAACAGAGAGACACAGCAGGAAAAAAAAAATACACAAAGTGCCAAATAGATGGGAAAGATGAGTGAGGGTGGGGTGTCTCTTCAACCATCGCAGGCAGCTTCCTGTCCGGAAAAAGTCTATTCATCATTTTCACGTCTTAGCGTCATGGCTTACTTTGGCAATAGCCAGAAATGTGGCAATGATGACACCGAGGATTGATGAGGTGCAGGTGGGTGTGGCTAGCAGGGGTTTTGAGGTGGAGATGGTCAAACCAGATGTGGCGTAAGTGGGGCTGGGGATGGACTGAGGGGAACCCGATGAAGGTCATGGTGTTACTCATTGCCCCCATTCCATTTGCGCACACACATACACACACACGCAGGCACACGCACACATGAATGTAGGCCATTTACAATGACCAGATTGTATATTCATGCAGACACATAAACACTGCTTTCCACATGCTGCTACCCTTCACAGCGCAGCCGTACCCACAATGTAGACACTGGCCAGCAAAACTTCATTACACTACAACAGCATTACAAAGACAGACTGCTGTATTGAAATAATGCTAAAATTATAATGAATGGGGTGTATTGTGCTGCAGGAAGAAGGATAAAAAATTAGTATGAGTCAAATATCTGTGTGGTAAATATGAGGTTACGGCTGGCAGTCAGCACTAGTCTAGCTTTGGAGACTGGAGACTGCTTGTATTATAACTCCCAGTCCCTTTATAAGCTATACAATGAAATTATAAACTGAGGTGAATAAAAGTTTGAGCCAAAATAACTAGCAGCTGCTTGCAAATATCTTAAATGTACTCAAATATCCACATGCCAGAACTAGTGAAGTCATAAAGCAATACTTTAACTTAATAATACTTTTTGACATTTTTTTTTCTAGGAAATATTGCTCAAGCAAAACAGGGGACTAGGTAGTTAGAGAGAAAATTGTCAGAAGACATGAAACTGTAATACGAAAATAACTGTAATACAAATTGTCAATAATTAAAATGGTATTTTAATAATATATTTTCCAGCTGCAGTACACATGCACAGCCTCTGATAAATGTGGTTGTGGTTTAATGCCCAAAATCTAAATATGCTATTTACAAATTGCCAAAGTGGAATATGTCAAACTAAAAAAAACACATATATATTTTTAGAGACTTACTGATAGAAAAAAAAATCAAAGTTATTTTCTGATAGTTTGAAATTTAGTGTTTTTTCATTTCCTCTGCAGTGACTGTTGTTGTATTAACAGTGCCCTGGTTTAGTCCTAACTTCACCACACACTCATTTCACAACAGGAGATGCTTCTCTTCATGTTTATACTGGCCATGCCCTGCTTGGCCAGGTTTTCTTAAACTGTCACATGGATACTGTTCCTCTAAGTGTTTTTATCCCTATTCACATATCTGAAAGAAAGAAGAGATGTTTTTAATTATTGAGAAGCAACCCCTTCACCACTGATGCATTCTGCTCCTCACAAAAGTATATCTATCTCATCAAAAAAAAGAAAATAATTTTTTTTATATATAAATGGGTTACCGAAAATAGTTTCTGCATAGAATTGCAGCTTGTATATGATTTACAGTCAAAGGCTTATGAAAGTCACAATCAGAGGAGAAATGTATGCTTCCAAAAATATCATTAAAAAGTGTCTTTTTCAATGCAATTGATTACTTATCTGTAATATTTTTTTGTTGCAGGAAATGCATCAAAGGACAAATGAGAAAGCAAAAATAATAAGTTCATTCTGATACAACGTATCGGAAAATACAGCTATAAACTTTTTTATTTATTTGTCTGTTGTTTAAGTTTTTCTGTCTTTTAACAATATCGGTGATGCATCCCTGTGCAAAAACACGTTTGCTCGATTTGGTTAGGATGAATATATTCCTTTAAATATGAGTTTTGAATGGTACCACTCTTTCTATGTTCGGCAACATAAACCATACGGCATAGTTTGATTATTTTTTTACCGAGTTGCAGCTTTCTTATGAAATCTGAAAATAATTTCCATTTGACAATATATTGATTCCTCTTAGCGAATCACATTTTTGACATACTAAACAATCCTTCCAGGCTGTTTCAGAAAGAACAATGTTGGAGTCAAAATTGATTCTTGGTTCGCTTTAAATAACCTGTTTTGGTATTCACAACATGTTTGAAGACTTGTGCTTAATGTAGGGTTGACCCAGTGTTTCCTAACTTCACATGGAGAGAAGGTTCAGAGATTTGAATAAATTGTTTTTTTCATGCTGAAGCAAATAGGTAAAACAAGAAAAACAATTTAAGACATTTCCAGCACTCCATTCATGACTCGAATTCCACTGACCGTGTACATGCACTCATTAACGGAGCAGTGAGCTAGAAATGATACACTTAAAGAGACCTGGACACATTTTGAACATGCACACTTTCAAAATTATTGCCAGACTCCCCCTTGTGGCAAAACAGTCACAGAACACAGTCTAAACACAGGGACAAGCCACGCTTCAGAAAGGACAGCTGAACTGAAATTAGAACCAATTGTTATATCAAAACGTGTCCTTTCTTCCTTTTCTCTTCAGTCCGCTCTGTGTAGCGTATCCCTGCTGGCACGAGGCATACTCTGAAGAGTGTGCTTCTCCTAACTCGGTAGCTGATCAGAACCAGGTGGATGTGGCCTCCATGTGCTTTCCATTTGTGCAGGATGTAAATGGATTCAATTAGATCCAAATGCACAACCTGTCAGCCAGGAGGAAGTGGCAGACTTTCAAAGGCCATTAGATTATGGACAGGATTTGGAATACAAACTTCACCGGCAGAGGATCGGGCCGTTAAAACTGCTGAAGATACTCAAGCTTGAATGCTGAGTCCGCAATATCTACATGGATGCAAAGCGTGGACATTTCTTTTCCTCAACACCATCCACCGCTGTCATGCACGTGCAATTACATATGCAAATGCAAACACACAAACAGTCCACACAAAGTCGCATCAGACCCTCAGATGTGTTGCTGGTGAAGCTGTGAACACGCCTGCATTGCAAAGAGGGACTCCCACTGCTTTAAGCTCACATGGCTCCATCAGTCATGGCTGTTAAAAAAAAAGGCGAGCCATAAAAATTAAAGACTTTCATCAGGCTGACCAACTGTAACACATTTCCTTTGTTTTGATTGGGTGGGATGATGGGATTTCTAAATTTAACATTCGGTTTCACACGCTCATCTCTGTAATTGTGTAAAATACGACTTAATGTAACAGCGCTGAGGCTAGAAAGGTGCTGCAGAGAGGAGTGAATAAACTGTGATGTGTTTTCACACTGTTCTAAAGAAAGCTTTAAAAATGGATTTGCCTGGATAAAATGAGAAGGGAGGGCAGCTGCAACAGAGATTTTACCCACGAGAGAGGTCATACCACAAGAGACAGGGTTCAGTGGAGGGCCTCAACTTTACCGGCCTGCTACAGAAGTGAATCAGTGGGATATTTCAAAGCCATTATAATCCATCACTATTGCTTAAGACATCCTAATGAGCTCATTAGACAAAATGAGCATCAGATTGATCGCAAAATGGAGCAAGTGAAAAGCAAGACGTAGAGAAGCAGAAGGTGATGGAGGAGAAAGGAAATAGATCTCATGTATCTTCTTGGATAGAAGAAGCAGAGAGAGGGATTTTATAAGGTAATTATTTGGGTTATTTTCTGTCTATTTCTGGGAGTAACACTGATCTGTCTTGGATCACATTCTTATTTTTACACAGGTGCATCTAAATAGATTAGAATGTCACTGAAAAGACACATTTTAAAAATTTTAATTTGAAAAGCCGTTGAAATATCCCTATATTTGGAACGTATAAGCTCTCAATACTCGATCGCAGTTTCTTTTTTCGTTTTGTTTTGTTTTGTTTTGTTTTTGCATGAATTACTGCATAAATGCTGTGTGTCAAGGACACAATTAGCCTGTGGGACTCTTGAGCTCAGGTTACTTTATTATCAGCCTCCAGTGTTTCTTTACTGTTTGGTCTGCTATCTCACATCTGCCAATTTCTTCCCCTGGGACTGATAAAATATTTTCATTCATTCATTCATTCATTCATTCATTCATTCATTCATTCATTC